>WFAB01000980.1:0-87500 GCA_018977245.1 Lethenteron camtschaticum | reverse complement strand
TAAAACACAACACGCCGTTATTCATTCCGTACGTCAAGCGTCTCCTCCGTTTCCTCCTCGTTGGCGGCAGCGACGCGGCGCGGCGGTTCCGGGCCGGCCTCATTCGCGGCCGTCGCCGCCGCCTTCTCCTGCAGGGCCTGGCGGTGGTTGCCGATGGCTCGGCCGTGCTTGGCCCGCTTGGCCCTCATGATTTCGCTCGCCACCGTCTTCTTCGTGGCGTTGATCTCGAATATGGTCTGCGGGACGCCCGAAAGCACCGTGGGGCGAAAGGCGAATGACCTCGAGGAATCGACGGTGGATGTGCGATTCTTTAACCAGATTTGGCGACTCTTAAGCTGCGACAGGCTTTTAACCGTGATAGGCCTCCGTTGGCATTCCCTGTAAATATTCGCTCGAAGCACGAATCGAATTATCGTCACTTGTGATTTAGATTTTTGAATACGTCTGTTGTGGTATAGCAGCCTCTCGTGGTGGTAGGGATCACAAACATAAAAAATAAATTATAAGTATTCAAATAAAAAAATGAACGTTTACACAATGCAATGCTCATATCTTGAGCTTAATAATCAATCTTGACTTAAAGCTTTCGTGACTGGAGGAATTCATATTCTTTGGGTCTTTTGGTAAAGTCACATAGATGGGTTCAAAGAAAATAAAAAAAAACCATGACGTTTCGATTGCAACTCAAGCGTTCGTCATCAGAAAGACGACCGCTTGTGTTGGGATCGAAACGTCGTGGTTTTTTGTTATTTTCTTTGAACCTATCTACGCGACTATACCGAAAGATCCAAAGAATATTAATAATACATTTTAAAGGTTTAAGCAATGCAACGCATTACACTTAATAATAACAAAGGATTTAGTAATCGACGTTTGAAAAGGCAATCACCCGACTACCACCCCTACGCCAAGCGTCGCGTGACAAATGCGTTAAATGTCTCCGTGCGAATTACGCGGAATCCAGAATGCGCGCCAAGCGTCGGCGAAACTCACAGCCTTGGACTTATAGTTCTTGATTTCATCGACGATTTTCAGCCTCTCGTGCTCATTCTGCTCCAGGACCTCGGCTGGGAAAACAAAGCGGCGGCGGCGTCGTTCCCGGTCGTTAGGAATGTCTCATTGTGAAATAAGTATAACCCGTAAAAACAAAGTTTTTCACTATAAATCCTTTATATGCGTGGCGGCTAGAGTCCTCTCATCCTCTGGCTTGAGATGGCTGCCACCTATGGGTCAGATGATTGTCTGCTAGTATTAAGCAATTGGTAATTAAATATTTAATTTGTTTTCCCTAAACAGTGTAAAATTTTGAAAACATAATTTTCACGAACATTAATTGTCACGCACAACGAGTCTGTGTGCAAAATGTCAGCTCGATTGGATCACGGGAAGTGGGTTAAAAAATGACCGAAAGATTTGCACGGTCGTAAGCAAGCAAGCAAGCACGCACGCAAGCAAGCAAGCGAACTTAATATAAAGGATTTAAAAAATGAATGACAACCACGGAAACATCAAAGACGTTAAGCACACGGGAAACCCGATGGCCGTGGGCGGTTGGAGCAGTAAAATGACGCGGAAGCGAATGAAACGCGTCGGGGGCTCACAGTAGAGCGGGTGGACGGGCATGGACGCCATCTTGAGGGCCCGGGCTCGTTTGATGGACTCGGAGGAGGGCGCCGGGCGCGTGCGGGCGTAGTGCTGGAACGCGTTCTCGGCGACGTGCTGCAGCGAGCTCAGCTCCAGCGAGGATTCGTGCTGCGCGCGCAGCAGCGTGTCCTCGTCGTCCAGCACGCACTGCGGCACGCGGCCCAGCAGCCCGTCCGTGTCGGCCGCCGCCGCTCCTCCTGCGTTGACGTGCACGGGGGGAGGGTGGGGGGAGGGGCGCGGGGGGTTATGACGCGCGGTGGGACAGCGGTTGGCGATGCGGCCGAGCGGCGGCCTGTGGCGTGTCCGTGGCGGGTGAGAGCTACGGAGGGGAGCGCTTCGTGAACCCCGGCGCGCCTACCCGGTTAATGCTGCCCGCGTGAATGACCATGGGGACGCGCGGGCGAATGATTCGAAGTGGATGTCGAAAGATCTCGTGAGAATATTCGAGAAAGAGTGGGGCCATGCGTGTCGGCCTTACGCTTCAAGTTTAACCACTTTTGTAAGCCACTCGCAAATATAAATGGGGAAACAACAAAGCAATGTCACCCCCCACTGGCAGACTTAGGCCCGTTTGCAGGCCGGCTCTGACTACACCATGCGCCGCATAGGGATAGCTGCCACTGGGGGGGTCCCCCCCCCTGGCTAGGCTGCAGCAGGGCACCGCAATGGTTGTATGCGTGCATCTTGAACTTCTTTTAGCCAACCGTGCTAATCGGAGGTGCGGGAAATGGTTGGGATGAGATGTGATGCAAGGCATTTGGTGGAGTTGCTGAGGCATGTAAGCAAGAGCATTACACATGCAAATAATTACCCTTACGACGCACACAGAAAGACACACACCATTCAGAGACACGCGCACAGAATACACAGGCAATCCCCCGTGTAGCTTTTCGGAGCAAGGGCTCTGAGCAAACAACTTTGGAGACCGGCACAGTTCCCAAGGGGGGCAAGCACTGAGGCCAGCACCGTGCCCAGCCACCTTTTCATCTCCATTGCTGATGTTCACATACAACAACAACAAATACTCATTCAAGGCCGAGTCCACTCGTGGTAGCGGCAGGACCAGTTCAGAAATCACTCGCCACCGACGCCCACCATTGTAGGGAATCGAACTGGGGTGTGGTGGGTTCGTAACATTGTGCGTCACCGCTCCACCCCCCAACGTGTACACGCAGTACATATAAAACACAAGCACTATAACTATAAACTATTCAGAATTTACCAGGTAAGGCCCACTGAGCTATATAGTTATTTTTCACAAGCGACCTGGCTATCACAAATGACAGCTCAACGAAGTGGCTCATCATCATCATCATCACGTGGAAATTTGCAGCAGCCGAATACTCTTTAAACGTGCGACTGTTGATTCTAAACGCGGAGGGGAAACAAAACGGAGAAGAATCCACGCGACACAAGCGCGTTTTTAACACACGTCCCCCCAGTTTCGGCAGGCGGCATTCCGCGTCGTGGCTCTCATTGGCAAGTCCAGCGAAGGTTGCCGACGACGACGACGAGCGGCGGCGGGGGGGGGTTGAGGTCCCGCGTCCTCGTGAACGCTGCGACGCACCACGGCAAAGCCTCTTACCCGCTTCCTTGGCGGCGGCGGCGGCAGCGGCGGCCGCGGAGGCGGGGAAGCGCAGGGGTCGCCCGAGGAAGAGGTGGAGGTCGATGACGAAGGGAATCTCGTCGGGTGCCACCAGGGAGTACGCCGTGCCAGGGCGGCCGGCGCGCGCCACGCGGCCTGAATCACAGGGCGCAAAGATCCTCGGTTTAACACCACGGAGGCTTCCGCGACCAATATCATCCATGACAAAGGTTTTTTTTGGGTTAGGTCGCGTAAATGAGTGTGTCGCTAAACCTGCCACCCGACACAGCCAATCGGCGAGATTTGTCACGTAAACAGAACGTGCCAATTCGTTACTAGTCCAGCAAATCCACAACATTTACAATCCGAGTACGACATTTCGCCAGCAATTACAACCAGCCTCATCAATATTTGCAACACAAATGCCCGCCCCACCACTCACCGACGCGATGGACGAAGAGTTTGGGCTTCCCCGGGAAGTTGTAGTTGATGACGTTGTCCAGCATGGGGATGTCGATACCGCGGGCGGCCACGTCCGTCACGATCAGCAGCATGGTCTTCTTGTGCACGAACTTGCCTACGTTGATCTTGCGCTCCGTCTGGTCCAGGGCGCTGTAGATGTACGCGCAGCTCATGCCCGCCTGGCTCACCAGCTGCGCACGCACGGGCGAGCGCACGCACACACACGCACGCACGCACAAGTGGATACGGGCACAAACGCACGGAAGCCACACCATGTGACCAAATTAATGAAATTTTACCGGGCACACTGAGCCATAGTTCTTTTTCAGAAGCGACCTGGCCACAAATGATAGCGCAACGAAGTGGGGCTTATCATCATGTGGACATTCATAGCAGCCAAATACTCTTAACGTATGTTCCTAAATGTAGAGGGAAAAACCGGAGGCACAAGACAAAGATCCTCCGTATAGCCTTTAACAGACTGTTGGGGCAAGTGCTGTTCACGAGCACCTATCAATGCCGGCACGGCACACGAGGGGGGATGGGCTGGCCAAGACTACGATTAGCCACCTTTGTACTGCCAAGTGGTGATGTTTCCACACCGCAGCAGACCTCCCCTAGAGCCTCCTCGGGGTCCACTCAGCCCCAAACGAGTACCCGGTGCGATGTGTAGACATCACCACTCAGCAGACGAAGGCGGCCGGGTGTGGTGCTGGCCTCCCACTGGCTTGTGTGCCCTGCCGGCCTTCACAGGTGCTCGTTAACAGCACTTGTCAAAAAAATCCGTTCATGCTACACGGGAGATCTTTATCTTAGCATCTGCGAGTACGCGTCTATGTTGATGATTATTGTGTGCGCGTCGACGATCGCGATACCTCTCGCAGGTACTCCACGTGGTGCTTGGTGGCGACGAACACGACCGTCTGCTCGTGCGGCTTGACCACCGTGCGCAGGAGGTGCAGCAGTACGCACGGCTTGTCGTCCGCGCGCGAGCACATGAACGCCAGCTGGTACACGCACGCACACACGCACACACGTTATGCTCACACGACGATCCCCCGCGCGGCCTCGTACGACTATTGGGGAAGGTCCCGTGAGTCGAGCGCCTGTTACCCAGGAATGCTTCACCGAGCCTCAAGACTCTTTTTCAGGTGGGTCCTGCCCAAGTTTTCACAGCAGTGGGGCCCGATGTTGCGATGCGTGTAATCCCAAGAGTAATTTTCAGGGCGCCTTTCGGTATTGTGATGTTTGGCCAATACCAGTTACACTTTCCGAGGTTATTTTTGGCTATGGGAGGAAACCACACAACCCGAAGCAAACTCGTGAAAAACTAGCGTGGGGGGGGGGGGGTGGCGGGGAGGAGAATGTACAAACACCACGCAGAAAGGCACCAGAGTTTGGAATCCAACCCAGGACTTTCTCACCGAGGCGCAAGTGTACCCACTGCACCAACCTGCCGACCTTTTCAAGGTTGACGTGACGCATGAAGGAGTGGTGTCTGCCAGCGTCAGGCCAGGCCACGCTTCGCATCGCGTGCTCATTAAAGGGCGAGTCGACGACCGAGAGACCCCATGGCTACAGAGCTACTACGCTGCTGCGGCTGGGAATAGAACTCAGGTCGCCCCATGTGCAATGCCGTGAGACAAACGCCACCGTTGCCACATGTATCACAAAGATCCCCCGTATAGTCTTAACAAACTTTTCGGGAAATTGCTGTTAGCGAGCACCTATGAAGCCCGGAACAGCACACGAGGGGGGTGGGTGGCCAGCACCACGCCCGGCTGCCTTTGTCTCGATAGTATCGATATTTATACATAGCACCAGGTACTCATTTGAGACCGAGTCGACCTAGGGGAGGCCCAGGACCGGTTCAGATAATCGTCACCGGTGTTGGCCGTGAGCGGAAATCAAACTCGGATCGCCGAGTTCACAGCGCAGCGTAGCGCTAACCGCTACACCACCGCTCCCCAACATATCACGCACGGGTGCGCGTGCACACACACACACACAAACATTCACCAAATGCCTGCGGCTGCCCAAAAAACACCTCGTGATACACAGCCGCAAGCTCAGGAGCGATCGAGTCGTGAAACCACGCCCGCCCTCTCGTGGCACTGACCCACCTTGAGCTGGTCACTCAGCTTGGAGTCCACGTCCAGACGAATCAGCACTGGGTCACTCAAACCTGGAGCCGGGGGACAACAGCAGCGGTTAGACCAGTCGTTGCAGCCACAGCTCGTCGTAAACTATCTCAAGCGAACAATCGTGGAACTAAAAGGGGAAAGCGCGAGACTGGCATCCAACGGAGATGAAAGCGGAGCGTCAAAAATAACAATGGTGGACGACGACGGATTTGGTTGAAACGGGCGTCACGTGGCGACCTCCCCCCCCACCCCTTAGCCCTGCAACCGCGGCGCTCACCTGCACGAGCAAACTCCACGAGCTGCTTGGGCAGCGTGGCGGAGAAGAGCAGGGTCTGGCGCGAGTCGGGGAGCCGGCGGATGATCTCCGTCAGCTGCTCGGCGAAGCCCATCTCAAAGAGCCTGCGGGCGGGCACGGCACGCACGCGTGGGTGGTCAGGGGCATGCACGCACGCACGCACGCTCGCGTGACAGACGTCTGCATCGTGCGAGACATCTACGCAACGCAGACGTCCGTGCAACTCGGACGTCTTGCACGACACGGACGTCTCGCGCGTTATTACGCCACGGTGGCTAGCAGATGTTGACGACCTCGCCTGGTGTGCAGGAGGTCGCGATTTCGATCCCGACCCCGACGCCTGCTGTATGTTTGGAGTTTGCGTCTCTCTCTCCCCGTGATCCCGCGGATTTTTCTCCGGATCCTCCGATTTTTCCCTCCACATTTAGAATCAACATCACGCGTCGATAGATTATTTGGCCGCTATAAATTTCCATGCAATAAGCCATGTCCTTGAGCTATCATTTGCGATGGCCAGGTCGCATCTGAAAAAGAGCTACATAGCAGCTCAGCGGGCCTTAACCTGGTAAAATAACCAAAAATATTTTAAGTTTATAGTTTACAACTCCAATGGTAAGAGGGCACGCGCGCGCCACCATGAACGAGTTGCGCAGGAAAGCCCGCAAAAGCCTCGGCTGCAATCCACCCGTTCGCGGACGGGTTGCATCCGCCCAGCGGGCGGAGGAGCTCTCGGCCGTTTCCGAGCCGAGCGATGGCGGAGATGAATACGTCGAATGTGATTCCCGCCAGGCTGAAGACGATGAATCTGACCCAGCAGGGAAACCAGGCCTTCGAACGCCGGCGTGCTCACGTGCGACGCATGTGACAAATGCACCCGGAAAAAACGCCGCTTGACCCTGTCCCGTTTCGAGACAGCTGCAAGTTGGCAAGATGACTGTCCCGTTCGCCGCTGAATCTCAAGCAAGCGGTTCAGTGTTAATTTTATTTAGAGAGGCGTAGCACCGTTGTTTTTAAAGACATTATACTCACCGTAGAGAACTGTAGCGACACGACCGCACTTCGTGATAGCAGGCGACAAACTGTGCCACGCGCCCTTCCGCATGGCCTTGTGGGAGCCTCGGTAGCGATAAATTTATTTCATTTGAATTTTTCCTTCCGGTTACATTCCGAAGATGTCATCGGGACGCAATCGGAAGAACAGGCGACGTGCGTACACGTACGCACGCCATCGGAATGGGAAAGGGTTAATTGCCGAGCGGGACCGGGTTTGAAATCGCCGTGCGCCTGGCCTGGCGAGGTCACTTGGACCTCGGGAGCGTCCGGTAACACGCCCCTGGCAGCCCCGCCCCTCCGCGGCGATCCAGGCTGCGCGTCTCTCACCTGTCGGCCTCGTCGAACACGACGTACTCCATCGCCTGCAGCTTCAGGTTCATCTCCACCACCACGTGCATGAGGCGGCCGGGCGTCCCGATGATGCTGCACAGGTGCGGCGAGGAGAGAAGGGAGGAAGGGAACTTTCTTCAATTTCAAACGATAACTGGATTTTACTTATGTTTGTACCTTAGTAAAAAAAAGTTACATCAATTGCTTGGATATTAGCTCTCTCTATAGTGCTCCACAAAATGCATTCATAGCCCAATCTAAACTTCCAGATTTGTTCATCCACAGCCATACATTATGGCAAGATGTATCGTCTTGGGTTCAGCAATTTGTCACCAGTGACTTACTGATTGGTATGTATGGTGTACTTCTTTCGCACCGTACGTAGTCCCCCGTGTTAATCTAAGTATTCCATTAATATGAATTCAGGAGAGTAGATAAGTACTGTAAACGATACATGCGTTGTTAAATCATGTAAATGTGTTACTTTAGATTGCCATTATGTGCAATTAGTCCCCCTATGACTGCCAGTACCATTATACAACCGAGAAAATAAATCATACTGGTAGTAACCTCCTGGTTACACCAGCCCACAGGGGATTATTGTGTCCGCCCGTCCGTCCGTCGTGCATCCAAAAATGGGAGGGGTGGGGCTGGGTGGAGAGGGGCTGGGTGGGGAGGGGAGGGTGGGGAGGGAGGGGCTGGGTGGGGAGGGTGGGGTTGGGTGGGGGGTGGGAGGGGTGGGGCTGGGTGGGAAGGGGCTGGTCACCCCGTTGTGCCCTTATAAAACTCAACGTTTAACCTACTCACGCCGGCTTGTGCCCGCCCTCACAGTCGGGCATATTTGCGGAATACACCACGCCGCCGTTGACCCTGGCCATTGACCGAGCAACCCAACGATCCTACCAGCTCCCTCCGCAGGTATGCGTTGGCTTTACCTATTCACTGCTTTGATAAACTCTCGACAACAGGCAACCAGGTGACACCGAAGGCTTTGGAGCAGCTCGGATTAAATTATTTTTAACCAAATTGCGTACGGGACCAACGAATTGCCAACAACGCGTCAAGTAAAGCTTGGCTCACATGTCTGGGTTCTCATGCAGGGCAGCAAACTGGTCTTCCATCCTGAAAGACACACGTGCGTCATTCAAATGTAAACACAAATTCAGCAGTGAACGATGAGGAAAACTTTCAATAAAAAAAATGTGTGCTGACCACTGAAATAAAAACAAAGTTAGAGTAACAAAAAAACTCATTAAAAAAGCTCGCAGGAGGTCACTGCGTGGCACTGCCATGATTTAATTTGGAGTATTGTCATTAAACAACAATAAAAGTGATAGAATCCCGGGCCAGACATGCCGAGTTGAAACCGCATCCGCCACAGCAAGGCAGGTTAGCTATTTATTACGAGCAATAACAGTCATAAATCTGTAATCAATGACATCAGTTTCGATTTAAAGCTTTCGTGACTGCAGGGATTCATCTTTTTGGTTCTTTCGGTAAAGTCACGTAGAAGGGAAATAATAAAATAATTAAAATAAAACATAATAAAACAATTCTCACGACGTTTCGGCCACAACGCAAGCAGCCGTCTTCTACATGACTTTACCGAAAGAACCAAGAAGATCAATGACATCAAGGCAAAGTAAAACGTAATGAAAATGTGAAAGTGCCTCCCCTCTTCCAATGGGCATGGTATCATCTCCTTTCATGGCTCTGAGCCAGTGGAGGAAATTCCACATTCATGAGACAAGAGCCTGTTTTCTCCACCTGGTCCATGAACCCACACCAGATAGTTCACTTGTCAGCACCACCTGAAGTGGCTTAACTTTAGTTGTTGCACATTCCTTACGTGGCTAATAACAGCGAATTAAGTGATAACCACTTGAAATACAAAATACATCGGTAAAACTAAGGGTACCCGAGTTGGTACCAATTTCTGCTCTGGCCCATGGACTAACAGGAACGGGTGAGGGTCACGGCGGTAGATCCCACTCAGGGAAGCATTTGCCGGTGAGTGCGCCGAGTGTCGGGCATGCGGGCCCGTGCCAAATGCTTACCTGTCTCCTCCGAGGATGAGGGCGGTCTTCAGCCCGGTGTGCTTCCCGAGCTGTGGAAACGCAACAGTAATTTTAGCTGTGACAGTCCCACCTGATGACGGAGACTTGTGTTGCCTCCGAAACGTCGTGATTTATTATTTTATTTTATTTCCATTATTACTTTTATTAACTTTTATTTTAATTTTTTTACCTACGTGACTTTACCGAAAAAAACTAACAGTGTAAAAAGTGCTGCATGCTTACGGATAACTATTCCACGTGATCCTGCCACAATTTTTTTTTTATTATTATAAAGACTGAGCACGTGAGCAATGGCGTGCATTAGCGCAACGGAACAAAGCGATGTTGACGTCGCGCGGTCCCGAGGTGACGCGCACCTCCTTGGTGAACTTGCTGGTCTGCAGGGCGAGCTCGCGCGTGGGCGAGAGCACGAGGGCACGAGCGCCGGCCTGGGCGCTGCGCGCGTGCAGCCGCTCGAACATGGGCACGAGGAACGCGGCCGTCTTTCCGCTGCCCGTGCGCGCCATGGCCACCACATCGCGGCCCTCCAAGATCACGGGAACACACTGCGCGGGGAGGAAAGGCACCACCGCTGTTTACGCTTCGTGCAAAACAACAACAACAACAACCGCCGCCACGGTCACCACATCGCGGCCCTCAAAGATCACGGGGATACACTGCGCGGGGAGGAACGGCACCACCGCTGTTTACGCTTCGTGCAAAACAACAACAACCGCTATGGCCACCACCACATCGCGGCCCTCCAAGATCACGGGGATTCACTGCGCGGGGAGAAATAGCACCACCGCTGTTTATTCTTGTGCAACAACAATCGCCATTCGCCACGAATTGGCGACGACGTCACCATGGCGCTTGTGTCAGGCGATATGCACTTTAAACTTTAAGGCCGCATGCACACACGATTGAGAGACCGGGGGGACACCTCCAGCTTTTTAAGCAACAATTTTACCGCCAGGCCAAATATAAAAAAATATGGGATTAGTCAGTGGTGTACTCGAGAAGAACAATCAAAGGAACACTGTTCTTTGTTAAAATTGCACTTGTAACTGAAAAATATATAATAGGCTAACATTTCAATAGACCTTTTCAGAGCATAAGGTTGTCAAATATCACTGCGATGTGACTATCCAATGGTACGTCAGACAATGTTTCTGTCTTTCCATAGCTACAAAGGACCTTTCCCTCTCATGCAGCAATTCTGCATAATTATATCCCTGTCACAAGACAGTGTTACTGATGTAGAAGAGGAGTTATTTTAATATGGGTTACGATAATATTCTTAAACGGGATGAAACCCCGATGAGATACAGCATTCGTGTTATTTCTGTGGTGCGTCAGATGTAATACAAAACGCATTGTGTATTTGCTACAGCGTACAAATGAATGTTCAACAAGTGTTGCGTTTTGTATGGGACACGTCAGTGCAATAAATAGAAATCAATTATTAAGTCCCATATGAAAGGCTGTTAAAATATTATTTACATATTCATTAAGGGGACCTGACTGTAAACAATCATTCGACTGAACATCTGTGAAAGAGTGCTTTATAGCTCATCAGATTCCTCCAGCATACAGATTCTGATATGGAATTAACTGCACAGATATTCCAACTTCAACCTGGAAGTGCGACTCACTTTTCTTTGGATCGGTGTAGGGACTTTGTAGCCTTTTCCCATGACCCCTTTGAACACTGGGTAGCTGAGTCCTGCAAACAGTGAGAAAATAATTTAGTAAAATACTCCAATTGGTTTAAAACACAAACAAAATAATGATCAACAATCACATTATTCATCCCAAATTCCATCAACGGGTGTTTATTACATTGGGGGAAACTGGTATAGTTGTATAGAATGCACGCATAACTTTGCACAGTTAAATTTGAAAATACACTGCGGATCTGCAATCTCCTGCTCCCCTCGCAGCTTATCTCGCACGTATGTCTGTTGAACTTCTTTCGCACCGTACGTAGCCATCCGTGCTAATCGGAAGTGCACACTGCTATCACACTTATAGCACTAAATTTCGATTTAAAGCTTTCGTGACTGCAGGGATTCATCTTCTTGGTTCTTTCGGTAAAGTCACGTAGAATGGAAATAATAAAACAATAAAAATAAAACATAATAAAATAATTCTCACGAATAATTTTATTACGCGTCTTAAGCGTCTTTCTGACAGACCTGTTCTTCACCTGAGGACGGCTGCTTGCGTTGTGGCCGAAACGTCGTGAGAATTATTTTATTATGTTTCATTTTTATTGTTTTTATTGTTTTATTATTTCCAGTCTACGTGACTTTACCGAAAGAACCAAGAAGACTTGTAGCACTGTTTAATAGAATTGCAAGAAACTCAACTCTTTCATACAGCAAAAATAAACCGTTCTCAAAATGTCACGGTAGTTATGGCATTTAAAATATATGAAAATACCCGTAAATATATACTTCTCCACAAATCTGGCTGTCGCCTGATAAGCAAGTTGCAATTACTGGCGACACGTCGTACTCAGATTGTAAGTGTTGTGGCTTGGCTCTGCAACACAGCGGTGTGCTGTACTAGTGACGAATTGGCCACGTTCTGTTTACGTGACAAACCTTACTAGTAGGTGGTGGTGGGTTTTAACGACAACATTAATATATTTACGCGATCTAACCCAAAAAAACCTGTATTGTGGATGAAATTGGTCACGGAAAGCTACTAAACAGTGGCTTCATATTATTGGTTCTTTCGGTAAAGTCACGTAGAAGGGAAACAATAAAATAATGAAAATATAAAACAATAAAATTCTCACGACGTTTCGACTGTAATTGCTTGTTGCAGTCGAAACGTCGTGAGAATTTTATTGACTTACCGAAAGAACCAAGTATATGAATCCCTGCAGTCAGGAAAGCTTTAAAATTCAAAATTTAAACGGTGGCCGTTTGTTATTCACTCACCCATGGACTGAAATCCTCCAGACTTTTTTTTCTTGCAGTTCTGCTGCTTGACAAGCTCGCGTGTGTTGAGCTCCGTATCGGAGGCATCTTCGCTGGGGAAACTCAAATGCTTCACGCTCTCCTAAAGAACAGAAATGCAAAACGCATTCAGCAGCAAGTTAAGCCTGTGCGTTGTGTGTTTTTTTTGTATCAGACAACATTGCTCATTGACAAATTGTCATTTAGAGTGAGCATTCAGAAGCGTAATGCATCAGATGGAACCGGTCAGTTGATCCGTAATTATTTTCAATTTTTTGGTTTTTCATGGAACAATAGCCCGGTACGAGAACGCGAGCGGTGAGGGAGGGGGGGAGTTGATGTGTAATTATTAATTAGACCATAGGAGCCGAGCAAGACGATCTTGTTACTTGAGTATTCCCCTGATTTAACAAAAGAAAACAAAAAAACTATATTTATATTTTTAAAAAGTGTATTCTACCGTTTCATCACAGAACAAGCACAAGTGCTAATTCATAATCAACGTTTTTGGGTTAGATCGCGTTATTTATTAATGTGTCGTAACCCTCCACCACCCGACACGGCCAATCAGTAAAAAAGTGTCACGTTGACAAAAGACAAATAGTTCACTGCTTTAGCCCACCGGTGTGTTGAATGCAATTACCAGCGAAACGTCGTACTCAAAAATTGTAAATGTTGTGGTTTCACGCTTCAACACACCGGTGGGCTAAAGCAGTGAACTATTTGTCTTTTGTCAACGTGACACTTTTTTACTGATTGGCCGTGTCGGGTGGTGGAGGGTTACGACACATTTATAAATAACGCGACCTAAACCCAAAAACGTTGATTATGAATATTGGTCGTGAAAGCCTACGTGTTAAACTAACAAGTGCTAATTGGCTGCAACATATGGTGCGCTGAAAGAGCTGCATTAAGCCGATGGCCACTCTGGGGCGTGCAGCACACGTGCGTGGAGAGAGTCTGAGAGCAGACCCAAGCTGATGGGTCATCTGGGAACCTAACAGATCTCACGAGGCGCCTGAAATGAACACAAGCCATGCACGAACCTTCGAACGCTACAAGCTGAAAGCAGCACAACACGGAGAGGCAATGGCGAGCGCGAAGATCAGCACAACCTGATGGAATTAAGCGTGAGGTCCCTGATCGCACAAGGCAGCCGATGGGTCTCATGAGATGGACACAATCACAAGGGCTCTTGATACCGGCAGAGAATATACCGTCCGAGATCGTTCCAAGCACGAAGACTCACAAGTTGGGCGACCCTCTGAAATATCACCCCGACACCAAAACGTGACCAAAGAAAGCGTCCGTTACTCGTGGGGCCACGTTTTTGCTACTCCCGGCTTCGCCTACACTCGGCCGCCAGTTCATGAGCACGACGCGGCCCAGGTGAGGCCCAGGGGAGGGAGAGAGGAAGGGGGGTGGCCCTTACCTTGCTGGGTACGCTCTCGGCCGGTACCAGCTCCGCGTCGTAGGAGTTCGACTCCGCGGCCTCGTCTTCGCTGTCCGCGTCGCGCCTCTGCGTCCGCCGGGGACCGCCGCCCCGTCCGCCACGCCGCCCTCCACGCTGACGCCGCTCTCGGTTCATCGCTCGCGGTCTCTCCACGCGCAACTTTGCCTGCGCGTGTACAGTGCGGTGAAGCAACTCGTGCCTCGTGTGCGGGCGTATAATTGCTTACGGATACACCGGCGCTCTTTGTATCTGCGTGCGTAATGTGTGTGTGTGTGTGTATATGTGTGTGTGTTGTGTACGTGGACTTAATTGTGCGCAACGATTACTCGGGCTCGTTGTGAAAAGAAAAACGATGCACGGCCGAGGACCCGTTCAGACCGCACGTGCACTGCTGGGCGCGGACATCTTGATCCGGAAGTGGCGTCAGCGCGAGCAACGCGCGGGTGACGTCATCGCCGGCACACGTGGCGAGTCGGGCACTGCACGTGGCGACCGCGTGCGGTGCCCGAGTTACGGCACCAGGGGGCAGTGTACGGGCGATTGGCACCGCTCTGCTTTTCGATTTAAAGGTTTTGTGACTGCAGGGATTCATCTTCTTGGTTCTTTCGGTAAAGTCACGTAGAAGGGAAATAATAAAATAATAAAAAGAAAAGCTAATAAAGATTTGTATTTTATTTTTTCGGTAAAGTCACGTAGAAGGGAAATAATAAAATAATAAAAAATAAAAACATTTATATTATTATAAAATAATAGAAAAAAAAACATAATAAAGAATTGAATTGAATTTTTTCGGTAAAGTCACATAGAAGGGAAATAATAAATAAGAAAAATAAAACAATAATATTACGTTTTATTTTTAAAATAAGAAAAAATAAAATACAAATCTTTATTATCTTTTCTTTTTATTATTTTATTATTTCCCTTCTACGTGACTTTATCGAAAGAACCAAGAAGATGAACCGCTCTGCTTGTTGCGAGAGATTTCCCCCGTCGGGCCGGTGGTATCTTACAACCTTTCACCGCAGCCTTGCCACCCCTTTGGTTCTCTCAGTCGTTAACAACAAAAATTTCGAGTGTTAATGAAACGCACAGAGTTTGATGAAACTGGCATTTTTGCACACAGCGTTGTAATACGGTGGGGTTTTTTTTTGGAAGATTTGCTGGTTTATCCAGGATGTTTCTGTTGCGCGTCGTTGCTTTAAGATGTTCTCTGTTCATAGTTTGTTTGTTGCGGTTGCACCCGACTCAAGAGCCGGATATACCGAATAAATTAAACTTGAAGTTGTAACTTACGTGGCCGTGCTTGATTTTTGTTTTCGATGATTTTACACCTAAAAAAAAATGTGACCATGTCTCGCACTCCCAGAAAGGGCATCTCGCACCCCTAGGGGTGTATAGATCAAGGCTGACAATAATCACACTCAGAATCTTTATACTGGGGGAATCCGATGAGCTATACAGCTCTTTTTTCACAGATGGGGCGAGCTAGAAAGTTGCAAAAACAAACAATACGAAAACATAACAGTAGTGCAAAGTATATGAAAGGTAGACACATTTCCATTGACCTTTAAGCAATGGTAAATATTCAGCATTGTTTCCATTTCAGAGACCGGTCTATTCGCATAATAAACTTGATTTGGTTGTACATTTGTGCAAATTCCATAAATATGCTTGTACGCTGCTTGTAAAATGCGCGAATTCCTCTGAAATAGAAATGTTGAATGTTCACCATTTGCACAGAGCTTACAATGGAGTGTCATTATTGTGAGTCTTGATCTGCACACCAGTAAACTTGCATCGCCAATGACCGTGATCTTTAACAGTTATCGCAATAACGAAATTGTCATTCACGAGTGAACGACTTGACAACGTGAGTTTGCCAAGCATGGCGTGAACCCAGGGCTCAGCCACCCACCCTTCCTGTTGCACAGGCGACAGATTCCACAGGTAGATAAGTCGTGACACTTTTTCATCCTCAAACATGACTTCGTTGAGCTCCGCTTGTCACGCACAGACGCGTGACTTCTATGATGTATTTGCCTCGGCACTCACACCGTGCAATTATGGGATTACCCTGCAGCCTGTTTTTAAATAGGAGTTAGAATGTTTTGTTGTTGTAATGTTATGACACGGGATTAAGGACAGAGGAGACACCACCCTCCCTGCACGCGAGGGTTGTACGGTACTGTATGTGTGCACATGTAAAGCTCAATGTGTACATGTTCATGCACCCCTTTTGTTTGGAGTGCACGCGGATCACGGGGATTGTTTTGAATGTTCATCACTCCTCAACATTTGTCGGTGCGGGTTGATGGGGGGGGAGCAAAGACGTGGAAGCACAGAAGTACAGGACAACAGTGGACTGCCATCTCTTACTCCCATGTAGCCCCGATGCCTCATGAGGACACTTGTGCGATGGTTGTCCATCCAAGCACTACCAAGGCTCAAACTTATTTAGCTTCTGAGATCGGGCACACTTTGAGGTATTTGGTCATTGGCTGCGTTTAATGTCGCGCTAATAAATTCGTTTTTAGCCAGGTATAAATAATGTTTTTCAAGATATGTATTTAAAAAGAAACAAACACATGTGAATATAGTTATCTTAAAAACATAAACTTGTTCATGAAAAGGAAGATATCGTACCTACAGGAGATGTTTGCTATAATGATATGTTACATGCTATGAATCAGAAATATAGTGACAAAAATTAGAAAAGAGTTGCAAAGAAGCATGGAGAGATGCACGCTTGCCATTATACCGAGACAAAAAAAATTATGATGGTTGTGGAAAATTGAAGTAACACTATAAATAAGCAGCCAATACACCTTCACATATCTGCACCTCCACATTAAAATATAGAGAAAGTATGTTTCACAAATCCCATCGACCAAAATACCTTCTGGGAGTGCACAATTTCAGCAGCACTGGTTCATACACAAGCGAACTGGATACCGGTTTTGACATGCAGTGTCTCATCAGCACTCAATGCTGGTGAACTTTGAGATGTGTCCAGGCAAGGACCCTCTCGAGATATGGGCCCAGTTCGACACAACACCGTACAATAAATAACACATTCCTGTGGAGGGAGCTGGTAGTAACGGTGGGTTGCTCGGTCAATGGCCAGGGTCAACGGCGGCGTGGTTTATTCCGCAAATATGCCCGACTGTGAGGGCGGGCACAAGCCGGCGTGAGTAGGTTAAACGTTGAGTTTTATAAGGGCACCACGGGGTGACCAGCCCCTCCCCACCCAACCCCACCCCTCCCACCCCCCACCCAGCCCCACCAAGCCCCTCCCCACCCTGCCCCTCCCCACCCTCCACACCCAGCCCCTCCCCACCCTTCCCTCCCCACCCAGCCCCAACCTCCCCACCCAGCCCCTCCCCACCCTCCCCTCCCCACCCAGCCCCTCCCTCCCCACCCAGCCCCTCCTTGCACGACGGACGGACATAATAATCCCCTGTGGGCTGGTGGAACCAGGAGGTTCCTACCAGTAAAACAAAATTAGAATGAGCGTTGTGATTATTGTTGTGTGCTGCGGATAACGTGGCCTGCAGCATACTCCCTCCATGTTTCTGCAGTTATTTTGGAATGCTGCAAACATGTTTTTGCAATGTCCTGTTAATGTGTTAAGGGAAGAGAATAAATGCGAGTTCATTTTACCTCGTCTAACTTCCAGTGAGCCAGGTTCATAGTCACTTACAACTTGAGTGAATGCTATGAAATTATAAATGCAATGAATCATCAAATAATACATTGTTTAAACGCATGCCTGTACAGGTCACCATACAGCAATGGGAATTGCCTGTACGCAGATAATAACAGGGTACTGCTATTTTATTGCAAGCAAACGTACAGGAGGTACAAGAACAATCTGCATGCATTATAATGTACGTTGGTTGACCATATGAATAACTCAACCGGCAATGGATACCCATTGTAATTTACATTCATCCCCCCCCTTCGCACGTGAAGGGCTCACAAGTGACGTCATCACATCTACTCTATTTAAGGAACGAAACAGAAGCTAGTTGCAACAGCTAGTTGTAATTACTGGCAAAACGTCGTACTCAGATTGTAAATGTTGTGGATTTGCTCTCCAACACGTCAGTGTGCTGTACTAGTAACGAATTGGCACGTTCTGTTTACATGACAAACCTTACTAATTGGCTGTGTCGGGTGGTGGCGGGTTTAACGATACATTTAGATTTACGTGATCTAACCCCCCAAAAATATACATTATTGATGATACAGTGTGTTAAAAGGGCTGTAAGGATATCAGATGAGATCCATGCAACTCTTTGTAATGAAATATCCGAGTATTCGATGTCATGGATCTGCGTGAGTAAAATGGGGTGGAACGATGGTACTGTGGTTAGCGTACGACTGCGCTTTGAATCTGATGACCTGTAAATTGATTCCCGGTCACGGCTTAAAAAAATGTGATGCAGAGATGTGAGCTTCTTCCAGAACCAGTCAGGGTGGGTTTGTGAAGCATGTAAAGAAGAAGAAACTCCAATGACAACACAGCTTGAGTAGACCCCTATATTTGAAGCTTTCGTGACTGCAAAGATTCATATGTTTAGTTTTTTCGGTAAAGTCACGTAGGTAAAAAATGAAATTAAAATTTAATAAAAAAAATATTAAAATGAA
Source organism: Lethenteron camtschaticum (assembly GCA_018977245.1). Taxonomy (NCBI): domain Eukaryota; kingdom Metazoa; phylum Chordata; class Hyperoartia; order Petromyzontiformes; family Petromyzontidae; genus Lethenteron; species Lethenteron camtschaticum. The sequence continues at coordinate 68,858 of WFAB01000980.1, read as the reverse complement.
ATTAAAATTAATATTTTTTCGGTAAAGTCACGTAGGTAAAAAATGAAATTAAAATTACGTAGGTAAAAAATAAAATAAAAATTAATAAAAATAAAATATTAAAATGAAATTAAAATTAATAAAAATAAAATATTAAAATGAAATTAAAATTAATATTTTATTTTTATTAATTTTAATTTCATTTTTTACCTACGTGACTTTACCGAAAAAACTGAGAGTATAGACCCCTATAGCCAGCAGCTGATTCACACAGAACCATATATTATGATTACTTTATGAATATCAATAGATACACTCGCTGATTTGTGTGCCTGTTTTAGTAATTTCTTTGCTTGCGCCGAAACAAATGTTGAATGCAAATTTTCTCAGGCGCCGAAGCTGAGTCAATAACCACGTGGGTCCCTCGTGAAATATAATGGCAGCCATTGCTCCATTGTGATGACACGTGACACTGCGGCAAGGACATTGTCATCCTGGCCCCGCCAACAGCTCATTCGAGATAGCCCCACGGCGTTGCCAGCTTTGATATGTCAAACCCCATTGAATCGCCCGCTCTGAATAATGCACTTGAAAGGGCGATTTTTTTTTGTAACATGCGCTCTTTGCACAGACACACACCACACACACACACATGGATCTTTGTGATATTGGATCGTAGTGAACTAACCTACAAGGGCGGTGAAAAACAATACAGCACATTAATGATTGACTGCTGCCACCGTTCCAAACTAATGTTCTACCCTTTCTATTATAGAAGTACCATGATGCATATTATAGAAATACCCCTATTATCACCCCTACCCTGATCACCACCCCTCCTTAACCACTCCCCACTGTTCTCAGAACTGTCTCCATAACTACACCACAACACCACCACTTTTAACAACAACAACAACCCAACTCTTCATGATCTAAATTGTGGTAATTGTATACATTTCTTAATTGTACATTTGCAATGTATTATGTTTGTACTGTGCATCCTTTTAAATAGACGTAATTGGTTGTTGTTGCTGTCGTTAGAGCGATACTATCGAGAAACATCTAAGGCTATGCTCTCCCCGGTTGCCTGGGAGAAAAGTTGTCGCAGTCATTGCCCAAATGATTTCCCGTAGCGCCCTTGAGATCCATTGTTTACTGGCCCCTCATGAATCTAGAACACATTGTCCTCCTGCGGAGGGAGCTGGTAGGAACGTCGGGTTGCTCGGTCAATGGCCAGGGTCAACGGCGGCGTGGTGTATTCCGCAAATATGCCCGACTGTGGGGGTGGGCACAATCCGGCGTGAGTAGGTTAAATTTTGAGTTTTATAAGGGCACCACAGGGTGACCAGCCCCTCCCCACCCAGCCCCTCCCCACCCAGCCCCTCCCCACCCTCCCCACCTAGCCCCTCCCCACCCTCCCCACCCAACCCCTCTCCACCCTCCCCTCCCTCCCTCCCCACCCAGCCCCTCCCTGTACGACCGACGGACACAATAATCCCCTGTGGGCTGGTGTAACCAGGAGGTTCCTACCAGTATTATTGTAATGCTCAGCAGCTGGCTCAAAGACTCGGTAATCAAACATGCATACGTCACAGAGATATGGCACTTTTAGTCTTTTATTAAATAGTAAGAGCCCACGTGACAATCCTCAAGCATGCGGTGGCAACAAGCTGCTGTCAAATGGGCTGGTGAATTCTGTTTGGCCTTTTGTAAACACACACCCATAACACATTTTTTTTGGGTTAGCTCGCGTAAATATATAAATGTGTCATTAGACCCGCCACCACCCGACACAGCCAACTAGTAAGGGTTGTCACGTAAAACAGAACGTGGCAATTCGTGACGAGTACATCACACCGGTGTGCTGGACAGCCAAGCCGCAACATTTACAATCTGAGTACGACGCGTCGCCTGTAATTACAACTAGCTTCATCAGGCAACAGCTGGTAACAAAATGATGAGGTTAATTCTAGATTTGAAGCTTTCGTGACTGCAATGATTCATATTCTTAGGTTTTTTTCGGTAAAGTCACGTAGGTAAAAACATTAAAAAGTAAAATAAAATAAAAATCACGACGTTTCAGAGGCAACACAAGCTTCCGTCTTCAGGTGGTACCGTCACAGCCACGACAGCTGTATCAAGTAAATGAGAGATTGCAGGAGCTACCACTCCGTTTATATAATGGTTGGAGAAGGTGGTGGGGCAAGGGCCGCATACTTTTTATTAATATGGTAAAATGATGTGTCTCGCTTCAGCCGAAGCGTTTTGAATGGTTTAAATCACTTGCTGAACTGTAACGCGGTTAGAAGGCACCTCGAGGTGTCAAATGATGCCCCTTGACAAGTGGCGAGAGCCAAACGCAAGGCCCTGGGGGCAGGACCCCTCGGCGTTCTCGTGGAAAAGGAGATGCGGTGAAATGAAAACCACTATTGAGGCCGCTGCCCCTCCTTGTTCTCAAATTCATAAACCTACCAGGCCGACGACGGAAGCCAGTTGACCAGTCGCCGCCTGGCAACAGTGGTGCCATCGGTTGAGGGGTAAACGATGACAAATAAGTAATATAAAAAAACAAACTTTTTTAAAAACACGCTTTTATGAAATGTACTAGTAATGGAAGAACTCCACGACTCCAGGAAGTGGCGATTTGCCAGAACTGTGAAGCAATCCACCCCTGCTTCCTGTCCTATCTTTCTTTCACCCTTTCCGATGCCGGCAAAAAGGCTCCCATTGATATGAGCATGGAGTATTATCCTCGAGTAAATTGGACGGAGCTAATAAACTGGCAACATCTGCGGCCTTTTTGAAGCGCCATTTCCCTGAGAGCGGACGAAACCGGGAGGGGCGGATATCCCGAGACTGGCGTGTCTCTGCGTAGACTCATCACGCCGTCTCTGTCCGGGCAAGACCGTTAATCCCCGTTTGGAAGCTGTCCCATGCCCCGAGGCCCAGGAGACTTTGGACCCACCGGCTAATTTCTAGACCGAGGTAAGAGGGCCCAGGTTAGGCAGCGTATATCAGTTTAACGCGCAGTAGGCTTTCGCGACCAATATAATCCATAATAGAGGTTTTTTTTAGGTTAGATTGCGTTGTGGCCGAAACGTCGTGAGAATAATTAAGTAATGTAAATTTTTTATTATTTTATTATTTCCATTCTACGTGACTTTACCGAAAGAACCAAGAAGACTGCGTATACCGGTTAAACGCGCAGTAGGCTTTCGCGACCAATATCATCCATAATAGAGTTTTTTTGGGTTAGATCGTGTAAATATATAAATGTGTCGTTAAACCCGCCACCACCCGACACAGCAAACTAGTAAGGGTTGACACGCAAACAGAACGTGGCCAATTCGTCGCTAGAACAGCACTAGCGTGTAGTGTATAGTAGTGTAGTGTATAGTGTAGTGTATAGTAGTGTAGTGTATAGTAGTGTATAGTGTAGTGTATAGTAGTGTAGTGTATAGTGTAGTGTATTGTGTAGTGTATAGTGTAGTGTACTAGTACAGCACACCGGTGTGTTGGAGAGCCAGGCCACAACATTTACAATCTGAGTACGACGTTTCGCCAGTAATTACAACTAGCTTCATCAGTTATAATAACGACACATTTATATATTCACGTTGCCCGCGGCGTGCTCTGCGTCAGTAGATATGAAACGACGCTCGGTGACATTTAACATCTTCCTGTGTCAGGGGGGGGGGGGCAGCCAAAGTGCACAGAGAGTTTTCAGAAAGTGAGAGAAGCTATTTCCTCTATCTCAGTGTGGAACTTGGAAGGATCTCTTTACGGCATGTCAACAACACTGGTTATCCATCAGATTTAGCTTCTGCCATATAAATATGAAATTTTCACCACCGATTTAGGGTCATGGGTGGAGTTGGGCACCGACCAATACTCAAGTGAGCATTGAGACACTTAGGCTTATTTATTTATGTTAAAGCCCAAGTTACACAACTCTGCTAAGATGTTGAATGGTCACACTCACAAGAAGTTTAAGAGTCACGGCTATAGGAGACATGAGACCAACTTAGTTTTTTTCTGCGCGTAAGCCTCTCAATCTAGGGCCTTGCGTGGTACCGGGCAAGTTGTCTTATGAGGCAACATTAAGCCACCAACTTTTGACCTTGGATAAACTGGGACCGTAGGGACAAAAGCCTCATCTATTTCCACTCTTTCTGAATGGTAACAAAAATAAAACCTCTTCATGTACAGACACGGTGGTCCCAGGTGCCTTGTGGTGCCCAATTAATTAACCCCTAACATTTTTGTTCTTTTGCGTATTCACTTATAGTTTTAAACCTTAATTTTAAAAATCATGTTAAGTTGTAGAGATTCATCTTCTTGGTTCTTTCGGTAAAGTCACGTAGAAGGGAAGTAATAAAATAATAAAAATAAAACAAATAAAATAATAAGTAATAAAATAATAAAAATAAAACAAATAAAATAATATATTTTTATTATTTTATTACTTCCCTTCTACGTGACTTTACCGAAAGAACCATGAAGATGAATCCCTGCAGTCACGAAAGCTTTAAATCGAAATTTAAGTTGTAGAGAGTTCAATGGAGGGGTCACAAGACATCTGGACCATCGTGTACAGCACCCTCTCCGTGGCTATCATATCACATGGGATTATCTGCTATTGTTAAAAAAAATTGAATAGAGAACATTCAAATTCTTGGAAAAAGCATTTGGTACACACTTTGGGTTATTTTGAAAGAGATGTAATCTGTGAAGTACAGAAAGAGAAGTGCCTTTTAAACTTCCGTTTTTGTTTGTACGTATTTTGTCTGTTCCTCTTTTATCCAACCGTGGTACTTTCAAATCGTGCACGATGCAATCAATTATTTGCTATTCTATTTCACCTTTATCAGGTTCTTGTGTTGTTACTGCTGCTGCTACTGCTGTGTTGATTGGTGAGGATAAACTAAGCTTCAAATTAAATATTGTTGTACACAAAAGCGTCAATCTCGAATAATGTTGTCGAATCAGTAATATAAACTTGCAGGAAGGCAGCAGCAACGTCGTCATTATGTTATTACGCGCTTTTATTTAACTCACTCTGTTGTTGTCGTTGTTGTGGTATCCTCAAATCTTGTAACTGAATTTTAACCCACTTCCCAATATGGTATCGACTGCAAACTTGGTATACGTATGTCATACTGATGACAATACTATATTCTATAATACAAAATAAAAATATAAATTTTGAAACATTATTTTTTATATGTTATGTTTCGGACTTGGGTCTAATTGTCCACGCTCAACTGACGTTGGCTGTAATTGGCCACGGCCCCTTACGTTATGGCAAGCTTCGGGGCCACTTCCTGGAGTCGTGGAGTTCTTCCATTACTAGCATGGTACATTTCATTAAAGCATGTTTTTTTTAAAAGTTTTTTTTTTAATATTACTTTTTTATTGTCACAAACGATTTTCACACAAATGCTCAACAGTCACAGAGCTCGTTGATTTATTGATTTAAACCGCCCGAATAGTCTTGTCCAAATTTCCATCAAGTTTGACAATTTCGGAGGGCACCTGCAGTGCACAGCGCAAAGCTACACGAAGCAAACGTGCAACAACGTGTCACCACCTCTCCACATCTTTGCGGTGAACTCAACCAACGAGAAAACTGAACGGGAGCACCGATGGGGACGCGGGTTGCACGGGTCCATGCTTTGCTCGAGCGCGTTCCTCCCTTGGTGCACAAATCTTGTGGCTTCCACGAGGGCTCACGGCTCGTGGTGGTGGTGGTGTGATGGCTTCCTGTGTGCAATGTGATTCTAACACGTGCACCCCCCCCCTCCCGGATGTTGAAATCTGTCCTCACCACCGCAGAAAGAACCACCCCCCTTAACACATTCCTGCGGAGGGAGCTGGTAGGAACGTTGGGTTGCTCGGTCAATGGCCTGCAGGGTCAACGGTGGCGTGGTGTATTCCGCAAATATGCCCGACTGTGAGGGCGGGCACAAGCCGGCGTGAGTAGGTTAAACGTTGAGTTTTATAAGGGCACCACGGGGTGACCAGCCCCTCCCCACCCAGCCCCACTTCTCCCACCCCCCACCAGCCCCACCCAGCCCCACCCTCCCCACCCAGCCCCTCCCCACTCTCCCCTCCCCACCCAGCCCCTCCCCACCCTCCCCTCTCAACCCAGCCCCACCCCTCCCATTTTTGGATGTACGACGGACGGACGGACGGACACAATAATCTCCTGTGGGCTGGTGGAACCAGGTGGTTCCTACCAGTATTAACAATGCTTCCTCGTAATGTTGGGAAAAGTGCGAAGGTGATTGATTACTGCAAGGCCATCCCCAGGCAAAATCTGAATCATTATTTAGACCGGAGGAACCCAGGATACAGGAACTCTGTGAACAATAAATAATGTAAATATGTTAAACACAAACATTGTGCTTCTCAAAATGGCTTACACTTATTTTCAGGATAAAAAAAAACAATCTTGTATTACACAATCAGTTGTATGAAATCACCACAATTCCTGAAGACTGTATATAAAGGAACATGTGTTACCATCTTAGTTAAACTGGCATGGTCCTTATCCAGATGAAATAGTTCATCAATCAACAGAAAAATGTGGCGTGTCGCTGCATTAGGAATATTTTACTGGCGTAGACAGTGTTGTTCACAAAATACAAAATCTGAATGCGGATTGCAAAGCACGTGAAGTTATCAGCAGTGTGAGGTTTAAGAGCTGTGATGAACATACACTGAGCGTTGCCTTTGTACGTTACGTCAGAAACACACTTGATAAAATACTCCAAAAGAAAATGCATCAGTTGTCAATTAGCATACATCATTTAATCAGGATCTTTAAACTGGCATTGATACTCCGACTTGCACCTCCGATTAGCACGGTTGGCTACGTACGGTGCGAAAGAAGTTCAACATGCATACATACAAGATTGCATTAATCATGAGTAACTTGAGTGGCACATAGATGATATCTTGAATAACTTGTTGGACTAGAATTGCTGTGAAGGGGTCTCAGGAATTTTCCAGTCGTGCAGGATCACCGAGTTAGATGTCATCGTAAAAAAAAAAATAGGCAAGAGTTATTCGGTATCTGTGAATATTTTGAACGACGAGACCAAGCAGGCAAAGTTCAACTGTCTCAAGAGGTGTAAAAACAACCCTTTTATACCAGTTTAACACGTAGTAAGCTTCATCTTCTTGTAGTAGTAAGCTTTTGCGACCAATGTTATTTATAATATAGTGTGTTTTTGGGGTTAGATCTCGTAAATTTAAATGTGTCGTTAAACCCGCCACCATCCGACACAGCCAATGAGTGAGGTTTGTCACGTAAACAGAACATGCCAATTCGTCACTAGGTTAGCACACCTGTGCTAATTAGTTACAATTGGAGTACATGTCGTGAGTTTACTCTCCAACACACCGGTGCGCTGAAACTCGTAACTAATTGCCATGTTTTGTCTACGTGACACACCAATACTAATTGGCTTCGTCGGGTGACGGCTGGTTTAACGACACATTACACGACCCATTTATCTTTCATGCCGGCTGTATTCGTACCCATCTCAATAATTTCAGATGAACTTGTCACGCTGTCTGATCTTTTGGCATTAAGTGACCAGGATGGCAAAGCCCCAGTACGAAGAAGACCTTTTCAGGATTAGCTTTCATTCCGACATGAAGTCTGCTGTGTTGGGAACACAATTTCCTTTTGACGTAACGGAAGCAGTTCGCCACGCACGTGGTTGAATTGCGTACCTCTCAACCCATACGGTTTACCCCGTATTCTCGTGCAGGGAAATTGAGATTTCATGGTCCATACGGCGTTCAGCCGTTTCAATACGGACAATTTATTTTGTCTATTTGTTTGTGTTTCTCTCTTTGTGATGGAACTTTGTAGGATAAACGTTGAGATTTATAGGGGCGGCCGATAAGGTTTGATATTCTTAGGTTTTTTCGGTAAAGTCACGTAGGTAAAACATTAAAATTAATACAAGTAAAATAAAATAAAAATCACGACGTTTCGGAGGCAACACAAGCTTCCGTCTTCAGGTGGAACCGTCACAGCCACGACAGCTGTATCAAGTAAATGAGAGATTGCAAGAGCTACCACTCCGTTTATATAATGGTTGGAGATATATACGGAGTGGTAGCTCTTGCAATCTCTCATTTACTTGATACAGCTGTCGTGGCTGTGACGGTTCCACCTGAAGACGGAAGCTTGTGTTGCCTCCGAAACGTCGTGATTTTTATTTTATTTTACTTGTATTAATTTTAATGTTTTACCTACGTGACTTTACCGAAGAAACCTAAGAATATGAATCCTTGCAGTCACGAAAGCTTCAAATCTAGAGATAAGGTTTGAATTGGTCGGTAATAAGGTAGGGCACTGATAAGGGGTTGACAGGTATGGTATTGAGTCTTATTTCACTTGTCTTTCACATTTGTCCCAAACCACTAATAGAACAACAAGTGGGTGGGGGAGGGGGAAAGGCATTCATCTCTGTGGGTGGCTGTGACTCAGCGTTGTAGACTATACATCAGAGGTGGGACAAAGTCATTGTTATGCAAGTCCAAGTCGAGTCTGAAGTCATCAAATTCATGACTCGAGTCTGACTCGAGTCCAAGTCACATGACTCGAGTCCACACCTCTGCTATACATACATAAGGTGGGGTGACGGTCACCTCCATTGTACAAATATTTAAAGTCGTTAGAAACTGCAACGGGATCTTGCCAGTTACGCAATGAAATTTTCAGACCGTGACGAGGATTACTCAGGATTAGTGGGGCGGAAATGTCTGTACGTGTACGTGTGTCATAGACGTGGGGAGCGGTGGTCTAGCGGTTAGCGCGCTGCGCTACGAACCCGAGTTCGATTCCGGCCCACGACCAACATCAGTGACGATTATCTGAACCGGGACTGGGCCTCCCCTAGGTCGGCTCAGCCTCAAATGAGAACCTGGTGCGGTGTGTAAACATTGCCACTGGGGAGACAAAGGCGGCCGGGCGTGACGCTGGCCACCCACCCCGCTCGTGTGCCGTGCCAGCCTTCATAGGTCCTACTCGCTAACAGCACTTGCCCCTACAGTCTGTTACAGGCTGTACACAAATATGGTCAGCAAATCTGTAGCCCTGATCCTTAGGGTGAGTGCTCTGATCGCCATTCTCCCTCTCAATGATGCTAATGGGGAGGTGCTGCAAGTGACTTGTTGATGATGTTATGTATGTCCATTATAAGTGAACGTCTTTTGCACCGTACGTATTCAGCCAATCATCCTTGCAGCACCATACGCCGAGTTCGCAACCGCCGGTGAAGGATTTTTAAGAGCTCTCTGAACATCGGAGCAAAAATTGTAAAATAAAAAACCTCCCTCATTCTCAGGCGTTGTAGACGACGAGACGCCTGTGAAGGGACTTTCCACACTCTAGATTTGAAGCTTTCGTGACTGCAAGGATTCATACTCTTAGGTTTTTTTCGGTAAAGTCACGTAGGTAAAAATAAATAATAAAATATAAATAATATAAATAATAATAGAACACAAGTCTCCGTCGTCAGGTGGGACCGTCACAGCTAAATTGACTGTATCAATCTTGATTTTATTATTTATTTTTACCTACGTGACTTTACCGAAAAAAACTAAGAGGACTTTCCACACTTTGAATCGCGAGCTTGGTGGGTACAACCTCAGCTTCACCGGCGAATTGTTAAATGTTGTGGCTTCACTCTCTCCAACAACACACTCATTGGCACACGTGTTGTTCACGTGATACACCTTACTGTCGGGTGGTGGCGGGGTTAACGACACATTTTTATTTACGCAATCAAACCCGGCCCCCTCCCCCCCCCCCCCACAAAAAAAATACTTTTATTATGGATAATATTGGTGGCGAAATGATTCCAAGAACACAGGATGAGATGTTACTATCCTTTGTGCAAGCACTTCCAAGAGTTCATGAACAGTGAGCCTGGTGAAATTTGGGGAGCGCATCGTCAGTAGTGAACCTTTGGTTCCTAGGGTGTTTCGGCCTTTCACACTATACACCCTCCCCAAAGGCGGCCAGCGACAGGGTGATCAATCCTACGCTTGCGTCCCATTCCCAATTAGTCATAGGAGTTGCCTTGTTGTTGATAGCAGACGCGTTAAACTGCCAACCATCTTATGCTAGCTGATGATGTGGTAATTGCTGAACTTTAATGAGAACGATCTGGCCACGTAACCAGTATCCACAGAGAGTGAGAGAGAGGTGTGGTAAATTGCGAGTAGAGCGAAGGGATGGGCTGATGTGGTCCAGAAGCACTTGAATTTGAGTGGCACTGGTGGTGTCAAGTTCGGCCTCAAAGCAGAAGGAAAGTAAAGGTAGCTTCTGCGCAGTTGGTGGTAATTGCTCCCTCGCAACAACAAGACGTGGACGCGTGGTGGATGCTGACAGCGAGAAGCAACACAAACCACAGCTTGCAGGTAGACACAATGAACGGCATGGGTGGTGCATCTGCCAGTCATCCCATGACACCTGGGTGTCACATGACCTTCCAAGAAACCTTTGGAGAATTACGTTGCGTTTGTTGTGTGTTGGGAAATAGTAATATAGTGGTTAGGGGCCGTCCATAAATGACGTCACGCACCGGGGGGGGGGGGGGGTCAGACATTTGTGACGATGTGTGACGAAGGGGGGGGGGGTGAGAAATGTGACGTCACATCAAAATGCGCAACTTTAAATAAATATAGACAACACGTTCTACTCAATTAAATATACTTTTTAATAAATGTTTTCTCCTACAACATCAGAGTGCAGCGCCACATTAAATACGCACTACAATGACAACAGTTTAAAGCGATTTGAAACATATTTTATTTTCAAAATGGAAATATGTTTTTTTTGGGGGGGGCAGAGCTTTGTGACGTCACATTTGAGGGGGGGGGGGTCTGACTTTTTGTGACGCCGTATGACGATTGGGGAGGGGGGGTGGGTCAAAAATCGTCCAAAATCGCGTGACGTTATTTATGGACGGCCCCTTAATAGGTGCTCGCTAACAGCACTTTCCCCAAACAAGTCTTTTCAGATTCAACGGCGGGGTACTATTTGTGTTGGCTGTGGCCCAAGATTATAAGCACACGCAAAGCACACACAGAGAGATCAACATTCTGCAATTTCACATTCGATTCGCCCGTGCCTTCGGGCACCCGTGACTCCGAGCACTTACGACGATGAATGGCAATACACACGATCGTGATGTGACGTTTGCATTAGCACAAGGTTAGCTGACGCGGTTAGCTCACGATTAAATCATATAATGAATACAAACACGGCGTCTTTACACTCAATAAGTTATCTTATATAACAGGGTTTTTTTGTTCTTGTTGTTTAAATGGAAACCAACGTGTATAGTTGGGAGCAGCGTTTCAATCAGATTTTGTTTTGCATTACAGTAAGTACAAACACAGCAGTAAGTAGAATCATTAGACCGTGACATTTGCTAATTTGTATAATTGGTAATTATAATTCAAGTTGTTACATGTTATTGTACAGTAGACCCCCTCTTACCGAGCATGCCTGTTAACGACTAATCGCTTAACGACGGGCATCCAAAGAGCCCAATGTGTAGTGTATAGTGTCGTGTGTGTAGTGTATAGTGTAGTGTATAGTAGTGTAGTGTATAGTGTAGTGTATAGTGTAGTATGTGTAGTGTATAGTGTAGTGTATAGTGTAGTGTATAGTAGTGTAGTGTATAGTGTAGTGTATAGTAGTGTAGTGTATAGTGTAGTGTATAGTAGTGTAGTGTATAGTAGTGTAGTGTATAGTAGTGTAGTGTATAGTAGTGTAGTGTATAGTGTAGTGTATAGTAGTGTAGGGTATAGTAGTGTATTGTATAGTAGTGTAGTGTATAGTAGTGTAGTGTATAGTGTATAGTAGTGTAGGGTATAGTAGTGTAGTGTATAGTGTAGTGTATAGTAGTGGAGTGTATAGTGTAGTGTATAGTAGTGTAAAGTATAGTAGTGTAGTGTATAGTGTATAGTAGTGTAATGTATAGTGTATAGTAGTGTAGTGTATAGTGTAGTGTGTAGTAGTGTAGTGCCTCCAAAGAGCCCAATGTGTTTGCTTACCAACCGTTCCCCTGTGAACAACGGGCTGTTGTGGGTACAGTAAATATTAATTAATCCATCGATTAACCATGTTTATTTTAATAGTATGTGTTTATAATGCTGTTACTATTCTTATGTATGAATGTCCATTGTTTAAATATTAGAAACTACGTTTTTTTGGGTGAAAAGTGGTAACTTTCGATGCTATCGGAACAAATTAAGCCGTTAACGTCTATTTCCTATACTCGCTGAACGACCGGTTTCGTGGAACCAATCACCGTCGTTAAGAGGGGTCCTACTATATTCTGAAAGTTTACATTAATTGCAGAGACAGTAATGGACTGACAGTAATGACTGAAGTTAATTGTAACCGTGGGGTTTTTTTGATGTCCATTCCAGTTGCTGAGTCGGCAGGTTGACCTCGCTGTTTTTGCGAACATTTTACAGGGTGCTTAAAAATAATGTTAACACTTACATAATGGTAAAAGAACGGATAATACACCGTAACATGATAACAAATGTATCTATAATAGCTTCAAAAAAGTCAGTCTCCACGTGTTCGTCATCGTTGTCAACGCGTGCCTGGAATCTTATCCAGGTGGTCTCCAGAGGTCGGAGGCAAAACATTTTTCGTGGTATTGTTGTAAATTCTCGGAAGTGTTAACATTTATTTGAAGCACCTTGTATTTGCACCAGTTTCCAGATGAAGCTCACTTGGTTGGTTTATTTCGGGTACAAGACCTGTGGAACCAGGCAGCTATTAAATCTTGATTTGAAGCTTTCGTGACTGCAGGAATCCATACTCTTTGGTTCTTTCGGTAAAGTCACGTAGGTAGAAAATGATCTTTCATTTATCTTCCATTTTCTATCTACGTGACTTTACTGAAAGAACCAAAGAGTACAGGCAGCTATTATTCAATGGCAAGTGCCTTACCCGGCAAGGGAGTTTTTCCAGTGACTGCATTTCACAAACATGAACTGATAGTTTAACACGCAGGAGGCTTTCGTGATCGGTATCATTCATAATACAGGTTTTTTTGGGGGTTAAATCGCGTAAATATGAATTTGTCGTTAAACCCGTCACCACCCAGGCGGCAGCCAGATTTGTACCTGCCGCCTGATGATGCCGGTTGCAATTACTGGTGAAACGTCGTACTCAGATTGTAAATGTTGTGGATTTGCTCTCCAACACACCGGTTAGTGCTGTACTAGTAACGAATTGGCACGTTCTGTTCACGTGACAAGCCTTACTAATTGGCTGTGTCGGGTGGTGGCGGGTTTAACGACACATTTATATTTACGCGATCTAACCTAAAAAAAAAATCTGTATTATGGGTGGACTGATAAGTAAGAAAAAAATAAACCACCATAATTCTATACAATAGAACTCGAGTAGGCGATCCAAAATAACATTATGTATGCGCCTACTCGTGAGAAGAGCTCACCATGACATTTGTGATCGACAAGAAAATCAGGTTTCTCACAAGTGGGAGCTTTTTTAAATTTCAACCTATTTACAATAATCTATGCACGTGTGAAAATACCATAGATAATTAAATGTGTAAATGAATAACTTCATAGTATAATGATATACACTGGCCTGTCACCATCTAGCCCTTGATCGACAGTTTCCCGAGACAGGACAGAGCGGAATAATGATTCATAATCACGAGTTGAAATTGTAAACAATTACATAGAACTATAAACTAAACTATTTTTTTTATTTTACGAAGCAAGGCCCACTTTTTCAGAAGCGGCCTTGCCACTAATGATAGCTCAACGAAGTGGCTTATCACGTGGTAATGTATAGCAGCAGCCACAGACTCTCGACGCGTGACGTTGATATTCTTAGGTTTTTTCGGTAAAGTCACGTAGGTAAAACATTAAAATTAATCACTTGATACAGCTATCGCGCTGTGACGGTTCCACCTGAAGACGGAAGCTTGTGTTGCCTCTGAAACGTCGTAATTTTTATTTTATTTTTATTTAACTTTTATTAAAAAAAAAATTACCTACGTGATTTTACCGAAAAAACCTAAGAATATGAATCCTTGCAGTCACGAAAGCTTCAAATCTAGCGTGACGTTGATTCTAAATTTGGAGGAAAAACCGGAGGACCCAGAGACAAAAACCACGCAAACTCCAAGTATACAGCAGCAGGCGTCAGGGTGGGGGTTGAACCCATGACCCCTCCTGTATACCAGGCGAGGCAGATAACGTCTCATAGATGGGCATGCGTCATCCAGCCCGTGTTAGGTGAGTGTACCTTTGCTCTTGAGCACCAACTTCACAGCAGCCAGCTTAAAACCTGTTTCTCGTGATTGCTCACAAACCACGCATTTTGTTTGTCACCATTTCCCTTTTGAGAAGGAGGGTTAGGTGGCGGGGTCCCTTCCTCCTCCTCCCCCCTCCGTAGAGTAATTCTCGGTAGTGGATCTATTTTTTTTCACCTTTAACGTTATCCGTGCCGGTGTAAAACTGCAAACCTGTTGACCCCTAACGATGGTGTTCGCATGAATGCTCATGTGACACGCGAGACGCTACTTCACAGGTGTGTGTGTCTGTCTGTCTGTCTGCTTTCCTTCCTTTGTTGCAAGACAATAAAGGTTACGTGCGTTTTCGGACCTGCCGGACTCGGTTGTGTGCGCTTTGTATAAACATCAGCGCTGGAGAGAGACAAAGGCGACCAGGGGCATGTGCTGTCAACGTTGCTACTTGTACGGCCAAACGCGACTGAACACGGCGTGGGTACGATGCGGCGAGTCAACTTACGATTGACAATTATTATCGTACGGTGGTGTGGATGACCACGTGAGTCGATAAAATCACCCGGAATTCCCCCCCCAGATCTCGTCACATCTCAGAAGCTGAGGATATTTATAGCATCGGGGGATACCTGAGCTCTCGATCGGGTGACCGTGTAATTAAAAAAACAGTTGCTATAGGCTGCGGCGGTGCTACGTTTTCATTGCAGAAGAAGAAAAAGAAAAGAAACCATTGTTTGTCGTAAATGTTGTGGATTTGCTGTCCAACACACCGGTGTGCTGTGCTAGTAACGAATTGGCCACGTTTTGTTTACGTGACAAACCTTACTAATTAATTGGCTGTGTCGGGTGGTGGTGGGTTTAACGACACATTTATATATTTACGCGATTTCACCCACACGTGTACCCGTACACGTGTTATTTTATTTTACGCAGTCCGTGGAAGGAGGAGGTTGCTCACGCTGCACATGTGTGTGTGTGTTACATGTATGTTGAACTTCTTTCGCACCGTACGTGGCCATCGGAAGGTCGGGGGGGGGGGATGAGTGTGTGAGTGATTCATGAAGATGTTTTGGCGGCTTCGGATGGCGTAAATCTAAATTGTGTCGTGAACCCACCACCAACCAAACGACACGGCCAGACGAGCAATGTTGTCTTGTCACGTAAACAAAACGTGCCAATCACAGTCGTTACGACTTCAGCAACAAACACACAGAAACACACACACCAGAGGTCGCAACCGGGTACCCGATACCCGTACCCTACCCGATACCCGGCTACCCGTACCCGGCCGGGTATGGGTACCCATTTGCGACCCTGGTGCGGCCGGGTACGGGTACGGGTAAGGAATCAAAACCCGTTTGCGACCTCTGACACACACACAGCGGTGTGCTGGAGAGTTAAATCCGCACGCGCGCACACAAAATCTTACAATTTGAGTGACGCCGTTTAAAGCCAAAGGAACGAGTGAGCTGTCAGTTTAACGCGTAAGGCTTTCGCGAGCAATGTCATCCATAATAGAGGGGTTTTTTGGGGGGTTAGATCGCGTAAATATTAAAAAAATAAATATATAAAATATTTACGGGATCTAACCCAAAAAAGCCCCTCTACTATGAGTGAGTTTACACCATTGGAACCTCATTTGCCAGTAAAAAAACTATGATAATTGGTTTTTTACTCTTCTATCTGGCAACAAAACAGACCTTTTGGCGTCATCTGGTCCAATCCATATGAGACTAGGCTCTAAGGAAAGCTGTCTCAGGTGTGGACCAATCAACTTCAAGGACAGTGCACATTATGACTGCAGGTATTGGGGTTTATGCAAACATGACTCCTTGTAAAAAAGGTGTCAGTTTTGTTGCCAGATAGATGGGTAAAAAACCAATTATCATATGAGTGAGTTGTTGCGTCTGACGCCGGGTTGACAATGACAGAGCGTGGGCGTTTTTCATTCTCCGTGTGGATTGTTGCTGCTTGCTACTGCTTGCTAATGCTGTGCGCACATTCTTCTTGACAAGTGGGTGGTGATGATGACGATGATGATATTGGCTGTCCTGGAGGAACCGCCCAAACCCCGTGGGGTTGGGGATGCCACGGCGAACTTTAAAGTCCCAGCCGGGCAGCAACAGCCACACACACGCACAGAGCCCCACACGCACAGAGCCACACGCACACACAGAGCCCCACACACACAGAGCCACACGCGTGCTCTGGGTTGCTGGCTGTGGTGTATTTAACGCACAGGCGCAACAAACCACGCTCATTCCTACAACACCGCGTGCTTGCTGCTGTTGCTGCTGCTGCTGGCGGTGTCTTCGGTATCACCTTCCTTCCTGCCAGACAAGAGAGTCGTAAGTTTGAACGATGAATTCGCGTATCGCTTGAGTTGGCTGCCTCTGTATAGTTGAGTTTAACCGCTCGGCGTTGATTTGCTCATACACCACGCACACACGGACACACGCACACCACACACACACCACACACACATCACACACACACACGCGCCACACACCACACACACACACCACACACACATCACACACACACACACACCACACACGCACGCACACGCATACACACACCACACACACATCACACACACATCACACACACACACGAACACACACACCACACACACCACATACACCACACACACCACACACACACCACACACACACACCACACAGCACACACACACAGCACACACCACACACAGCACACACACACACACCACACACACACCACACACAGCACACACACCACACGCACACACCACACACACCACGCACACAAAAAAATCGTATCTCAGCTTAATCCGGAGTGTGACTGACTGCGTGGTGTGACTCGAAAAGTTGTCAACTCAAGTCGCCCATCCTTCCACCAAACCCCTTGCGGTATTTAACTTCATTCCGCTCTCGCGTACGATCGCAGCAAATCTGTACAGGGGATTAAAGAATAGTTTTGACACCTTTGCTGGCAATACATCAGGAGGTGTTAAAATGTTCCAACACCAAACTGAAACATTTTGCAAGGAATCATGTACTTACTGCGTTAACCACATATCCTTGTGGTTGTGAACATGCAAACAAAAAAAAAGCTATGCTCTGGTAGTATATGATGATGCGTTGTCTTTGAAACTGATTGGTCCACACCGAAGACAGCTTTCTTTAGACAGTCTCGTCTCAGTGTTAGAACAGAGGACAGCGCCAAAGGGCGACCGGCACAAAGAGAATGAAAGAGGTTTGCAAAGGAAACAAGCTCTTCCAAATTGCCTACTTGAAGACACTTGCTGGCGGGAAGGGTCTTCTCACCAGAAGGAGCTCTCTCTCTCTCTCGTACGCTCCGGCTAAAATGGGATTTGGCCTACTCTTCCACGCTGGACCACCAGACGTCTTGGGAAGGGCCCCATCGACCCAGAACTGGTGCGCTGTGACCCATTGATACTACTGTGCAGTACTGCTTGGGTGGACCGAGTAACAGGGGGAGAATTAACACATAAGTTGTATCGGCTGCCACACCTGGAGATCGAATCTAACCGTAGACCTTCTTTGGATTGCAAGCTCATCGTGCGAACCATTAGCAAACCACTGCGGCAAACCCATTTAAAACGAATAGGGTTTACAGTATTACAAGACTGTTTAACCAAAATAAAATGTGTTCCTGGGTTGTGTTATTTCATAATTGCTTATGCCTCAAAAGTACAGACAATAGCTATTATTTCAATCTTGATTTGAAGCTTTCGTGATTGCAGGAATCCATACTCTTTGGTTCTTTCGGTAAAGTCACGTAGGTAGAAAATAAAATCTGTTTTAAACAGTCTGTCTCAGCAGCAGACCATGCTTTGCCACCTGATGACGGACGCTTGTGTTGCGCCCGAAACGTCGTGATTTATTTTATTTTATACCTACGTGACTCTACCGAAAGAACCAACAAAGAGTATGGCTATTAATCCCCCACAAATTTTGCTTTTGTGACCAGGACAGTGATATTTTGAAACGTACCTATTTTCAATGAGAAAACGTGTGCGTTTGTGTCATTCCTTCATGTAAAGTCCTGGTCAGAAAATGCAAAGTTTGTGTGGAACAACAGCTATTTTCTAAACTTTGTAGGCATGAGCATTGAAAAAATAACACTTACAACAACCCAGGGACAAAAATCGTGTGACATCGTGATTGTCGAAGACTTATGGTGTGCGGTTCGGTCGTAGGCAAATGTTCAGCACTGTACTGTTGTGACTTTGCATCCGTGAAAGATGCATATTTGTGATAGACACCTTCGGGAAAATGTACGACGAGAAGTGAAAATCTACAACTCGAATTCAAGGGTCATTTGCAAAGGTCACCCAGAGAGCAGTGTGGTTCGGGGGTTAGATTAGCTGACCCCATTTGGTGGGATTGTAATACATGTTCAAGTTAACGAGCTTCATAGTTTGTACGTTTCTACAACATTTGACTGTGGTCCATATTGCTTAGGTTGATTATGGAATGAGATCATTATTCTTTAATGAGCGTCTGCGTATAAAATGCGAGTGCCTCTGTGTGTGTGCACATGTACCTGTGTAGCCGTTTTGCTCGTTTGTTCGTGTGGGTTTACAAATGTGAATTTGTATGCATGAGTGGCTTATTCATACCTTCCATGCACGTTTTATTAGTGTGGTACGTAAAGTCTATACAGTATCAACTGTGTGGATCTATCATATAATTTGCTAGAAAAGCTTTAAAATATGTGGGATGCTTTGTTTTAATAGTCAATGTTTTTTGGCAGGACAACCCGAATAAGCTTGGCATAATAACAGGGTTTTTTTTCTGGCAACAAAACTAAAACCTTTTTACAAGGAAGCATGTGTGCATTAACCACAATATTTGTGGTCAAAATGCAAACAAAAAACACACTGATAGTATATGCATTGTCCTTGAAACTGATTGGTCCACACCAGAGGCGGCTTTCTTTTGAGCCTAGTCTCAATTGGTGCTCGACCAGAGGACGCCAAAAGGCGTACAGCTCAAAGACAATGTTGCACTATCAAAGTAATGAGGGCTCGGGGTGAGCATCTACATCATTAGACCTCCTCTGGTCTAGCACCAACTGAGACGAGGCTCAAAAGAAAGCCGTCTCTGGTGTGGACCAATCAGTTTCAAAGACAATGCATATATTATCAGTGGTTTTTTTTGCATTTTGACCACAAGTATTGTGGTTAATGCACACATTATTCCTTGTAAAAAGGTTTCAGTTTTGTTTGCCAGAAAAAAGGGAGAAAACCCTATTATTGTATTTTGGTACTGGCAAAGGAGGTCTAATGATGTATAAGCTTGTCATATTTCAGCTATTGAAAAAACATATCCTTTGTACACCAATGTAGCCCTTAAAAGAAACGAAACACATTTCTTAATAATGTGCCAGTTTGGTTGTTTCTAAACATGCCCCTTGTGTAAATGAAAACGTCAAATGTAATGTTCAGTATAACTCTTTGTCATTTTTTTATTTAGTCTGTTGCCATTAGTGGTTACGGATGCGAACGAAATTATATTTACATTGCCATTAAAATATGTTGACAGCAAAAATGATGGGTGGTGACGGTATACGGTAAATAACTAAATCTCGCATTACACCCCACTGGAGATTAAAATAGGCCGCTGCTCACTACATAGCACGAAAGGTACGTTGTTATGATGCATTTTGGGAATTATTAGATTAAGTCGGTGGTTACTAAAACATTATATGAGCTCGATTTGAAGCTTTCGTGGCTGCAGGAATCCATATTGTGAACGAAATTATATTTACATTGCCATTAAAATGTGTTGACAGCAAAAATGATGGGTGGTGACGGTATATGTTATATCATAACAGTCTGCCTCAGCAGCAGACCATGCTTTCCCACCTGATGACGGATGCTTGTGTTGCGCCCGAAACGTCGTGATTTATTTTATTTTATACCTACGTGACTTTACCGAAAGAACCAAAGAGTATTACATGACATTCTTAGGTTTTTTCGGTAAAGTAACGTAGGTAATTTTTTTTTTATAAAAGTAAAATAAAAATAAAATAAAAATCACGACGTTTCGGAGGCAACACAAGCTTCCGTCATCACATGAAGACGGAAGCTTGTGTTGCCTCAGAAACGTCGTGATTTTTATTTTATTTTCATTTTACGTTTATAAAAAAAAATTTACCTACGTAATTTTTATTTTTTTACCTACGTGACTTTACCGAAAAAAACTAAGAATATGAATACTTTCAGTCACGAAAGCTTCAAATCTAGAGCTAGTACAGCTTATTTGGGGGTTTCCTGGGCATTCAGGCGTTGGCGGGCTGAAATATATTTATTGGGAAGCACTTGAGAATTGTATTTTGTTATGTTTTATTTTTATTATTTTATTATGTTTTATTTTTATTATTTTATTATTTCCCTTCTACGTGACTTTACCGAAAGAACCAAGAAGTTGAATCCCTGCAGTCACATGTCTTTTCACGCACTGATTGGCAAAGAACCAAGCGGTGACACCTGAGCAGCATATCCTACCTGTCGGTATAAAACCCTTGAGATATTCGAAATGTCCACACGGTATGAAATATAACGTGGCTTGCTTCGATAACACTGGTCAACAAAAAAAACATTTTTTTCTGGCCTGGACTTTTGCAGCTGTTTTAGACTAATTTCAGGGTGCTGATTCTAAATCTGATCTCAGATTTGCTCTATCACATCTCATTTTATGCTATCGGCATACCCCATTTTAATTGATTTTACCCGAAATTAACTCTGTCGCTTATGATTGCAAGTTGTTGCGAGTCAGTGACTGCTTTAGTGTTAAAATATGGTGCTGTATTTTTAGGATAGTGTGTTTATAATATCATTGTATGTAGATATCCACATATATTTAATATTTTTCTTCTGCAGTTTTTATTGAAAATGCAATATTTGATATCTCAAAAACCTGATGTGATAGACAAAAACCGATGCCAGATTTGGAATCAGCACCCCAAAATTACCTTGAAACCGTTGGAATACCTTATGCCAGAAAAAGTGTGTTGACCAGTGTAATCCTTTCCTCATTTCTGGGGGTCGGTCTGGGTGCCAGTGTTCGCGTAGGGGGTTGCGGTCGGTTTGCAAAGCCTTTCGCTGGCCTGGGAAAATCTCCTTTACTTGCAAGGCATGGGAAACACTGTGCCTGACCCATTTTCAGAGTTGATAATGACAATGAGCCATTGGTTTGCCCTTGGCCCTCTCTCTCCTGCCATTGGATTTCAATGCATTCTCTTGTTGTTACCGAATCTCTCATGCCAAATGCTCCACTGAGCATTTGGCATGAGAGATTCGGTAGTTATCTGGTACCAACAGAGGTCTCCTTTTACCAACTCGTGCTGGGTTGTTACAAGGCAAGTAACGATTCAACTCCGAGTGATTCGATGAATTGTCACTATCCGGGGCTGTGGTTTCATGCGAGTATCAATAATTCGTCAAGTTTGTACGGTTTGTCTCGTATAGAGAGTACTGTGTTTCTTGTTCTTTGCTGTATTGTCTTTCTCATATGTTGCGCCTCTATCGTTTTTAATGCCTCATTTGTTACATTCGATATCATTTGCCTATATATTGAATAACCAGTTCTTGTAAGCACTGTTCGAAGCATGTTTCGTGAGTGCAAGAATTTATTTTAATTGGCGAACCGCCTATGCATTGTTGCATGGCAAGATATAGTGGTAAATTGTCTGGCTCAGACGAAGCTGTCTCTGTGCGCAAATGTGAATGCATTTCGTGGACGACTGTGGCTGAGTGATTCATTGTGCCACGTACACATCCATGGAAATGCACCTCCCCGGAGGTTAAGTAACTCAACATTTACATGAGTACCTGGTACAGCCATGACGATGATGGTAATTCCGGGGAGTTGACGATAACCAAGCTTTGGTTGATAAACGCCCCCACCATTCAATCATTCACTGGCTGGCCACAACAAGCATGAACAAAACGAATCATTGTGTTCATTACTATGCCAACGTGCTTGCTTTTTTTTAATCTGTTGCTCGTTGCAGTGTATGAGCGTTGAATTCAAAGCAGGGTGAAATGACCGTACAAATTCCTATTACGCAAGCCACAGCACATTGAATGGCACAAATTGCACTTAAGGGAAGACGGAGAATCGAAATAGGTTGTCCATGTCACTCTTTCCGGAGATGGTCGACTGAATCAAGGAGAAACGGGTATTTATGTTTTACTAGCACATTAATTAGGCTTTTTTTTAAAAACAAATGTATGAATCACAATGTATGCATTGTAGGGAACTTGATAATTGTTTTTTTCACCCTTCTATCTGGCAACAAAACTGACACCTTTTTACAAGGAGTCATGTTTACATAGACCACAATACCTGCAGTCATAATGCAAACAAAAAACATAACTCTGATAATGTGCACAGTGCACATTATCAGCACAGTACACATTATCAGAGTTGGGTTTACCCGGATTCTTGCACAGGGAAATTGACTTTTCAGATCCATACGGCGTACAGCCCTTTCAATACGGGCACATTTTTTTTCGTCTGTTTGTATTTCTCCCTTGTGATGGGACTTTGTAGGATGAACGTTGAGATTTATAAGGACACGGGGTGACCAATAAGATCTGAATTGGTCTGTTATAAGTTAGGTGCTGATGAGGGGTTGACAGGTATGGCTAATACATTTAAATGAAATTCACGTGGATTTC
The DNA here is from genome assembly GCA_018977245.1 of Lethenteron camtschaticum. Taxonomy (NCBI): domain Eukaryota; kingdom Metazoa; phylum Chordata; class Hyperoartia; order Petromyzontiformes; family Petromyzontidae; genus Lethenteron; species Lethenteron camtschaticum. Next base: position 45,848 of record WFAB01000980.1, on the reverse strand, counting down.
AAGCGCGGTTCGTCCACTCGGGGCGATGGGGCGCCACCTCGCCAAGCAGCTGGAGATGAGAAATTCTGTTTCTAATAATAAGACTTAAAAAAAAATTGTCGTGTTAAAAAATATTTAATGATTCTTTCAACGTGAATTGCCTAATGAAGGTTAACATTTTTAAGTTGTTCATGCGAGAAACCGTCCGCCCCGAGACTTCCCCGAGGTCAGAGATGTATCCCCCTTCATTCATTGCGATGAGCTTTGCATTTTAGCCGCGTCGTTTGAGACCCATTCAGGGCGGTGAAAAAAGTCGCCCACGGCTGTGATGACGACCTCACAACGCGAGGTCGCACTGTGAAGATACAGCAGCTCGCGCAGCCTACACGCTCTAGGTGACAGCGGTCGGGAACCTATGGCTCGCGAGCCATATATGGCTCTTCTGGTGACGGCATATGGCTCCCAGACAATTTTGAGTTGAAAAAAAAATAAAAAAAATCAGTTTGGAACTGATTTTAAAATACTTGTGATATTGCTTAAAGTACTGTGTCATTCGAAAGTAAACAGAAATTAGTTTTGAAGATAAATTTCACGGGTCACGGGTCACGCCTGCACGAAGCTCAACCTCACCACGTACGAACCAGACTACAAGGCCATCAGCAAAACCATGCAGCACCAGAAGTCGCATTAAAAGTAAGACATATTTCATTTATTATACGTTAAAAATACTATATGGCTCTCAATGCAATATATTTAGAAATATTTGGCTTTAATGGCTCTCCCAGTCAAAAAGGTTCCCGAGCCCTGCTGTAGGAGGAAACAACAGCAACAACAGCAGGCAGCAGGTGCAGCGAACTGAGAATTAGCAACGAACAACGTGGTAGTCACTCCTAAATGTTCCATTTGAAAGGGGGACTACTGCGGGAGAAGTTGAATGTCAAGCAAACTGGGTCCTGATCAACCGAAAATCGACATCAACCAGCCCTCAGGCGACCGGGGAAAAGCATCCGTGAAGACATTTAGCCAGAGGCGGTATGCTAGAAAGGCCTGGCTATGTGAATACAGATCAAAGCCTTTTTTGTATGTGGCTGGATGCAATTATCAGCGAAACGTCGTACTCAAAAATTGTAAATGTGGTTTCACTCTTCAACACACCGGTGGGCTAAAGTAGTGAACTATTTGTCTTTTGTTAACGTGACACTTTTTTTGCTGATTGGCCGTGTCGGGTGGTGGAGGGTTACGACACATTTATAAATAACGCGATCTAAACCCAAAAACGTTTATTATGAAGTATGTGGCTGTTAGGTGAGTCTCGCTAACAGCACTTGCCCCTACAGTCTGTTAAGGCTATACGGGGGATCTTTGTCTTTGTTATTGCACATTATGCTGTGTCTTGGTTGCCTTGGCGAATTTGTTGAGTCGTGTCAGCTGATCTCTCATTGTTCTTTTAGGCTTTTAGCAGCGCCAAAGGGGTTTGGCAGTACCAAAGGGGTCATGGGGACATAATTTGAGTGCTTTGTTTTTTGTTTCGTATTGTTTATAACTGCCTACCGTTGGTAGGCAGTTCTCTAACTTTCACGAGAAGGCCAATAACATGACGAGGTTTTTCTTAATTAGAATACCATATGTTCAGAGGTCACTCACTCGCAACAGCTCCACCCAATGGAAATGTCATGAGCCGCCGCTGATGTATTTATGAACTCCACTCAAGCTCACATCTGCGTCGGAGACACGCACCACTGAACTGGACGGCTAACCACCTGTAAAGATGAACTGTTGTGACATTTTCCTTCGCCAGAAACTGCATGACACCATGCGGCCCTTTTCGCCACCATCCTTGAAATACCCAGACTGCTTTGCGCCCCCTGTGTGACGGAATTTTACTCATGAGGTTGTTCTCGGTGTTGCCCACCGCCTTCCCGACAAACCGTCATTATCCTCTTCTTGGTTCTTTCGGTAAAGTCACGTAGAAGGGAAATAATAAAAATAAAACATAATAAAATACAATTCTCACGACGTTTCGGCCACAATGCAAGCAGCCGTCCTCAGGTGAAGAACAGGTCTGTCGTCATTCAGACGCTGTCTTGCGTTGTGGCCGAAACGTCGTGAGAATTGTATTTTATTATGTTTTATTTTTATTATTTTATCATTTCCCTGCTATGTGACTTTACCGAAAGAACCAAGAAGATGAATCCCTGCAGTCACGAAAGCTTTAAATCGAAAAATTTCGTCATTATCCTGTCCATTCTTTTGCGATTCCATGTAAAACAAATGTACAGGTAAACATTGGCAAATCCTATCTTGATTTGAAGCTTTCGTGACTGCAGGAATCCATACTCTTTGGTTCTTTCGGTAAAGTCACGTAGGTAGAAAATAAACAAAAAATCACGACGTTTCGGGCGCAACACAAGCGTCCGTCATCAGGTGGGATGTGATTGAGTTGCATGAGATGACATTGGTTAGATTGACTCAAGTCACTTGGAACAATCAATGCAGTTCTAAAACCTGCCACGCTAGCTGACGGACACGTGACCATTCCTTGAACCGTGCGTGTCCACAATTAGCACTGCCCGATGTATTAATACCGCGTTGTATTCAGCTGTTTGGCTCACAATATGGACACACCGTTTCATTAACATCGATCAAGAAAGCCATTTGGCACCCCTCACGTGAGTTGTTAATTATTGATACCAATTCCACCAACGCCTCTCTCATTTGTTTTTTTATTGCTGACAGGTGCGTGAGTTTTGTGGCATTTGTGCAGCCATGGGCCTGGAGGTGTACTTCGACCTGTCTGCTTCCCCGTGCCGTTCTGTGCTCCTCCTGCTCAAGAAGGGTGGAATCGAGTTCACAGCTCATGCCAAACGCCTGGAGAAAGGTGCGTCGTGATCATGGGTTGGGGGTGCGTGGCCCCTGGGGTAAATCGCACCGTGTGGGCCTTCCAATGTCTTTAAATTAAATTGGAAATATTACATCTGACACCGTGACGCTGAAGCACGAGGCCGCCCCCCCCCCAAAGCATGGGGCCCCCAAAAGCCGTAGCCGAGGGTCGGCTGTGATGGCATCAGCTGTGTCCCTGTGAGCGTCAAGAGGTGTCAGTGCATTTAGACGCTAAATAAACCAAATTGTACTGTGGCGTTAACATATGTTGAGGCCTTTGTAACACTGGGGTCAATGCCACAAACATGTTATGTCAGTTATATCAAACACAAGTAAATGGGTTATTTTATTGCCAAAGTATTTATGGTTTTATTATAGTCAAACCAACAGTGTTTACATGTTCATTATTTTGTAATTGTAAAATGAGTTTTGGTTCCACTCTAAGGAATTTAACAACGCGTTCTTGAATGTATCCCTTGGATACAATCTAGGACACATTCTGGAATCGAGAGGCATTTTTAAGGGGGTAGTGATCTTACGATCGTCTAAAAGCAAAGATTTTAAAATAAATGGGTGAGTTTAGCCTAGATCTGATTTTGGACTGCAATCTGCCTTGCTTATAACCCACGGTTTATTCTATTGGAGCATCTCACAACAATTACTCTCTGCTGTGCAGTAAACACATTGCCAATTTCAAATGCAGACCGTACAAACTGCTTTTTGTCTTTAGTTTATTGTCCTTTCCCAGCACCTCCGATCAGCACGGTTGGCTACGTATGCTTGGAAAGAATTCAACATCCGTACATACAATATACGTACGCGTTTATATGTTCTGAGTCTTCTTAAGCCCCGTACAACTAAGTAATTACATACTCTTAGTTCTTTCGGTAAAGTCACGTAGGTAAAAAATGAAATTAAAATTAATAAAAATGAAAACAATAAAATCACGACGTTTCGGAGGCAACACAAGCTTCCGTCTTCAGGTGAAACTGTCACAGCAAAATATCTGTATCAAGTGAAGAGAAGTCCCAAGAGGTACGACCTTATATACTGGTTAAGGGGGGAGGAGCCAGGAAGGGCCACTTGATACAGATATTTTGTTGTGACAGTTTCACCTGAAGACGGAAGCTTGTGTTGCCTCCGAAACGTCGTGATTTTATTGTTTTTATTTTTATTATTTTTAATTTCATTTTTTACCTACGTGACTTTACCGAAAGAACTAAGAGTATGAATCCTTGCAGTCACGAAAGCTTCAAATCTAGGATTAAGTAATTACAACCAGCATCATCAGGCGAGAGCCAGAGTTAATTGTACTGCAATTGTAGATGTTGTGGGTTTACTCTCCAACACACCGGTGTGCTGAACTAGTAAGGAATTGGCACGTTTTGTTTTCGTGACAAACTTTACGAATTTGCTGGGTCGGGTGGTGGCGGGTTTAATGACACATTTATATTCACGCGATCTAACCCAAAAACATCTCGTCGATAATGTTGGTCGTGAAAGCCTAGTGCGTGTTAAACTGACGTTGTTGTTCTCTATGACTCGGTTAACGTATGCTGTTGGTTTTCAGGGGAGAACCAGACAGAGGAGTTCGGCAAGGTGAACCCTCTGAAGCTTGTGCCTGTGATCGTGGACAATGGCTTTCGTCTCACTGAGAGGTTTGTGGAGTTGTTTCCATCTATCATACTCATACGGCTTCTATTTCAAACCTGACTTTAACCCAGGGCCCGATTGAGGTTCTTGTAGGCCTTAGTGCACTTGCGTCTCGTAGGCCTTCGGTGATAACTCTGCAGTTGGTGCTGCTGCTGCCCCCTTGTCACTACCTCCGTCGCGGTCACGCGCTTGTTTCTCACGCGGTACTTCGTCCAGCCGCTGGACAGATGCCGTTACTGCTGATGCGCTCATCGCTTAGTTTGTGCCCTCGTTCGATGGATGGGAGGGCGCTGTGCGCTGCAGATAAAAAAAAAATCTCGCAAAACTTCATCTCCAGTTTCGATTTAAAGCTTTCGTGACTGCAGGGATTCATCTTCTTGTTTCTTTCGGTAAAGTCACGTAGAAGGGAAGTAATAAAATAATAAAAATAAAACATAATAAAACAATTCTCACGACGTTTCGGCCACAACGCAAGCAGCTGAAGACGGCTGCTTGCGTTGTAGCCGAAACGTCGTGAGAATTGTTTTATTATGTTTTATTTTTATTATTTTATTACTTCCCTTCTACGTGACTTTACCGAAAGAAACAAGAAGATTCATCTCCAGTGGTAATTCATGTCACCTTTTGTAAAAAAACAAAAGATTGACATTAACATGACCCTGCCTCTTTGTATATATACACTGTGCCTTTCCTTGCTGTATATAAATCTATGTATTCAAGAAGATGTACACACATTTATCATACAAACAAATAAACATGGTCACATTTTTGTTTTCGTAGGCCCAAGGCACAGTGCCTACTGTGCCAATTGCATAATACGGCCTTGCTTTCACCTCTCCTTAAGTTTCTCTGCCTCTTCTCCTGTCACCAAAAACTACACCACCACTTTTACTAACCCCACTCAACCACTACCATCTTATATACACCCATTTAATTGCTGTAAAGTGCCTTGGAGTTAGGCGCTTGGCTGTGAGTGAGTTTCTAAGTTTTTTTTTTAAAATAGGAAAGGTCTCAAGCTACAAAGCTTGCGATACTCTTTGGTTCTTTCGGTAAAGTCACGTAGATAGAAAATGAATAGATCACGATGTTTCGATCAGGTGAGACAAACACAGCAGGAGTCTTTGTTTCACCTGATGACGGTCGCTTGTATTGCGATCGAAACGTCGTGATCTATTTATTTTCTATCTACGTCACTTTACCGAAAGAACCAAAGAGTATGATGGATTCCTGCAGTCACGAAAGCTTCAAATCAAAGCTTGTGATGTCAAATCTTCCGTGGAGCACAACTAATGTCACGTGATAATAAACAGGAATGAGTCCACCTCTCGTTCTATGTTATTCAGCAACATTTTCTTGAGCTGGTAAAAACCCTGGAGCAGTTTAACATGTCTGGCCTGACACCAACATCAGCAGTCTGGCACTTAAAACAATACTGCCAGGTTGCCAGATGTTCAAGGCAATAATCCTCCCCGAACATATGCGAGTTTTGGAACCTTTTTTTTTTACCGAGGGCCAAATATGACTTTCAAATGCCTTTTGGCGAGGTCCCAACATGAAGACGCACAGGATTGACTGAGAGCTTGATATAGTTGGGTAAAAAAAAAAAACATGTCCTCTAGTACCCGATCGGTGCAGCTAATATGCTTACAGTGATGGATAACACTGGTCAACACACTTTTTCTGGCATAAGGTATTCCAACGGTTTTAAGGTAATTTTGGGGTGCAGATTCCAAATCTCAGTTTTTGTCTATCACATCAGGTTTTTGAGATATCAAATATTGCATTTTCAATAAAAACTGCAGAAGAAAAATATTAAATAAATGTGGATATCTACATAAAATGATATTATAAACACACAATCCTACAAATTCAGCACCATATTTTAACACCAAAGCAGTCACTGACTCGCAACAACTTGCAATCATAAGTGACAGAGTTAATTTCGGGTAAAATCAATGAAAATGGGGTATGCCGATACCATAAAAATTATGTGATAGAGCAATTTTGAGATCAGATTTGGAATCAGCACCCTGAAATTAGTCTAAAACAGCTGCAAAAGTCCAGGCCAGAATTTGTTTTTTTTGTTGACCAGTGTAATTATTGTTTGGGTGCCGTCTAGATGTGGTAGGCATCGTGTTGCCTCTGGCCGTATGAAATGAAGTCGTGAGTCATAAGCGTTCGGGAGGCCATAGATTCCTCACCCCTGCCATATGGACCTGTTAAGTACAACACAAACCTGTACAAAAATGCGGTATGACTCTTTTGGAGTTTCTCTCATCTTTCCTCCTTCGAACGTTTTGCGCTGACAGCGTGGCCATCAGCAAGTACCTCGCTTGCCGGCACGGCTTGGCCGACCACTGGTATCCGGCCGATCTGCAGCGCCGCGCCCGCGTGGACGAGTACCTGGCTTGGCAGCACACCTCCATCCGGCCGCCCTGCTCCATGCTGCTCGTTCTTGAGGTGCAGAGCACACGCACGTGTACGACAAAGATCCCCCTATGAGTTGACAGACTAAATTTCGATTTGAAGCTTTCGTGACTGCAGGGATTCATCTTCTTGGTTCTTTCGGTAAAGTCACGTGGAAGGGAAATAATAAAGTAATAAAAATGAAACAATAATATACAATTCTCACGACGTTTCGGCCACAACGCAAGCAGCCCTCCTCAGGTGAAGAACAGGTCTGTCGGAAAGACGGCGTCTGAATGAGACGCTGTCTTTCCGACAGACCTGTTCTTCACCTGAGGAGGGCTGCTTGCATTGTGGCCGAAACGTCGTGAGAATTGTATTTTATTATGTTTTATTTTTATTATTTTATTATTTCCCTTCTACGTGACTTTACCAAAAGAACCAAGGAGTTGACAGACTGTTGGGGCAAGCGCTGTTGGTGAACAACTCGTAAGGCTGACATGGTGCACAAGGGAGAATGGTGATGGCAGAACCACGCCCGGCCACCTTTGTCTCCCCGTATGGGAGGCAATGGACCAGTTCGGATCTTCGTCATTAATGTTAGCTGTGAGTGCGAATGGTACTCGGGTAGTCAGGTTCGTAACACAGTGGGCTGACCACTGCACTACCCCTCCACGCGCACTTACGAAAGTGATCCCCATGAAGCCACATTAACCCGACTTGGCTAAGCAGCTTTTATTTCAGTTGGCTAACTGTCCACATTTTAGGAATATCGACAATAAACTGTAACGAAATAAAAAAAAACGTCCAAAATCCTAAGACATCGACATGCAATTCATTCTGTCACAAAGGCAATGGCTGATAGCATGCTTTGTTGTTAAATTAGTAATATCAAGACATTCAAATCCTGGGCATTCATAGGAATCCGACCACTGGTGTGTGCAAACATACTCGCTGGCAAATGCGCCGATTCCTGAACCACATTAGCGCTTAATAGTAATCACGTTCAGCCCTTTTGTCAATCCACTGTGGAATGAAGACTTCCCTACCCCGTCAGCAGTCATGGAGCTTGTTTGAACATACGTCATCGTTCTGATCCAGCGCAGGTTGCCTCCTAGCACGCGTGGGTTTTCTCCCACGTGTAAAAGCTCATTAATTGGCCGTTAACACCTGAATAAATGTAGGATCGCAGAGCTTGTGGGGGGAGGGGGGTTTGTTGCCGGTTCATCAGCTGGCTACCTTTCCCACTTGTCTGTGGTTCCTCGCACATCTGAGTCATTCTCTTGCTTCAAGTGTGACAAAATACCGTGCGGTACATTGCAAGTTTAAATAATAATAATAATTCTTGTTTTGTTCTGGGTACCAGGGCGTGCTGCCTGGCCTGACAGGGCAGCCGGTCCAAGAGCAGAAAATTGCCGATATCATGAAGGGCCTGGAACTGTGTCTGAAGCACCTGGAGGTGTACTACCTGCAAGATGACGCCTTCCTTTGCGGAGACCAAATCTCTATCGCTGACCTCTTCGCCTACAGTGACCTCATGCAGGTACTGCCTGCAAACACGTGGCTCCTCTGGCTGCTTGTGCACCGTGCATACAGATGATCATTATTTTCTCCGTTTATCTTTTATCGGATTATTTAGCAAACCGCATGTTAATACAAATTTACATTTTATTTGTAAGGCGCCTTCTACTGATGTCTCAAGGCGCCTTGTAAGAACAAGTTTAAGGAAAGGCCGAGAGAGAAGGAGGAGCTAATTAGAATAAACTAACTTAGAAAATGTGTTTTTAGACAAGACTTAAAAGTATCCACATTATCGGATAAACGAATTTCCAGTGGCTAAGGAATTCCATGTTTTTTGGACGTGACTTTCCATCAGTCCCTCCCTCCACCCTGCCAGCCAGCAGCATTTTTTGTAATCGAGTATGATAATCCCATTGAGTGATCCGCACAATAAAATACAAGTGAGTTTAGGAGCACCCTTAAGACTGGAGACTTGAATCTGGAATTGTAGTACTTAACCCTACATTGTTTAAAAAAGAATGTCATAGTCTTATGTACACGTTTATTTTTTGCTTGACTTGTTTATTTAAAGTATTCTTTCATAGACAGGTACATTTTCACCTGATTTTCGTTGATGATGACTTGCATTTTGGATATAGTTTCTATATAAACAATGATTGTGCATCATTACAAATCTCATTCTTGGAGCTGTATGTTTTCTTGGTGTATTGGACTACTCCTGAGGACCCAGCCTCTGATTAAAGTAAATAAGGAGTGGCGTGTTACCACTAAATACGTAGATTTAGGAAAATGTATTTAATTGTTTCAGATTAACGGTACATCCAGATTCCCATGTTCTGTTAGAAAAGCCTGTAATTTGAAGCAAGGTACTTTAAAAAGCTGCGTTTAAATCATTATCCAATTATGCTGTTAAAACATTCGCCAACCTCTCCTGGCCAGTGTCATTCATATGAATGATTGTGCACTTGAATAATGCTCATAAGACATCTTGGCCAAATTGAAGTTCACACGAAAATAACGTGGGAAAAATGCACAATTACATTTTGCATAAATCTTAGTGCGTAACTTAGGTGATCGCCATTGTACAAATCTGCTATTCCAAAGTCTTGGAATTCTGGGCCTTGCCATGGAAGTGGGATGGAAAGGAATGATGACAGTTTTGGTGCATTGGAGATTGTTGTTTTAAATGAAGCTGACGAAATGTTTATTTTAACACGTAGGCTTTCGCGACCAATATTCATAATCAACGTTTTTGGGTTTAGATCGCGTTATTTATTAATGTGTCGTAACCCTCCACCACCCGACACGGCCAATCAGTAAAAAAGTGTCACGTTGACAAAAGACAAATAGTTCACTGCTTTAGCCCACCGGTGTGTTGAAGCGTGAAACCACAACATTTACAATTTGAGTACGACGTTTCGCTGGTAATTGCATCCAGCATCATCGGGCAATTCATCGGGTACTCAAAAATTGTAAACGTTGTGGTTTCACGCTTCAACACACCTGTGGGCTAAAGCAGTGAACTATTTGTCTTTTGTCAACGTGACACTTTTTTTCCTGATTGGCCGTGTCGGGTGGTGGAGGGTTACGACACATTTATAAATAACGCGATCTAAATCCAAAAACGTTGATTATGAAATGTTTATTGTACAAGCGAAAACGACTTCATTCCCATTTTTTATTCCGGCAGCCCATGGGAGCAGGGCACGACGTTCTCAAGGACCGGCATAAGCTGTTGGCGTGGAGACAGAGGGTGGAGACCTTCCTGGGCAAGGAGGTTCTGGAAGAGGTGAATGGGAAGATACTGAACAGCCATTCAGCCCTGCTGGACATGGAGCCAGCTGAGAAAGAGGGCCTTGCCCAGTACCTGTTTAGTAAGCTCAAAATGGCAGTGTGAACTGAACGATGTTGGTACCAGTAATCCCATTTAATACGAAGAGGCCTGTAACAATTTACGACTTCTGAGCCACCACAAACAGTAAACTTTAGAAATAAATGTAATTTATGTGAGCCGTGGTATTTTGTTACAAACGTTATTTTTCAAGTTTACGCATGCTTTTAATAAATCATGCGCAATAGTTGTCACAGCCACCATTTTCAATATGCATTCCATTTAGCTAATTATTATTAATCACCTTAACATTGTTTTATTTTCATAGTTTTATAAATAATTTAAATAACTGTTCTGGAATAACACAAACAATAGCTGTGTAATGGGTCAAGCAATACAGCATTATTAATAGGGTTTTATAAAAATGCAATGCAGTACTTATTTTGACCATCATCTACACCTAGCAACAGACTGCACTTTACAGAAACTTACACTGGTAACAATACTGATATTAAACATTCATGCACATCCTTTAATAATGAATAAATGACTCCATCAGATGTATACGCATACAATGATCCCCAGAGTTGATCCAATGAGTCTGTGATTGAGTATGAGGCGACTTGGTTCTCAGTGGAATAGAAATGAATGCCCATTTGGTTTCGCCTTGGAGGACTTCAGTCCCCCAAGCTGATTCTGGGCCTGAGCCACACACGAATCTGAGTGTTGGAGCCATCGAATGAGGAGATAGTGAAGCATTGCATCCTTAAGGGACAAATTATTTAGCAATTACCTTTTGAACACATGGTAATAAATATATGACGTTATTTTTGTCTGTATTTGGCATATTTTTATGGGAGTGTGATCGCTTTTGTGTCTTGTTTATTACTGGTAGGAACCTCCTGGTTCCACCAGCTCACAGGGGATTATTGTGTCCATCCGTCGTGCATCCAAAAATGGGAGGGGTGGGGCTGGGTAGAGAGGGGAGGGTGGGGAGGGGCCGGGTGGGGAGGGGAGGGTGGGGAGGGGCTGGGTGGGGAGGGTGGGGCTGGGTGGGGAGGGGCTGGGTGGGGAGGGTGGGGAGGGGCTGGGTGGGGAGGGTGGGGAGGGTGGGGGGTGGGAGGGATGGGGCTGGGTGGGAAGGGGCTGGTCACCCCGTGGTGTCCTTATAAAACTCAACGTTTAACCTATTCACGCCGGCTTGTGCACGCCCTCACAGTCGGGCATATTTGCGGAATACACCACGCCGCCGTTGACCCTGGCCATTGACCGAGCAACCCAACGTTCCTACCAGCTCCCTCCGCAGGAATATGTTTTGTTTAATGCAGCAATAGAACTGCCAGAAAAGAATTAATTAAAAAATAGTTCCTGCTTATAAATTCAGCTGTTACAGAGATGGAGATTAAAAGGCAGACATTAGATTGGAATCGAATATTAATATCTGTTTCAGAACGCCTCAAAAAATATGTACACACTGATTCTAGATTTGAAGCTTTCGTGACTGCAATGATTCATATTCTTAGGTTTTTTCGGTAAAGTCACGTAGGTAAAACATCAAAATTAATAAAAATAAAATAAAGATCACGAAGTTTCGGAGGCAACACAAGTCTCCGTCATCAGGTGGGACCGTCACAGCCAGATTAGCTGCATCAAGTGAGGCAATGATTACATCTTGAATCATTGCCTCACTTGATGCAGCAAATCTGGCTGTGACGGTCCCACCTGATGACGGAGACTTGTGTTGCCTCCGAAACGTCGTGATCTTTATTTTATTTTTATTAATTTTGATGTTTTACCTACGTGACTTTACCGAAAAAACCTAAGAATATGTACACACTGCTTAAATAAAATGTACACTCATTGTATGGTAACATTTATATACTGTAGAAATATAAGAGACAATGGATTGCAATAGTTGTTATTGACAGTTTGTGTTTTCTAATTAAAACATTGCTACCTGCCGTTGTTGTTGTCACTTGGAGAAAATACACATGTGAATTGAAAATAAAAAAATGTAATGATCAATATCATGGACACAATTCATATGTTGAGCGATCAGAGTTAGTCGAGCTAATGGAAGAAGTTGAAGACTTGATTGGTAACCCACACACATGAGAATATTATCCCATGGGCCCAGTTCATGACCTATTTTTTTTCCAAATTTTACGAAAATTCTGCCATCAATACATTTCCCAAAATGAATTCTGCCCCTGTTCATGGAAATGTTGATGTCAAATTCCCAAGAGGAATTTGTGTGACGCCATTCTGCACCACCAACTATGAACCCTAGCAACAAATACAAAATACACGAACAGATTGTATGAATTTGTCACATTTCACAGCGTTTGTAATTCTGCCTCTGGAAGCGGGTCACGGAAGTTGGTTAATCTTCTTGGTTCTTTCGGTAAAGTCACGTAGAAGGAGAATAATAAAATAATAAAAAATAAAACATAATAAAATAATTCTCACGACGTTTCGGCCACAACGCAAGCAGCCGTCTTCAGGTGGAGAACAGGTCTGTCGAGAAGGCAGAGAAGATGAATCCCTGCAGTCACGAAAGCTTTAAATCGAAGTTGGTTAAGTTTCGACAATGTCGTCCCTCTTGCCCTATGTTCACCCTGGATGCAATTTAACCTTGCCCAGTTCATCCCATTCTGCGGTGCAGACTCCACCGTGTTAGAATGTGGTCCACAGAGGGTAAAATTAGCCACGCAAGTAAAATTGTGGAATGCGGTGGAGTTTGTCACTCGACATAACCATTGCTAATAAAACGCTGCAACGGACAATTAATTGGGCCCTGTATATCTCATTGTAAATGTGTTTTGGTCGGTTTGAAGTCTGCGTATAAAATGAGTGGAAATATTCCCGTGAAATTTCTGTTATTGGAACAAAATTATAATATTGGACAAGATGGCGACTTATAAATTACACTGGTCAACAAAAAAAAACATTTTTTTCTGGCCTGGACTTTTGCAGCTGTTTTAGACTCATTTCAGGGTGCTGATTCCAAATCTGATCTCAGATTTGCTCTATCACATCTGATTTTTATGCTATCGGCATACCCCATTTTCATTGATTTTACCCGAAATTAACTCTGTCACTTATGATTGCAAGTTGTTGCGAGTCAGTGACTGCTTTAGTGTTAAAACATGGCGCTGTATGTTTAGGATAGTCTGTTTATAATATCATTGTATGTAGATATCCACATCTATTTAATATTTTTCTTCTGCAGTTTTTATTGAAAATGCAATATTTGATATATCAAAAACCTGATGTGATAGACAAAAACTGATGCCAGATTTGAAATCAGCACCCCAAAATTACCTTAACCCCGTTGGAATACCCTATGCCAGAAAAAGTGTGTTGACCAGTGTTATCCATGCTGTCTGCTGTTCCGTGCATGATCGTTCATTTCTCTCGTCTCTTATCATTTCTAAGACCTCTTTAAAGTTACTTAACTATAACTTGTTCTGGCCAAATGCTATATATAAGCACCAGTGCCAAGTTTTATCATGCGTTGCACTTCCGTGGACATTACACAACATTCCACGTGGTTCGGAGGGGGGTGGGGGGGTTGAGGGGGTGAAGGGCGAGGTCCAACAGGATATCTAATCCGTGAAAAAAACTCCGTAAGAAGTCCGACTCTCCAGCCGGGGCCAACCCGATCGGTAAGTACGATCGGGCGTTTTTATATGCTGTGTTGAAGGCTCGTTGCCCGAAACGTCGTATTTTCCTTTTGAAGGCAGCGTTACTGACGAATGCATTCACTTGTTCTTTGGTTCTTTCGGTAAAGTCACGTAGGTAGAAATAAAATAGAATAAATCACGACGTTTCGATCGCAACACAAGGGATCTTCATCTGGTGGGACAACCATAGCAAGAAAATTCTGAAGTCGGCTTGTGTTGCGATCGAAACGTCGCGATTAGTTTGATTTTATTTCTACCTACGTGACTTTTACCGAAAGAACCAAAGAGTATGGATTCCTGCAGTCACGAAAGCTTCAAACCAAGATTATTGACTTGTTATTTAAGCTTCGTGTGTAACAATTGCCGATGCAGTGGTGCGTGACGTAAAATAATATAGTTTAGTTCATTCAAATCTGTAAATCATGAACCAATCCAACAATGATACCGTGGGCTGGAAAACAACAACGCTGTTTCGTCTTCTTGGTTCTTTCGGTAAAGTCACGTAGAAGGGAAATAATAAAGTAATAAAAATACAACATAATAAAATATAAAATAATTTATTTTTATTATTTTATTATTTCCCTTCTACGTGACTTTACCGAAAGAATCAAGAAGATGAATCCCTGCAGTCACGAAAGCTTTAAATCGAAATTTAAAGCTGTTACGTGTTATACTGCTCGTGCTTTTTTTAATGCAATAAAATAAAAATGATCACGCGTTAACTAGGGGACAAAATCCGTCTCATTATTTAACAATCAGAAAAAATTTCGTTTTTTTTAAACCAAATACATTAACATAATGCATATATTGTTTTCACTACTGTACAGTGTTTGAAAGGAAACATTGTCTACTTATCGACGGTATCGTGTCGTTGAGATCATAAACAACGACACGAATGGCAGACATCCCGGTCGCTTGATTTGCCATCGTAATTCTGAATTGACGCAGCAGCAAAGCAACAACAACGACACGAACTATCTTAATTTTGGAGCTTTCGTGACTGCAGGAATTATTCTTTGGTTCTTTCGGTTAAGTCACGTCTAAAGATAATTTGCTATTATTTTAATTTATTCATTTATCTTTAGACGTGACTTAACCGAAAGAACCAAAGAATAACGACACGAACTCTATCTCCAGAAGTTCTCTCTCGTGGCCAGCAGAAGCTCCGGGACATTGCCCCCCCCACCCCCCACTGAACTTAGGGGCCGTCCATAAATGACGTCACGCGATTTTGGACGATTTTTGACCCCCTCCCCCCCTAGTCACACGGCGTCACAAAAAGTCAGACCCCCCCTCAAATATGACGTCACAAAGCTCTGCCCCACCCCTCCAACAATATTTCTATTTTGAAAATAAAACATGCTTCAAATCGCTTTAAACTATTGTCATTGTAGTGCGTATTTAATATGGTGCTGCACTCTGATGTTGTAGGAGAAAACATTTATTAAAACGTCTATTTTAATTAAGTAGAACGTGTTGTCTATATTTATTTAAAGTTGCGCATTTTGATGCGACGTCACATTTCTCAAACCCTCACCCCCCTCGTCACACATCGTCACAAATGTCTGACCCCGCCCACCCCCCTAGGTGCGTGACGTCATTTATGGACGGCCCCTTATACGTATTGGCCGTCTTACGCAGTGGTTCTTCTTCACCTGGTAGGGTACAGGTATCCCCTTGGGGTTGCGAGATGCCCTATTCTGCAGGTGCGAGACATTAGCCAGATTCCTTTAGAAAGTGTAAATCGTCGAAACAACAAACTAAGCACTGCTACTACGTGTCACCGAACCCCGCGTATTTATTAACATTATACAAAAAATTATTAACGAAAACCAACGGGTTTGCAAGGCTGCAGTGTAAAGGCTAAATAAGAATCACTGCCACACACACAGAGTAAGAATAGCAGCAGTGACATCGTGTTGATTCTAGATTTGAAGCTTGCGTGACTGCAAGGATTCATACTCTTAGGTTTTTTCGGTAAAGTCACGTAGGTAAAAAAGAAATAATAAAAATAAATAATACAAAAAATAGAAATTATAATAGAAATAAAATAATAAATCACGACGTTTCGGGCGCAACACAAGCAACAATTGGTTCTTGCTGTGTTTGTCCCACCTGATGACGGACGCTTGTGTTGCGCCCGAAACATCGTGATTTATTATTTTAGTTCTCTAATTATTAATATTAATTTCAGTATGTATTTTTATTATTTATTTTTTACCTACGTGACTTTACCGAAAAAAACCTAAGAGTAAGAATCACACAGAATAAGAATAGCAGCAGTGACACAGGACTTGGCTTTATCCATCGCTCCACCCCAGGGCATTGATTGGTGCGCACTCGTTCCGCCTTTCTCCCTCTAGCCCTTCCGTGCCGGACGTTTCTGCCGTGGGGTCATCACCGACGCGCGTGTTACGTTTGCCATGTACGTTGAACTTCGTTCGCACCGTACGTAGCCAACCTTGCTAATCCGCGTGCTGAATTTCTTTTGCGCCGTACAAGGCCGACATTGCTCATCTCCGTCGGTGCGTGGGTGATCGATCACTGGCACGTTCATCAGCTTCGACTTGGCAGTGTTTTGGGTGGCGGGGGAGGTCACACAATCTTCGGCGTTGACAGGGGCAAAAGAATACAGGGACCAACAGCGTCCTGTACGATTTAAGTAAGTGTTTGCGGTGTCCCTGTTGTTATACTGTATATATATATTTTTACGTTGAGAAAGGCGCCTAACAAACGCACTTTGTTGTTGCTACTGCGATCGTTGAGCGATGCTCACCCACCAATCCCCATCTCCTATGTATGAGATCTGACAATAATACAAATGTTCATATGTTTAAACGCCAAATAGACATCGATTATAATGCATCAAGTCTGCTTTAACCGCACGTATTTGCGGTACAAACATATACAGTACTTAATCTTCTTGGTTCTTTCGGTAAAGTCGCGTAGAATGGAAATGATAAAATAATAAAAATAAAACATAATAAAATAATTCTCACGACGTTTCGGCCACAACGCAAGCAGCCGTCCTCAGGTGGAGAACAGGTCTCGACAGACGGCTGCTTGCGTTGTGGCCGAAACGTCGTGAGAATTATTGTATTGTTTTATTATTATTATTTTATTATTTCCATTCTACGTGACTTTACCGAAAGAAACAAGAAGATGAATCCCTGCAGTCACGAAAGCTTTAAATCGAAAAATATACAGTACTTTAATAATTATGCATGAATGGTCCTTGAAACTGAGTGTCCGACACCAGAGACGTTTACGTCGACCTTGCACTTTGACCTTTGGCCAGACAAAAGTCATTCAAGAGGCTGCCTCTGATTTCACGGTGCACGATATCTCGGGCATGTTCGCACCTTTGGCTGCCATTCCGTTGCTCTCAGCCACCGATCATCATCCATCTAGCAAAGTGTCCTGCCCAAGCGCGCTCATATTAAATATCGGAATGATGCATTCCACGGTTGTCAATGTGTAACTGCGGCAAGCCCTCGCTTAACGCGTGTTCGCACAACGCGTTTTCGCGACAACGCCGTTCTTTCATTTTCGTCAATACTTTTCGCACAACGCACAGTACGCGGAATGGTACAGTAATGTGGTGGTCTACCCTCAGTTTGTCACGTTAGTGTGTGCGTACATTGTATCTTGCCAATGTTATCGCTACACTATTCATGGGGAAATCGTTTTCGATTAAAGCATTTTTCGCTGAAAGCGGGACTTTTCAGGAATGCGTCGACCGCATTAAACGACGACTGACTGTATTTAGTGTAAATGCAATGTACTCTCCATCTACATCTGTTAATTTACTTACGTGTTGTTCAGAGGCTCTTCTAAACATGTGTTCACCTTTGCTGCTCTTTATGCACAGGGGATGCATTGCTATGCACGTGCATTTGCATGTCGTAATCAAGTACAGTAGACTCGATTATCGACCGATTGATGCGGGCGCTCAGTGAGACCACTTTCCTGCTCTCGCCCAGCAGAAGACTCGATCCACTTAAGCCAGGGGTGGGGAACCTTTTTTCTGCCAAGGGCCATTTGGATATTTATAACATCATTCGCGGGCCGTACAAAATTATCAACTTAAAAATTAGCCCGCTATATTTGGTCAAACATTTAATTAACTCACCCCTAATGTGATAGCTGGAACTGCTTCTCTTTAGCGAGGCGTGTGATAGCTGCTGGTGTTGATGATGTTGCTACTCGCAACAGTTTTTCCAGGTTTGCTCCTAGATTTATTGAATTTCGAGTCCTGCCTGCGGTTGCCTTGGCAGGGCCAGACCAAATGATTTCGCGGGCCGGACGTTCCCCACCCCTGAGTGGACAGCAGAGCCACGCCAATCAACATCAAAACTCCGCCCCCTGTTGTAAAGATATGCAACTACTGTACTGTAGAGGCGATCACGTGGATTTCGGATTAACTGGAGCTAAATTTTTGTTTGGTCTAAACACGTGACATGTGACTTGTGATAAACATTTCCAAGAAAAACAATGTTTAGCTGTTTTTAGATTATTCATTTCGGCTTAAGGGATTAACTTCTGTCAAAATCTCAGATGCGCAGTTAATCCGAAAATCGGATAAAACGCACGCTGATAATCGAGCCTACGGTACATTAGTAAAATAAGTCAATTAAGTGTGAGTGAAGGTGAAATTCATCAACACCACGGCAGGGGCCAGTGTCTCCATCGGATGGCCACCACTGACTTTCCACACAGAGGGTGCTCATTCCATGACCCTCAAAGGAGCATGGGGCAGAGTTCACCCTTACATGCGAATTGCCACAATCTTATTTTGTGTCGCTAAGCTGGGCTGCAGTTTTTGATATTTTCTGCTTAAGAAATGCAATACATACTTTTTGTTTTTTTCGGTAAAGTATGTGACTTTACCGAAAAACTCCAAAAAGTATGGATTCTTGCAGTCACGTAAACTTCAAATCTAGAAATGCAATACAGATATTGAAGTATATTCACAGTTAATGTAGTCTATAGAATGTATTTTTTTTATTGAAGTATGTAATATTTCTACAATCACGTAAATAACGGTTATTGTGGATACATCAGGAACAGCATTAAGTTTGCATGCATAACATAACCATTATTTCAATGGCTGGGCTCAAACACGCAAGTCATGCTACACGATGAAGAAAAGATCTTTGTAATTTATAGTTATTTTTTGAGTGAATAAATACCATGCAGTACAAATATTTCTAGAGTATGAAATAAATTTGTGTTTCTTTCCCTCCCCCCCTCCTCCCAAGCAATGGAGGCCTCTCGTGCCACCAAGAGAGCAAAGCGTGCTTCTGCCCTGCAAAAGCAGACGGGAGCACTTTCTTTTCACATCCGACCGTACGAGGATAAAGATTTCCATCGTGTACGTGAGCTCTTCTGTCAAGGAATGATGGGACTGGCACGACCCCTTTTTTACAGCACAGTGAGTCGCCCATCAAATCTGCTGCTAATGGTCGCCACTCTGGCTCTGATTTACATCTGTACCTCCTCACTCTTGGCTGCCATCGGAGCAGTAATGTTGGTGCTTCTTGCCCTCTACTACTGCTGCTGGTTTGCGTACAGCTCCTACGTGACGGCCATGCTGAACTCACAAATGGCAAACATACGGGAGCATTTTGTGGAGCGTCCCGGCTCCTGCTTCTTGGTGGCTGAGACCACCTGCTGCGACGAAACCACTGGAAGGGGCGGAGGTGGAGACGTCGTGGGAACTTTGGCGCTAGTTCCAAGCACGCAGGACCCCGGCGCGTGTGAGATGTTCCGCATGGTGGTAGACGATCGCTACAGCCGACGTGGAATCGCCTCGTGCCTCGTCGACGCGGTGCTGCAGAGGGCACGGGAGCACGGGTATCGCCTCTGCCAGTTGAAGACCACGATGGTTCAGCGCCCAGCCATTGCCCTGTATAAGAAGAAAGGTTTCGTCATCACAAAAGAAGCACTGTACACGAATGGACATTCATTTTTCATGCTTCTGATCAAATTGATCATTTACGAAATGGAATATGTTTTTTGAGGGCTTTCGGTGATCAAAAGCATGTCTGCAATTGCTGAAACATGGTGTGGTAGCAAGAACAAAAATGACGGCTACGTTTTTCTTGACTATCCTAATGAATATACGTGAAGTTTAAATGATTTCGGTTTGAAGTAAAAGAGTGGTTAATTATGCAGTGTGGTAATAATTTTTGCAACAAATTTTTTAAAATAATATATTTTGCAGTCAGTGGCGACTGGACATTCGGAGTCAGTGGGATAAGCCACACCAGTCGAAATAGATAAAATAAAATAAAAAACACAAACGCGCACATTTTCAAATGTAAACATTGAATATCACTTAACGATTTACACGAGCCACCAGTGTGAAAGTTGTGCCTGGGGCTCCGATACACCAGAGTTGAACTATTTTTGGTAATTATATTAATATCAGCACTTATAATATATAATCAGCTCATATTGTGTACGACGGTTTACGACCAACGAGGTGTATGCAACACAACGATTCACGATTCAATAAAACTTAACACAAAGCCACTTCGTGTCGCATCGTCTATAATCTACACCCTACGAAGTTCACTTCACGCAGCTCCGTCCAATGTCACTCATGCCTGTCAGCTCCCCACACCGATCCTGTCATTTCCCCAGGGCTTCTCCCCTTGACCCTTCGCTCCAGTCCTCTTATACCCCATGTCTCTTTCCCAAGGACCGGAACACAAAAATAACAATAATTTTTTTATTTTCGAATTCGGTAGTAAGTAAAAAAAAACAAGTATAACCCGTAAAAACAAAGTTTTTCACTATAAATCCTTTATATGCGTGGCGGCTAGAGTCCTCTCGTCCTCTGGCTTGAGATGGCTGCCACCTATGGGTAAGATGATTGCATTGCACCATTAAGCAATTGGTAATGAAATATAATATTTTTGTCCTAAAAAGTGTAACATTTTGGAAAAACATTTTCACGAACATTAATTGTCACGCACAACGAGTCTGTGTGGAAAATGTCAACTCGATTGGATCACGGGAAGTGGGTTAAAAAATGACCGAAAGATTTGCACGGTCGTAAGCAAGCAAGCAAGCGAACTTAATATAAAGGATTTAAAAACTCAATATTTCAAGAAGTGCAATTGCGCTTGTGAATAACATCACCAAGGAGCCGCTTGCGATTGGGAAACCCCTTTGCCTTCGCCCCATCCCTTCTCCCCTCGTTCATAGCACCCCACGTCACCCTAGGTCGGCTGTTGGTCGGTCCCCTATCTGTCATCACCTTGTGTCAACCTCACGTCACCTTCTATCAAAGTCACGTTAGGGGCCGTCCATAAATGACGTCACGCGATTTTGGACAATTTTTGACCCCCTCCCCCCCTAGTCACACGGCGTCACAAAAAGTCAGACCCCCCCCCTTAAATATGACGTCAGAAAGCTGTGCCTCCCACCCCCAAAAATCAAACATGCTTCAAATCGCTTTAAACTATTGTCATTGTAGTGCGTATTTAATGTGGCGCTGCACTCTGATGTTGCAGGAGAAAACATTAAAAAGTCTATTTAATTAAGTAGAACGTGTTGTCTATATTTATTGAAAGTTGCGCATGTTGACGTGACGTCACATTTCTCAAACCCCCCCGCCCCTCGTCACACATCGTCACAAATCTCTGACCCCCCCCCCCCCCGAGGTGCGTGACGTCATTTATGGACGTCCCCACACATTTTCAACTCACGATGAGCAGTTGCTACCCCCTTGTGGTAATGTTCAAGGAGGTGTTCAGGTTAAAAGAAAAACCAAACGTGAACATGCATGCGAATTAACGTCATGCAGATTACACGAAAAGTGGGGCTGACTTCCCTTGGACGATGGTCAAGAATCATTTAACGGGATTGGCAGCCGGGGAACGCAACGCGACTTGAGACAATATAGGCACCGAGGAGATGGAGTGATGGAATCGGTTCATTCTCGAGTGTTTTTTTGGGGGGTTAGTTCGCGTAAAAATAAATGTGTCTCTAAACCACGCCACAACCGACACAGCCATTCAGTAAAGTTTGTCACGTAAACAAAAATGTGACAATTCGTTACTATTCATAATCAACGTTTTTGGGTTTAGATCGCGTTATTTATAAATGTGTCGTAACCCTCCACCACCCGACACGGCCAATCAGTAAAAAAGTGTCACGTTGACAAAAGACAAATAGTTCACTGCTTTAGCCCACCGGTGTGTTGAAGCGAATTGCCCGATGATGCTGGATGCAATTACCAGCGAAACGTCGTACTACTCAAAAATTGTAAATGTTGTAGTTTCACGCTTCAACACACCGGTGGGCTAAAGCAGTGAACTATTTGTCTTTTGTCAACGTGACGCTTTTTTACTGATTGGCCGTGTCGGGTGGTGGATGGTTACGACACATTTATAAATAACGCGATTTAAACCCAAAAACGTTGATTATGAATAATATTGGTCGCGAAAGCCTACGTTTTAATTAGTTACTAGTTCAGCACACCGGTGTGTTGGAGAGTAAACGCACAAAACACATCTCTATTGTGGATATTGATCGCAAAAGCCTACGTGTTCAACTGAAATCAGTTCACGTGCAGGAGTTGGGATGGATTGTCGCATCATAAGATCGTGAGAGGTGGCAGCGACTTGGTGAGGCCTTCATGCAGCCGTGTATTGATCATTGCCGCTGCTGCTGATGATGAGAGCCCATTCGATCAGTTTGTGCGCAGAAGCGAGAGACATTTTGGCATCCGCTGGGACTGTGACGAACGGAAACGCCATGGGGAAATCAGAAATGCAGAGAAAATTTGACTGAGGTTAATGGGCACACAAAAACGTGTAAGCTGATGATGATGGGTGGTGGGGGGGTTAAACCTGCAATGGGAAGACAATTGCCAATTATAACAATAGCCCATTGAAACTAAGCCTCTCTTGAAATTGCAGAACGCAAACGTAAATCATAATAAGGCTTTAGTGAAAACAGCAAAAATGCATGGGAGTGGTCTCACTTTGTAATGTGAGTGAAACGAACTCCTCTTACTCTTTGGTTCCTTCGGTAAAGTCACGTAAGAAAGAAAATAAATTGAATAATAGAGGACGACGTTTCGATTGCAACACAAGCAACCGTCATCAGGTAAAACACAGACACGGAGACACACAGACAGCCACAACATAGACACACAGGTCTCTGTGTGTCTATGTTGTGTGTCTCTCTCTGTGTGTCTCTGTGTTGTCTCTCTCTGCTTGTGTGTCTGTGTGTGTCTGTGTTTGTCTCTCTCTTTCTCTCTGTGTCTCTCTGTGTGTATCCGTGTTGTCTCTCTCTGTGTGTCTATGTTGTGTCTCTCTCTCTCTGTGTCTCTCTCTGTGTCTCTGTGTGTCTTTCTCTGTGTGTGTGTCTCTCTCTGCTTGTGTGTCTGTCTGTGTGTCTCCGTGTCTGTGTTTAGTCTCTCTCTCTGTGTCTCTGTGTGTATCTGTGTTGTCTCTATCTGTGTGTCTATGTGTTGTGTGTCTCTCTCTGTGTGTCTCGCTGTGTGTCTCTCTTTGTGTCTCTGTGTTGTCTCTCTCTGCTTGTGTGTCTCCGTGTCTGTGTTTTGTCTCTCTCTCAAATGTAGTTCTACCTGATGACGGTTGCTTGTGTTGCAATCGAAACGTCGTATTCTATTATTTATTTTATATTCTTTCTTACGTGACTTTACCGAAAGAACCAAAGAGTAATTCGTGCAGTCACGAAAGCTTCTAATCAAACTAACTCCTGTTTTTTTTTTGTAATTCATCATTTATACCGACTTATGATTGTAGTTCACCAATATTGAACGCTGTAAATCCGCACGTGTCAACTCCGTGCGCATTAATTCTAGACTTAAAGCTTTCGTGACTGCAAGGATTCATATTCTTAGGTTTTTTCGGTAAAGTCACGTAGGTAAAACATCAAAATTAATAAAAATAAAATCTTTATTTTATTTTTATTAATAAAATCTTTATTTTATTTTATTAATTTTGATGTTTTACCTACGTGACTTTACCGAAAAAGCATAAGAATATGACTCCGTGCGCATGTCAAGTGCCACGTGGTTGTCGTGCTCTGCCCGCAATCACCAGGGGGAGACATCTCCGCATGTCATCGCATCTGTGGATACGTTCCACGTGTCGATTTAAATTGAAGGCCTTCCAGTATCGATGCCGATTGGAAGGTTAATGGTCATCGATTGCCTTTGGGGCCGTCCATAAATGACGTCACGCACCTGGAGGGGGGGGGGGGCAGAGATTTGTGACGATGTGTGACGATGGGGGGGGGGGTTTGAGAAATGTGACGTCACATCAAAATGCGAAACTTTAAATAAATATAGACAACACGTTCTACTTAAGTCAATAGACTGTTTAATAAATGTTTTCTCCTACAACATCAGAGTGCAGCGCCACATTAAATACGCACTACAATGACAATAGTTTAAAGCGATTTGAAACATGTTTTATTTTTTGGGGGGGGGGGGGGGGCAGAGCTCTGTGACGTCATATTTGAGGGGGTCTGACTTTTTTGACGCCGTGTGACGAGGGGGGGGGGTAAAAAATCGCCCAAAATCGCGTGACGTCATTTATGGCATCTGTGGAGGAGGCTCGTGAAGGACGCTACTGCTACCGGGCAGCTGGAGGCAGTCGCCTTCCAGCGACAACGACGGAGGGCAGAGGAGCGACGCTCACAACAACGAGCGGAGCGCCGGGTGGCTAAAGCGCTGCAAGTCACACGACGTCACACAAAGGTCAGACCTCCCCTCAAATATGACGTCACAAAGCTCTGCCCCCCCCCCCCAAAATAAAACATGCTTCAAATCGCTTTAAACTATTGTGATTGTAGTGCGTATTTAATGTGCCGCTGCACTCTGATGTTGTAGAAAAAAAACATTTATCAAAAAGTATATTTAATTAAGTAGAACGTGTTGTCTATATTTATTTAAAATTGCGCATTTTGATGTGACGTCACATTTCTCAAACCCCCCCTCCCTTGTCACACATCGTCACAAATGTCTGACCCCCCCCCTAGGTGCGTGACGTCATTTATGGACGGCCCCTTTACAGCTCATCGGATTCCTCCACTATAAATATTTAAATAAAATGTAAATTCCTACGGGGAGGAAGTGACGTAGCTTCAACCCCTCCCCCCCTCTGTGGGGTCGCACACGATTGGTCGGTCCTTCAATGCAGTTCGACCAATCAAGAGCCACAAGCGCGCGCAGGCACGACGCGCTCTCGCGATTGGTCGGTGAGCGAGCCAATCGCGAGCGCGACGACCTGCCGTGTGCTTATGCGGTGTAGGGAATGTAAGAGCACAACGGTTTGCAATTTGTAGTGCAGTTCAGGACCAGAATTTCTATTTGGGTCGTGGGAGGAATCCGATGATCTCTAAAGCTCTTTATTTCACACATGTCCAGTAGGGGCGGGTTAACAAGTTACAACAACAAACGCACGTTCGACAAATTACGCCACTGTGTGTGTGTTTGGTCTTGAAAAGAAACAATAAGTTCTTAATTGAGTTAAATTAACCATCTTCTTGGTTCTTTCGGTAAAGCCACGTAGAAGGGAAGTAATAAAATAATAAAAATAAAACATAATATATTATTTTATTATGTGTTATTTTTATTATTTTATTATTTCCCTTCTACGTGACTTTACCAAAAGAACCAAGAAGATGAATCCCTGCAGTCACGAAAGCTTTACATCGAAAATTTAATTAACCAATAAATCCCATTACAATTAATAAAACGTTGAAATATTCAGTTGATTAATTAGTGAACAACGATGCTATCTATAACGTATGGGATTATGTTACCACTACAAATTACGAGCCTTTTATTTTACAATCTATTCAACAACATTCAGCTATACACCTCTGGCTTAAGACTATTGAACTGGAATTCACGTTCTAGATTTGAAGTTTTTGTGACTGCAAGGATCCATAGTCTTGGTTCTGTCGGTAAACTCACGCGGGTAAAGAAAATGATAAATAAAAATAAAATACAAAAATAAATAATATTAAATCACGTTTCGATTGCAACACAAGCAATCATCATGCATAGCCTCCTGGCATATCTCCCTCTTTAGTATAAATGTTCTTGCTGTGGTGTTCACACCTGATGATGATTGCTTGTGTTGCAATGGAAACGTCGTGATTTAATTTGATTTATTTTTTATCTTTCATTTTATTTTTATTTATTATTTTCTTTACCTATGTGACTTTACCGAAAGAACCAAGAGCATGGAATTTACGTCTCATATATTTTCTGAAGTATTGTCCCACTTTTGGAACAGGCTGCTGATCCCCCAATAAACATACTGTAGGGCAAGGTTTGTTCAATGTTGGGCCAACGTTGCATGCTTACTGGGCCCGCATCATCATCATCCACACGTCACAATGGGTGGTGTCACGTGACAAATGACAGGTGCGTGTGTGAATAATAAATAACTTCAATATGTTTATTCCATTCGAGGAAAGTGGTTGCCCTATGTGAATCCAATTCATCTGGCTCATTAAGGATTGCTTCGTGACGTTATATATTAAGGACCACCGCCTCGCATTCACGTGCATTGCGGCTCTTGAATTATGGAGGGTTTTTTGTTGGTCTTCTTGGTTCTTTCGGTAAAGTAACGTAGAAGGGAAAAAAATAATAATAAAATTCTCACGACGTTTCGGCCACAACACAAGCAGCCGTCCTCAGGTGAAGAAACAGAGCTGTTTCTGAAACAGACCTGAGGACAGCCTCTTTCCGACAGCTCGGTTTCTTCACCTGAGGACGGCTGCTTGTGTTGTGGCCGAAACGTCGTGAGAATTTTTATTTTATTATGTTTTTTTAATTATTTCCCTTCTACGTGACTTTACCGAAAGAACCAAGAAGATGAATCCCTGCAGTCACGAAAGCTTTAAATCGATTTTTTTTGTTTATTTTACCGAATTCTAATAAAATTATCTTCTTATGTTGGTTGCCTGCTACTTACTGCCCGACGCAGAGACCCAGCCCCGAAAAAAACGTAACAATTCCACCACTTGCTCTCGCGGAATGGAATTCTCTAGTTCAATCCCAATTAAAGATCTGAATATATAACAATAAAACAGATCCCGCAGTAGTCAATCCCGTTGCGCTACGAACCTGGCCAAGCCAGAGTTCCATTCCCGGCCACGGCTACAAGTGAGATCGGTGGTCGCCTCGGTCGGCTCAGCCTCCAAATGATGAGTGCCCGATGGGGGGGGGGGGGGGGTTAAACATCAACACTAAGGGGGCATTTCAGGCGGGCAGGTGTGTCGTTGAACCACACCTTGAGCAATAACCCACACGAACAACCGTGCCACGACAGTTTCTTGAAGATTACAACGGGGGATTTGTCTCTATTGTGTGTCAGTAGCAAGCGCCGAAAGCGGTACTTCTCAAACTTTTTTGGTTACTCTGTTGACCTCCTCCCCGCTGATCTAAATCCACCTGGCAGGAACAGTTCTGTATTCAAAATGTAGCAAATTATTTGGTGATGCTGCTTTTCGCGGCGGGGCACAAGCACAAATAACAAAAAAATGGACAAAACCTCAACGAATTCGTCAATAAAACTGCCGTAAAAGTTAATAAAAACAACGTTTCGGGAAATGCCCCATTGTCAGAGAACATGAAATCAATTGCCGTGACAGATGGGCCAATCGCTAATGATGTTTGTGCTACGAAGGACCATTGCCTGCAACGTTGGCCATTATACATTTTAAGGCAGTGTTGTTGATAAAAACGTTACACGTTTTGTGAGGTATATATTTCGTGTGTGTATCTATGTCAGTCGTAGTTATTTTTGAGCAGTGCGTATGGGGTGTGTCCATCAGAAGTGTGTGTGGTGTGTCTGTCAGCAGTGTGTGTGTGGTGTGTCTGTCAGTGTGTGGTGTGTCAGCAGTGTCTGTGTGTCTGTCAGCTGTGTGTGTGGTGTGTCAGCAGTGTGTGGTGTGTCTGTCAGCTGTGTGTGTGTGTGTCTGCTGTGTGTGTGGTGTGTCTGTCAGCTGTGTGTGTGGTGTGTCAGCTGTGTGTGTGTGTCTGTCAGTGTGTGGTGTGTCAGCAGTGTGTGTGTGTGTGTCTGTCAGCTGTGTGTGGTGTGTCTGTCAGCAGTGTGTGTGTGTGTCTGTCAGCTGTGTGTGGTGTGTCTGTCAGTGTGTGGTGTGTCTGTCAGCAGTGTGTGTGGTGTGTCTGTCAGCTGTGTGTGTGTGGTGTGTCTGTCAGCAGTGTGTGTGTGTCTGTCAGCAGTGTGTGTGTGTCTGTCAGCTGTGTGTGGTGTGTCTGTCAGTGTGTGGTGTGTCTGTCAGCAGTGTGTGTGGTGTGTCTGTCAGCAGTGTGTGTGGTGTGTCTGTCTGCTGTGTGTGTGTCTGTCAGCTGTGTGTGGTGTGTCTGTCAGCTGTGTGTGGTGTGTCTGTCAGTGTGTGGTGTGTCTGTCAGCAGTGTGTGTGGTGTGTCTGTCAGCTGTGTGTGTGGTGTGTCTGTCAGCAGTGTGTGTGGTGTGTGCGGTGTCAATACGAGTGGGGGTGAGCCAGAAGTTAAATGGGTTGCGTAAACATCAGAACTTGGGGAGACAAAGGCGACCGGGCGCGGTGCATTCCACCCCACCCCTTTGCAACGACAGTCTGTTAAAAATGCTACACGTGTGTGTAATGAGTTGTAAGTAATGAGGCTGTAGTATCTTAAGTAATGAGGCTGTAGTACGAGTCGTGTGTGTGCGTCGTGTGAGCTGTGGTGGAGGCTGTAGTTTGTCTGAGTGGTGTGTGTGGATTGTGCGCTGTTCGTGATGCGGTTGTAGTAGGGGTGCTGCGTGAGTTGCCATGAGGCTGTTGGGCACGTGGTGTAGCTGTGGTGAGGCTGTCGTCTGCGTGGTGTAGCTGTAGTCAGGCTGTAGTCTGTGTGGTGTAGCTGTCAGGCTGTCGTCTGCGTGGTGTAGCTGTAGTCAGGCTGTAGTCTGTGTGGTGTAGCTGCGGTGAGGCTGTAGTCTGTGTGGTGTAGCTGTCAGGCTGTTGTCTGTGTGGTGTAGCTGCGGTGAAGCTGTAGTCTGTGTGGTGTAGCTGTCAGGCTGTAGTCTGTGTGGTGTAGCTGTGGTGAGGCTGTAGTCTGTGTGGTGTAGCTGTCAGGCTGCAGTCTGTGTGGTGTATCTGTAGTGAGGCTGTAGTCTGTGTGGTGCAGCTGTCAGGCTGTAGTCTGTGTGGTGTATCTGTAGTGAGGCTGTAGTCTGTGTGGTGTATCTGTCAGGCTGTAGTCTGTGTGGTGTATCTGTAGTGAGGCTGTAGTCTGTGTGGTGTATCTGTCAGGCTGTAGTCTGTGTGGTGTATCTGTAGTGAGGCTGTAGTCTGTGTGGTGTATCTGTCAGGCTGTAGTCTGTGTGGTGTATCTGTAGTGAGGCTGTAGTCTGTGTGGTGTAGCTGTAGTGAGGCTGTAGTCTGTGTGGTGTATCTGTCAGGCTGCAGTCTGTGTGGTGTATCTGTAGTGAGGCTGTAGTCTGTGTGGTGCAGCTGTCAGGCTGTAGTCTGTGTGGTGTATCTGTAGTGAGGCTGTAGTCTGTGTGGTGTATCTGTCAGGCTGTAGTCTGTGTGGTGTATCTGTAGTGAGGATGTAGTCTGTGTGGTGTATCTGTCAGGCTGTAGTCTGTGTGGTGTATCTGTAGTGAGGCTGTAGTCTGTGTGATGTATCTGTCAGGCTGTAGTCTGTGTGGTGTATCTGTAGTGAGGCTGTAGTCTGTGTGGTGTAGCTGTCAGGCTGTAGTCTGTGTCTGTAGGTGACGAGGCTGTGGTCTGTGTGGTGTAGCTGTCAGGCTGTAGTCTGTAGGTGACGAGGCTGTAGTCTGTGTCTGTAGGTGACGAGGCTGTGGTCTGTGTGGTGTAGCTGTCAGGCTGTAGTCTGTCTGTAGGTGACGAGGCTGTAGTCTGTCTGTAGGTGACGAGGCCGGCGCTAAAGCGGAACGACCCCGTGGAGGGGGGGCGCCTTCTCCTCGTCCCCTCCTCTGCGTGACGCCTCCCACCCCCACCACCTCTCACCACCCCCCCACCACCCTCACCACCCCCCCCACCACCCCCACCACCCCCCACTCCCACCACCCCCCCTACCACCCCCTCCACCACCCCCACTCCCACCACCCCCCCACCATCCCCATCCACCCCCCCCCACCATCCCCATCCACCACCCCCCCCACCACCCCCTCCACCACCCCACTCCCACCACCCCCCCCCCACCACTCCCCCACCACCACATCCCCCCCACTCCCACCACCCCCCCCACACCACCACCCCCCTCACCCCACCACCCCCCTACACCCTCCCTACACCCTCCCTCCACCCCCCCCTCTACCACCCGCCCCTCCACGACCACCCCCCCCCTCACCCCCCCCCCTCACCACCCCCTCACCACCCTCCCACCCTTCCTCCACCCCCCCTTCCACCACCACCCCCCACCCCCCCACTCCCACCACCCCCACTACCCCCCCCCCACCCCCCGCCCTGATGGCAGCAGCAGCAGCCGCCTGCAGCTAACGGCGCCGCCGCCGCCGCGACGGGGCGAGCGCCGCGTTCCCGACGTCCGCAGAAGGCCGCGTGCCGAACCCATTCGCTCGAGCACCGCGGAGGAGGCGGCGGCGGCGGCGGCTATCTTCTCTATAGGGCGTCCATTTAGAGAGGCGTTGGTGGAGTAGGAGGAGGAGGAGGAGAAGGAGGTTGTCTGGAGAGAGGAAGGGAGAGTTCGCGGCGGAGGGCGACGAGGACGATGGAGTTGACCGCCGCTTGACCGCGTCCCGCAGCGCGCCCACGACTTGGCACGAGGAGCCGGCGGCGGCTGTGGTGGCTGAGGGGGTGACGACGGTGGTGGTGTCTGAGGGGGTGACGGCGGCTGTGGAGGCTGAGGGGGTGACGACGGTGGTGGTGTCTGAGGGGGTGACGGTGGTGGAGGTGTCTGAGGGGGTGACGGTGACGGCGGCGTGAGGAGAGAGGAGAGAGGTAAAAATAACACGCGCGGGGCACTGCAGCGGTGGTTGTCGTCGTTGTTGTCGGTCGTGGCGACGAGCTGCT
The DNA here is from genome assembly GCA_018977245.1 of Lethenteron camtschaticum. NCBI lineage: Eukaryota > Metazoa > Chordata > Hyperoartia > Petromyzontiformes > Petromyzontidae > Lethenteron > Lethenteron camtschaticum. The sequence continues at coordinate 14,846 of WFAB01000980.1, read as the reverse complement.
GATCTGCTGCTCAGCGTCGTCTTCGTCGTCGTCTTCTTCTTCGTGTCTGATGTTGTAGCTGTTGTCGAGCTACTGAGCGGGGATGAGTGGAGCTGCTGAGCACCACCATTGACATCGCCGGCGTCATCGTTAACTATAACAACCAGCACCACCACCACCATCGTTACCAACTATAACCACCACCAGCACCACCACCACCATCATCGTTACCAACTATAACCACCACCAGCACCACCACCACCATCATCGTTAACAACTATAACCACCACCAGCACCACCACCGTTAACAACTATAACCACCACCACCATTGTTACCAACTATAACCACCACCCTCATCGTTAACAACTATAACCAGCACCACCATCATCGTTAACAACTATCACCACCACCACCTCCATCGTTACCAACTATCACCACCACCACCATCATCGTTAACAACTATAACCACCACCATAATCGTTAACAACTATAACCACCACCACCAGCACCACCGTCAACATCATGAGCATCAACCAGAACTGCTGCACTACCGCCACCATCATAATAACCAAACATCACCGTTGTCGTTATCAAAGCGAAAAGTGCGGCACCGCTTTGCATCATCACCAAAAGCATAACATCCACCGCCATCAACTATTATCACCGTCACTGTAACCACAACCATCTCCACCGCCAACATTGGAACGAGGATAACGTTTTGTTCATTGCCGCAACTAAAGCATCACCATAACCCAACCATCACCATAACACAACCATCACCATAACCCAAGCATCACCATAACCCATGCATCACCATAACCCAAGCATCACCATAACCCATGCATCACCATAACCCAAGCATCACCATAACCCAACTATCACCATAACCCAACCATCACCATAACCCAAGCATCACCATAACCCAAGCATCACCATAACCCAAGCATCACCATAACCCAAGCATCACCATAACCCAAGCATCACCATAACCCAAGCATCACCATAACCCATGCATCACCATAACCCAAGCATCACCATAACCCAAGCATCACCATAACCCAATCATCACCATAACCCAAGCATCACCATAACCCAAGCATCACCATAACCCATGCATCACCATAACCCAACCATCACCACAACCCAAGCATCACCATAACTCAACCATCACCATAACCCAACCATCACCATAACCCAACCATCACCATAACCCAACCATCACCACAACTCAACAATCACCATAACCCAACCATCACCATAACCCAACCATCACCATAACCCAACCATCACCATAACTCAAGCATCACCATAACCCAAGCATCACCATAACCCAACCATCACCATAACCCAAGCATCACCATAACCCAAGCATCACCCAAACCCAACCATCACCCAAACCCAACCATCACCCAAACCCAACCATCACCATAACCCAAGCATCACCATAACCCAAGCATCACCATAACCCAAGCATCACCATAACCCAAGCATCACCATAACCCAACCATCACCACAACCCAAGCATCACCATAACCCAAGCATCACCATAACCCAACCATCACCATAACCCAACCATCACCATAACCCAAGCATCACCATAACCCAAGCATCACCATAACCCAACCATCACCATAACCCAACCATCACCATAACCCAACCATCACCACAACCCAAGCATCACCATAACCCAACCATCACCATAACCCAACCATCACCATAACCCAACTATCACCATAACCCAACCATCACCACAACCCAAGCATCACCACAACCCAAGCATCACCATAACCCAACCATCACCATAACCCAACCATCACCACAACCCAAGCATCACCATAACCTAACCATTACCATAACCCAAGCATCACCATAACCCAACCATCACCATAACCCAACCATCACCATAACCCAACCATTACCATAACCCAACCATCACCATAACCCAAGCATCACCACACCACCACCACCGCATCCACTGTCACACTTCCACCGATCACGGCCGTCAACCCCATTGCCTTGTCTGCCGGCAGCAGGGACGAAGGACACCTGGAGAAGTATCTGCTGACGAGTGGGGAGTCCGCAATGGACGAGAAGCTCAAGATGCCGGGCTCCCCTCTCGACAAGAGCCCAGAGGAGCTGGGTGCCCTGGACGTGTACGACATCGCGGCGCTCCTGGGACGCGGCTTCGAGAGGGCCTTGGCGGCTGGGACCGAGGGCGGAGAGGTGAAGTGGTTCTCAAATGCCACCGTCTATCACGCCACAACCAGTTGTGGTGATGGTGGTGGTGATAGTGGTGAACCAGTATTCCCAAAATGTGTGCATGCAATGTTTGGATTTTGGCTAGTCCCTAACCCTACAGCGGTTGTTCCTTTTTCGCAAATCAAACCAGCGGCAATCGGCTTACGTCTTATCAAAACTGTAATAACCCTCGTAAGTTACATCATGGGACTTCGTTTGCCAGTACCAAAATATACTAATAGGGTTTTTCCCTCTTTTTTTTTCTGGCAACAAAACTGACACCTTTTGCAAGGAATCATGCTTACATTAACCACAATACTTGCAGTCAAATGCAAACAAAAAACAATACTCTGATAATGTATGCGTTGTCTTTGAAACTGATTGGCCCACACCAGAGACAGCTTTCTTTAGAGCCTAGTCTCATATGGTGTTCGACCAGATGACGCCTTTAATGTAAGCATGATTCCTTGCAAAAGGTGTCAGTTTTGTTGCCAGAAACAAAGGGGAAAAACCCTATTAGTATAACCCTCGTAAGGTTCAGCGTACTAATAATAGCACCAGATCTCGGTACAAATCAATACGTGCCACCGCCACGAACATAATGACAATTGCCGATGGTGGGTAACAAAGTGTCTTGAAGTAATATCCTCGGCTACAGCCACAGTAAACTAATGTTCAACTTCTAAAAACGTAAATACATATATCTGGCATCACCGCAGCTCCACCTCCTATCTCCCACCTTTTGATCTCCACTTGCAAATATGGAGCACTGCACATGTTGTCTACTCACGAGGCATTCATAAAAAAGTGTAAATGGTACTCTTAGTTCTTTCAGTAAAGTCACGTAGGTAAAAAATGAAAAAAAAATCACGACGTTTCGGAGGCAACACAAGTCTCCGTCATCAGGTGGGACCGTCACACCTGATGACGGAGACTTGTGTTGCCTCCGAAACGTCGTGATTTTTATTTTATTTTTATTAATTTTTATTTCATTTTTTACCTACGTGACTTTACCGAAAGAACTAAGAGTATGAATCCTTGCAGTCACCACGAAAGCTTCAAATCTAGTGTAAATGGTGCTTGCTTGGCACTAAATATGAAACCTGACCCCAATCTCGATTCCATAGCAGTGGTCAGTTCCATAAAGCAACTCGATTAACACTTTCCCTTGGTGTGCTATTTAAAGTAGTCAAGGTAAAAGTGTGACCTTGTAGAAGGGCCTCCAATCGAGGGAGATGAGGTGGGAGCCCCCTTCTCTTCTATAAGGGTAAATTGACCTATTTGTCCACGCTATTTAAAGTACTGTTGTACCAAGGGGAGAAATCCACTTAATATATGTTATTGCGGCTTGCCAAAAAAAAACCTATAAACACAAGCCGTAGCCTTGAGGGAAATAACCCAAATAGTTGAACTGTATATCTTGTACATACACACTCAGGTTGAACAGTATGACTTCATTAGGATAGAAAAAGCCTTTATAAATGACAGGAGAGCACGCAATTATGGTATATCAATGATATCACTAGTGTGATTTATACGTGTTAATACAGCTATTTATTTACATCACGGAACATTGGGAGCTTTAAACTAATGTCTTACAGTTTGGAACACTGCTGTACTGTATTTAGTTTTAACTACATTAATAATCCTAACAGCTATACTATCTTCTTGGTTCTTTCGGTAAACTCACGTAGAAGAGAAGTAATAAAATAATAAAAATAAAACATAATAAAATAATATTCTTTTATTACTTCTCTTCTACGTGACTTTACCGAAAGAACCAAGAAGATGAATCCCTGCAGTCATGAAAGCTTTAAATCGAAACAGCTATACTAGTGCTCAATTTATTCTAACAGTATATAGTAGTCATTTGAACCACAGTGCAAACTCAAACTTTTATCCCAACCCAAACTCTAGCCTTAACTTGACCGATGGATTTTCTGGAGCCCAAACGCCGTCTATAGCTCAGCCCTCAATGTAACCTTTGCCCTCATCCTCCCACTAATCATAGCCATTATTTTGACCCTTGCTCCAATACTATCACTAGCCCTGATCGCCAGTCTCACTCTAATCCGAACTCTAATCCTAATCCTATTTCCCCCATGTTAAGATTTAGATCAGTTTTCACTATCAGTGCTCGGACAGAAACACATTAACGTTATCAAATGATGTGGACCTTGGTGACGATACGTACAGGGTGGCCCGAAAAGATAGTTTACTGAGATAAATGTGCATTGTTATTAATGTTTTAACATCAACATGCATTTGTCAAAATGTGAATGCACATTTTTCTGAAATGTATACAAATTAAGCTAAAGTAAGTTTTGAAATAGTTTGTTATTCTACACACTTTTTAATGTGTTCTACAAACAGAATATTGTTTTCATGCACTTTTCAAACAATTACAAAATGCATTATTACATGCAGGATGCTCTGTATGCATTACAAGTGTAATAATGTATTCTAATCTGTGAATCAATGCATATTTCTATTTGATCGTACTGTATCTAAAATATTAGATGCTTGTTTTGTTTTAGTTACGTCTTGAAGACATTTACAGTACTTCAAAGGGTCCGTTCTGATGGACAGGTGGCACGTGAGGCAGTGCACGAGCTGATGGCGCCTGTGATCCGCGTGCTGGAAATGCTGGAGGCTCTGGCTGTTCGGAACGGAGCAGACACCGAGTCTACTACGCTGCGAGAGCAACTCGAGTCGGCCAAGAGAGAAACCATTACGCTGTCCGCGAGGGACTCCCGGCACAAGCAGGTACATTGGGCACACTCGGTCCAGACTGTACTCTTGGCCCCATGGGCATGGTAAAGAAAGGAGCATTGTACGTCAATGTGTCTCGAACGAGTATTGTGTGGCTATCATCATCACCAGCCATGACCAATACACTGACGGATGAAGGCATCTCCGAAACTGTCGCCATCTCTCAAATGTGTTACTCAACATTTATTGTCGATCGTAAACCAGTGGATAAATTTCCATATTATGTTGGCTGCCTACATAGTGGTACTTATTTAAAATACCCGAGAGGAATGATGGGCTGAGTCAACATCTGATGGGGATTTTAAACGTACCAGCTTTTGATTGTGAGTTGGGTGTTCTGCTACAGCATCACCTAGCCCAATCTATTCCTATTCTTAGGTTTTTTCGGTAAAGTCACGTAGGTAAATAATTAAAATTAAAATTAATACAGCTGTCGGGCTGTGACGGTTCCATCTGAAGACGGAAGCTTGTGTTGCCTCCGAAACGTCGTGATTTTAATTTTACTTTTATTAATTTAAATTTAAATTTTTTACCTACGTGACTTTACCGAAAAAACCTAAGAATATGAATTCTTGCAGTCACGAAAACTTCAAATCTAGAATCAATCTATTCCTAATTGTATAATTCGTTGTAAGTTTCCACAACAATGGAACAGAGAAAGAAATTACACCTACTTCATGAATTAATGGAATATAAACTGCTGATTGGTAAAAGCTAGAAACCTGTCACTGGATCCCACAGATACTAAATTAATACCTTGTGGAATTCCACGGGGTACATATGTTTGCCACGTGCCAATGCTGAAGTTGAGCATGAATGTCTCGTGCTGTATACGGATCACTGCAAGCGAGTTCCTTGGTGGCAATGTTTTTACAGTAACAGTAGCCAAGTACGAAAGGGCATTTGTAGATGGCAGATAGCTGCAGACAATATGAAACTCGGGCTAATATGTTTTTCTTTCCATCTCAGATGGGATTGATGATAAAGACCACTTGACCTTCAGAAGAAGCCCTTTTGTGGCAAGTGGCTCAAATATCATCAGCGTGTGTGCGAGGGATAGGTGTCAAGATGGGCACCAGAATCTGGGTCAGTGATGTGGGCTTTGGTTTAGCGCTTGGAAAATATATGGGGAAACATCACTGAAACATGCTGACGTTTAGTAATTCTGTATTCAGTGAGTTGCTCGCATTTCTTAAGTAAAATTATTCTAATTGACCTTTTGTTGGTGTCTGTTCTTTTTGGCGAGCTCAAGTACAGCTTTTTGAAATTTAAAAAACGATCAATCATTGCATTTTACTTAAATTATGACGTGAAAGGATATATATTTTTTTCCAATTGCATTCTGAAAAGAATACGCCTTTTTTTTTGTTTTATCCTAAACATTTCATGAAACGTTGAAGATGGGCCGGTACTTTTTTGCAATTATGACATTGCCAAAACTTTGATTTGCAACCTAGATAACACTAGAGATACAACAATTGACTTTTGACATAATCCATTCTATAGCGTTTACTCATTAATTAAGCAAATCAACTGTCAGCACATATTGTGGACGTAATTGGCATAAATGTATAATTTATCTACCAACAGAAATCGATTTCTTCTTGACACATCCTTGGCATTACCAGCTTGGGCATAACCAGATTTGATGCTCTCTGGAATTCTGTGGCTGGATGTCATCATGCAATCACGATTTACTCACTCGTTTTGATGTCATGAGCCTCGATGATACTGGGCGCGACACAACTCAATGCGGCGTGAGCCATTCCCAGTGCAGGCAGCCGAAGGCTTCTGGTTTGATGAATGTGTGGTTTACTGTGCCAAAAATATCCTTGGATGCTGTAAGTTTAAATTTTTATGATGTTCAACCAAGCCTAATGGTTCAAAACCACAGCCTTGTCTCATCTTTTGGCAAACCTGTCGATTAATCTATCACATGCCGCATATAGTTGCTCTTGCGTGGATTTGTGGCTTATTCATTACTCCAGAGTTGCAATGCGTTTGTCACTGTTGCGTTAGTTAGACTGACCACGTGTGTGATGTTATTGTCTTTACCGCATTGTAAAAGTTCGCCGCACTGTTTGAGTTGTTTATTGAGGTACAGTATAGCATTTCCTGAAATGATTGTAGGCAGACCAGTGGTTAAGTTTGAGGTTGTGATCAATGTAATGATGTATTATCTATATTCTATATATGTATATAAAAGGGAAATGTGTGATTATGTTTGTCTGTTCAAAATGTTTAGCGTACTTCCCGAAATGCAACAAACTTGAAATTTGCCATGTGGGTACTTTCCAGACTGTACACGAACCCGGCGACCCGAGTTCGATTCCTGCTCACGGCCACCACCGGTGACGATTATTACAACCGGTCATGGGCCTCCCCTAGGTCGACTCAGCCTCAAACGAGTAACTGCTGTGGTGTGTGAACATCGCCACTGGGGAGACAAAGGCGGCCGGGCGTGTCAATCCAAGTCCCGGTCGAAGCCGGGTAGTAGAGCTAGTATATTATATAAGAGGTTTCTTGAAGAAAATGTATAAAATGGCATATGGAGGCCTGTGCGTCAACTTAGGATCACTCGACAACACACTGTATCTCACCTCTCGTATGGGAAACAATGGATTATCTCTTGTTGGGTGAGATCTCGATCCACTGCTTAATTTGACTATACTTCACCATGCTGGTCAGTGCTGATTAATGTAGTGATGAGCCCAGGACCAGTTAATTTATCACTTGCCACTATTGTTAGCCACAGCAGGAAATCTTACTCAGATCGCCAGGTTCGTAGTACGGTGCGCTAACCACTGCACCGCTGCGCCTCCTAAATAGATTACTTTTGCTAGAAAAACATGAAATTCTCCATGTCTTGTAGGAACGTAGGAATATTCAGTGTGGGTTTCAGATCTGTGACAATGAAGTTTCATTTTTCGATTTAAAGCTTACGTGACTGCAGGGATTCATATTCTTGGTTCTTTCGGTAAAGTCACGTAGAAGGGAAATAATAAAAGAATAAAGATAAAACATAATAAAATAAAATTCTCACGACGTTTCGGCCACAACGCAAGCAGCCGTCCTCAGGTGAAGAACAGGTCTGTCCTTAGAACGCTGTCTTTCCGACAGCTTGGAAATATTGACCCCCACGATGGGAATGTGGAATTTCCACCACGGGCTGAGGGCCACCAATGGAGATGAGTGCCACCCAATGCTCATCTGAGCAAGGACACACTTAGTCCGAATGTCGAATGAGACAATACTGCATTGACAAGTGGAAGACAACCTAATGTCACCACACTATGAAACTCGTTACTTTGGATGCAACACAGTTAGGTGGTAGGGACCCGAGGATTTCACCCTAGAGACCTTTGCTGGTGTGAATTGTCACAACACTGTTAACAAGCATCGTCAATTGTGTCTGAGCCAGAGTGTCCATGACCTAATTAACCTCCCCGTGGACCCATGGAGGATGTGTTCACTGTGGCACATGGTTACCTGGTAAACACACCACAGTGTTTACAGGCCATGGCCACTGGCCTGTATCAGGCTATTCATCAGTCCCTGTTTTAACTGTCTTTAAGCATATTGAGACCTCTAAAGAAAAAAATTATTACAAAAAATAAAAATTGGTGTTTTATGAAAGTGTACATTTTTGTTGGGATGCTGCCTTGTTTCTAGATATATTTCATAAATAATAATTTACAGCCATATGATAATTTACTGCCAGATGAAGACCTCTCTACGGCATCTTCTTGGTTCTTTCGGTAAAGTCACGTAGAATTGAAGTAATAAAATAATAAAAATAAAACATAATAAAATAATTCTCACGACGTTTCGGCCACTACGCAAGTATCCGTCCTCAGGTGGAGAACAGGTCTGTCGAGGAGAATTATTTTATTATGTTTTGTTTTTATTTTATTATTTCAATTCTACGTGACTTTACCGAAAGAACCAAGAAGATGAATCCCTGCAGTCATGAAAGCTTTACATCGAAATCTCTGCGTCATGTCGATCATTGGGGTTGTTTCGCCAAACATCATCAACGTGGACAATGTTGGTTGTTGAGGTGGGGGTCCCTGGACTGGCTCTGATTGGCCACCGATTAGCACGGTTGGCTCCATACGGTGCGAAAGAAGTTCAACATACACACATTAAACCACGTAAGACATGTTGGTATATTGTTTCTGTTCTCTCATGGGTTGCGACCGTAAAACTATGCTCACAGTAATGGGGGTCCTTGTGGCTTTAGGTGGTACTTCCTACAAAATTACTTTGGAGCCTTTATAGAAGTTACAGTTTGGCAGCCCCCAATGACAAAGAGTTTTTAATTATAAAAAAAAATATCGACAATTTGTCTACCGTATTTGGAAATGTCAGACAATATTAATGTCAGCTTCGTCTTGAAGACCACTCTTCTGCTTGTGAAGTGAAACTGCATTGCTCTGTGTCTTTGCCGACTCTTGGCCTATCTTGTTGACAGGAGCTGGAGTTGGTGGAGACGTACTGGAGGGAAAGGGAAGAGGAGATGATGGGTTGCATGACGGAGCTGCAGGAGGAGAACCGCAAACTGGACAGCGCGTTACGTCGACGGGACACCGACAGTGCCGACACCGAGGTGGAGGAGACGCAGGCGGAAGGTGAGCAGGACCAGGATCAGGCCACTCGCTCCTCTTCACACAAGTGTAAATTAGCCACGTAGCGATTTCATGGCCACGATTTGATAGATTCTTCGTCTTGTTTTCTGTATCGTTTCTTCTTTTTTGTTTAGTTTGTATGGTTTTATTTGCTTCATTGTCCTAAACGAACCATTAACATATCATACTCTTTGGTTTTTTCGATAAAGTCAAATAGGTAAAAAATCTAATCAAATAAATGAAAACAACTAAATTAAATCACGACGTTTCGGGCGCAACACAAGCGTACTTCTTCAGGTGGGGACAACGTAGCGAAAGCACAGCCACTTGATTGATTTTTTACCTACGTGACTTTACCGACAAAACCAAAGAGTATGAATCCTTGCAGTCACGAAAGCTTCAAATCTAGAATTAAAATATCGTTTGCATAATTTCGGTTCGTTAGAAATTGCGAATTTTCACACGCATGATTCGACGCATGGATCATGACCGTAAGAAGCAATTTTATTCGAGACACCTCTACACACCTAGTAGACAATAATACAGGCTGCAAAAACTTGTTCCACCACATAGTCCGATTTAATAGAGCGAAAGGACAACGTGGTGGTTCGAGTGTGCACCAATCACCACTGTGCCAACAAACTCTTTCCTGCAGCAGACCGGTGATGTCTTCACTGAGTTACAGACTCTTTTGTCAGCTGTAGAGTGTACATTAAACACTGCCATGTGCAAGAACAGGTCTTTGCGTGCAGGTGCCAAAGCCTGGCTAGAAAGGGTAAAGTAAACAGTGTATTGTTTATTACGTTTAATTCACACACACACAACTGCAATTGGTGTGAACTGCTAAGGGTAATTTAAATAGTCCTTGCCATTGGGAAAATGTGACATTGGGCTGTGAATGTCATATGGTCCTCATTTGTTTTTTCATAGCCTCCTGGCCAAAGGTCACAGTTTATTGTCAGATAATTTGAACTTCAGATTTACAAAGCTGGTAAAAAAAATATCGTCACAACCGAATAATAATATTTTTTTCCAAAGAAGAATGCAGAATTTCTGGCAGATGGGCATTCATCAGGCTAACGCTGATAAATCACAAGGACATTTTCATATAGTCACGTAATATTCTTTACCTGTTTTCCCCTAACTCATTATATTGAGTGAGAGTGGAATTCCACTAGCAAGGAACAGAGGTGGAAATGCCACCGTAGCATTTATCAAGCGAGTCAGTGTCTTCATGTTTAAGGAGCAATGGATGACACATAGGTTCAATAGTGGTGCTGTGAAACGATATAAATTCCACATTGGATACCAGTCTTTTCCATAGCGCAGCCGCTGTTGACTTCCCACAAAGTGGTACTCATTTTATCCACATTCTATGGATTATGGGTTGCCCCCAGCCTGAGGTGCTGGGAGCAGCAGCTACTGGAATCTGAGTTTGTATTGAAGCTTTAAAACAATGGCAGAAATAATGTGCTTTTGTTTACTACATTGAGGCTTTGAGTCTAGGAAATACAAAACAGCCCCCACGTGTGTAATAGGCATGATAGCAGTTACCATTTCTAAATAGCGCAGTGACAGCATTTGTTTGCGGTGTTTTCCCGCAGGTAGAGATGCCATAAAATGTCAAGCTATGCATTCCCTACATGGCTTGTAAGAGGGACACACCCACGAAGTTACAGTGAAAACTACATGAGCATGCAGGGTTTTTATTTTAGCCCTGACAAATGGCCAAATGCTGCACCCTTTAACTTGACACATGCTAAACCTCAAATGCTGCAACCCTTTTACATTGACACACGTGTCACAGAGCTGAAAGTTTGCATTGTGATTGCAGCTTTTGTGGCACAGGATTGTACCTTTCGGTTTTCTACGTTGTGTAATATGAAATCCCTTAGGGTGTCATAATCATGCAAAGACATACTACTCGCAACATTTTAGAGAAAACAGAATTTGATTTTAAAGCCTCTACATGTATCCAAACAATCCCGATACACTTACTAAAAGTTTTAAACTCAATTTTATTATATAATAAGGAGCCACGGTTTTGGCGATATTCACAATGTTCAATTTCCTGTTGTTTTAAAAGTTGAGGATTTTATATATATTAGAAAAAAATTCAGCGGGGTAGCTATAAATGTATCATCTTGTAAATGTGAGTGTAAATATGGCAGCATTTGCAGTGGCTTGTGGAGCACTTGAAGGCTCCGATACGGTGAGTAGCAGACATTAAATAGCTCGATTGCGAAGACTGAACGTCAAGGACTTGTCCTGGCCGCCTAGCTTTGTAACTTATCCCTGTGGCTATGAGCCCCATGGAAAAGCTATCCAACTCTATTCATATTCTTAGGTTTTTTCGGTAAAGTCACGTAGGTAAAAAATGTAAAATTAATAAAAGTAAAATAAAATAAAAATCACGACGTTTCGGAGGCAACACAAGCTTCCGTCTTCAGGTGGAACCGTCACAGCCCGACAGCTGTATCAAGTAAGACGGAAGCTTGTGTTGCCTCCGAAACGTCGTGATTTTTATTTTATTTTTATTTTATGTTACTTTTATTAATTTAAATTTTTTACCTACGTGACTTTACCAAAAAAACCTAAGAATATGAATCCTTGCAGTCACGACAGCTTCAAATCTAGAATTATCCAACTCTACTTATAGTGTGCCACGTTACAGACCCTTTGATCCGAAGAAAATATTTAGAACATTAATATGGAATATGTGGCAATACAAACAACAAACTTTATACGTAGGCTTTCTTGACTAATATGATTCGTAATTGGTTTATTTTGGGTTAGGTCATCATGTAGAAATGTGTGTTGTAAAACCCTCCTGCAGCCGACACCGCGAATTCACAGAAGTGTCACGCGAATCAAACTTGCCGATGTATTACTGCTTCAGCAGCACTGCCCGGTATTGTTGTTGGAGAGTAATTATCTTAATGACATTTAAATGGATGTCACGTTTCACTGGAGATTACATCCAGTCTCTTCAGGTCGTTAACAGGGGCTCAGGAGCTCGGTTTATACATTTGCCACTTTTGATTCACGTGACAATTTAATTGATTGGCTTTTTGATGGATGGAGGAGGTTCACACGCACATTTTTACACAACCTAACCCAAAACAAACATCTTGACTTAAAGCTTTCGTGACTGCAGGAATCCATATCCTTTGGGCCTTACGGTAAACTCGCGTAGAGAGGTTGAAAGAAAATAACAACCTATCTACGTGACTTTACCGAAAGACTCAAAGAATACCAAAATAAACAAATTACGAATAATAAATATGACGCTGCATATAAAAGACCCAATGTGTGAATACTTAATAATGCTGATCATAAATTGCCGCTGTGGTTTATTGGTATCCTGATTGCTTTATTGGAATGTGCTCTTTTGAAGCACTCCACTCACATCATCATAAATGGCCAATACAGTAATGATGGTGCTGCACTGTTATAAATGTATTAAAAGTAGCAGAACAGGGTAAAACAACATAAAAAAATGACTGACCTGCATGCTGCAAGGATGCCTTTTCTGGCATCTGGCTTTTACAATTGGCCTTGTATCTGAAGGGTTGCCTGTGATTTGTTTCCCACATTACCCTTTCAGGTTTGACTGAGAAGGAGCGGGACGTGATGGTCAAACTCAAGGAAGTGGTGGACAAGCAGCGGGATGAGATAAGAGCCAAGGACCGGGATATCAGCCAAAGAATGAAGATGTGGAGGCGGTAAGTAGCGATGTGAATGCGGGGCATGTTTGGGTAGAGGTCTAATCATCATTAGCAATGATCTATATTCAACTGGATCAAGGCCTTCTTCTGCCGTCACCATCTTCTTACGCTCTTCCGATGCCACAATCTATCTACCTCACTCCTGCACGAGCAGATCTCATCGCTTCATCTTCGTGGCGGTCGTTTTCTCTCGCGCTTTCTCTCCTGTTGCTCCCATTCTGCCACCAGTCTTGTCTATCAACCATCATCCCTTGAGCGATGTGTCCTGCCCCAAAACCCACTTCCTTTTCTACCAGTCAATACGATTTCTTCTGCAATTTTAGTTTCTTCCCTGAACCACTTGTTCCTCTTTTCATCTCGAGCGTAATTTTAACATTCGCCTCTCTGTACTTCTTGGCACACCCTTTTTTAGCTTTTTTGTCCAATTTCTTCGTCAGTATTAATGTTTCTGATCCAAATGTCACAGTGGGTAATATCGGTTGGGGTTCCAAGTGAGGAGTGCGGCTCTCAAATGAATAACGTCGCCCCCGTGGTCTCCCCCATTGTGATACGTGGATCAAACAATCACTCGAGGCTCCGGTGTACGGCAGCCAAGAGCAGGTCATGCTAACCGCTGCCGCAAGAGGTCACACGTTTGATGGAACGGTCCTTCGCTGACTATGCATGATGAATGAATGAATATTCTTTGAAGGCTGTCTTCCTTAGATAAAATTTATAATCAAATTTACGTTTTCAAAAACACTCAATCCTGCTCTAATTTCCTTCTTTATTCATAATATGGTCCTCTTTCCACCTTCAATAATTAGCTAAGGTATACCTATTCTGCTCGTTTTGCAATTGTGTCCTTCCAACTGGTAATGTCTTACCTGCCTTGCATTTTAAACCACTTTATGTTTCTGCCTATCAATTTATATGCTTCAAAGTGGTAAACTTATTACGATACATATTGAAATAGTATTGTATGATTGTTTAGATGTCAATGTGAAATCTATTTGTCAAATTCCGTAATATTTTTCAGACAATATTTTTCCCTTAATAAAACAATGTAGTAAGTATGGGGAGGAGTGAACCACGCACAAGTTAAAGAATGTCCATACAAGTGAATATAAAGCGGTTACCTTAAATAAAATATTTACACATTGCATATGAATGAAATGTACTTTTTGTACAAATCATATTTTGCTCGTTTGTACATAGCTAGCATTTTATATGCCAAGCAATAAGCACAACTGATGATATCAAATAAGGGCAATCATACATAGGGTCCTGGCTATAGCATCAGTTGGTGAGGTGCATTGTTTCTGCCGCTGGGAATCGGAATGGGAACTTAAACGGTATGAATGGAATTTGGGTAAGTGTCTGCAAAGTTCAGCCAGAGCATTTTCAAACATTGTAAGAATTATATGCTGCTTGGGCTGTATAGGGTTATTACCATGTAAATATGCAGCGCAAGCACCGTCTTGACGTTTCTTTTGCGCTTGGAGTTAGTTGAATTTTTAA
>MU249645.1:1978870-2005898 GCA_018977245.1 Lethenteron camtschaticum | reverse complement strand
GGCGACTGCCTCCAACTGCCCAGTAGCGTCCTTCACGAGCCTCCTCCTCCTCCAGAGGCTGATCTTGACACCGCTGGTATCGATCATCGGCAAGTCCACTCAGCTCCACTTCCTTCTGTACCGCATCACTCCATCTCTTCTCCAGCCCGTGCCACTCACCAACCATCCATCTCTTCTCCAGCCCGTGCCACTCACCCAACCACTCACCCATCCGTCCATCTCTTCTCCAGCCCGTGCCACTCACCCACCACTCACCCCATCACTCCATCTCTTCTCCAGCCCGTGCCACTCACCCACTCACCCAACCATCCATCTCTTCTCCAACCCGTGCCACTCACCCAGACCCACCACTCACCCCATCACCCCATCTCTACTCCAGCCCGTGCCACTCACCACCACTCACCCCATCACCCACCCCCATCACTTCATCTCTTCTCCGGCCCGACACGGCCCAGCAGCAGCAGCGTTCGCCGTTTCGCGGTTCGAACCCGTCTGGCCGTCCTGGAGAATACCGCGGGGTGCCACTCACCGCCAGGAGAGAAGCCGTCCCGCTTCACTGCGGGCGGTATAGGTCCCGTGGCGTCGATCGCAAGAGTAACAATCTATACACACACACACAAATCTATTCTGCTAAATTGCATCTCGATTGGGTTCCTACAGCAGCAGCAATCAGCGTCCTGCACCCCCCCCCCCNTCGTCCTCCTGGCAGGGCGAGCTCCCCAGTGACAGCCCCCTCCCTGTGCCGCACAGGGACAGCTGCCAGTGGGGGTGCCCCTTCTGAACGCGTCGAGGAGGCTCCGTCAAACCCACGTGACTGACACCCACCACTCGCCTGCTGCCCGCCCTAGGACGGAAGCTGAGATATTTACGACACAATTGGAGCAGAGGATCATTGTATCTTGTGTCAATTTAATGGCAGTGAATCTGGCACGAAACTACGTCATCAAACAATTCACTGCAGTTCACTGTAGCACTGTATTAACGGCAGTGATTCTTGCACGAAAGTACGTCAAACAATTCACTGCAGTTCACTGTAGCACTATTAATGGCAGTGATTCTTGCACGAAAGTACGTCATCAAACAATTCACTGCAGTTCACTGTAGCACTATTAATGGCAGTGATTCTTGCACGAAACTACGTCATCAACACTTCACTGCATTTCACTGTAGCACTATTAATGGTAGTGATTCTTGCACAAAACTACG
This sequence comes from Lethenteron camtschaticum, assembly GCA_018977245.1. Classification (NCBI taxonomy): domain Eukaryota; kingdom Metazoa; phylum Chordata; class Hyperoartia; order Petromyzontiformes; family Petromyzontidae; genus Lethenteron; species Lethenteron camtschaticum. The sequence goes on along the minus strand of MU249645.1, from coordinate 2,004,692 downwards.
TCTAACAATTTACGGCAGTTCACTGTAGCACTGTATTAATGGCAGTGATTCTTGCACGAAAGAACGTCAAACACCTCGCTTGATGTCACTGTAGCACTATTAATGGCAGTGGATCTTGCACGAAACTAAGTCGTCAAACACCTCGCTTGATGTCACTGTAGCACTATTAATGGCAGTGGATCTTGCACGAAACTAAGTCGTCAAACACCTCGCTTGATGTCACTGTAGCACTATTAATGGCAGTGGATCTTGCACGAAACTAAGTCGTCAAACACCTCGCTTGATGTCACTGTAGCACTGTCTACAACTGACCTTCAATTTGTTCAAATCCACTGCTCTGCTTTCGGTCGCTGGGTTGAAATAAATTGGATTTCGATACAATATCTGGGAAATCACCGAGACATGTCGATTTTACCGTAATGTAGAAGCATAAGTTAGACTTGCATTTTGTCTCATGTGCTGAAGAAGTAAATAAAGACACAAATGCGCTTTGTTATTAGATTCACTTTAAAAAGCAACGTGAAACTTAAAGCGAATTTGCGAGAAAAAAAAATCTCCGCTGGACCTTCTGTGCGAGTGTAAAAATCTACCCGCTCATGAATATTAATGATGGGGGGCATGTGGAGTGACGTCACACGGGACACACACGGACATTCTTGGTCACCAGTGGTGATTATATTCCACGACGACTCACCACCCCTGCAGTGGCATAGCGCCGGCTGCTGGCAGGGAAGGGGATCTGCGGCGTACGGCAGCCCTCAAGTCGGCAGGCCGGGCGAGGTCACGGAAGGTGACCTCCAGGAACCCGCTGGGAGGTTCCAGAAATGGGGCGTGGCCAGAGCGAGGCCACGCCTCCCCCACTGTGGGGGACCTCGGGGCTGTCGTTGGAGTGGGTCTCCGTTGTGCTGCTGAAGTCAAACGTCGCCGTTCTTCTCGTCATCGTCGTCTTCGTCGTTCCCCTCCTCCTCCTCGTCGTCTTCGCCACCATCTCGGGGCGCCGCCAGTCAGACAGCCCAACAACTGTGCGGGCCGAGCAGCGTCGCCGATAACAGACGGACCGGACGTTAAGTGCGTTAATCCCGACGGAGCTTGTTAATAAAGAAGTGCCTCCAAGTCTAGATTTGAAACTTTCGTGACTGCAAGGATTCATATTCTTAGGTTTTTTCGTTAAAGTCACGTAGGTAAAAAATAAAAAGTAAAATAAAATAAAACTCACGACGTTTCGGAGGCAACACAAGCTTCCGTCTTCAGGTGGAACCGTCACAGCACGATTGCTTTACCTACGTGACTTTACCTACGTGACTTTACCAGAAAAAAACCTAAGAATAAGTGCCTCCAAGTCTTATCGTCTCCGAGTTAGACACTATACTCCTATTACACTATACTCCACTATAATACTACACTACTATTATTATACTCCACCTATACTACTATTTATATGACCACTACAACTTATATTTTGCGCAATTTTTCAGAAGCGACCCTGGGCCATCACGAATGATAGTTCGACGAAGTTGGCTCATCATCATCAATCATCATCATCCTCATCATCAGGCAGAAGTTTAAGGCAGGAGCCAAATAACTCGAAACGCGTGGTGACGTTGATTCTAAAAATGAGAGAAAATCCGGAAGACCCGGAGACAAATCCACGCGACCACGGGGAGAGAGACACGCAAACTCCAAATATACAGCAGCAGCAGACATCGTCAGGGTCGGGATCGAACCCACGCTCTCCTGCAGACCAGGCGAGGTAGTTAACGTCTCGCTACCTTTGACGTGGTAATGACCACCTCGCAGCGGCACAACTCACGCGGCTACGATCACCCGATCATTCCGATTCATCCAGCAACAGCATCAACAGCAGCAGCATCAATATTAACAGCAGTACGTTGACGCTGCTGTTGTAGTTAATCAGCAACAGCATCAACCTCAACAACACCAGCATTATCAGCAGCAGCATCATCTGATAATTGTTTTACCTTTAATCTGGCAACAAAACTGACACCTTTTTTACAAGGAGTCATGTTTGCATAGACCACAATACCTGCGGTCGGAATGCAAACAAAAAAAACAACTCTGATAATGTATGCACTGTCCATGAAATTGATTGGTCCACACCCGAGACAGCTTTCTTAGAGCCTAGTCTCACATGGTGTTGGACCAGATGACGCCAAAAGGCGCACAACTCAAAGACAATGCATCGTCATCAAAAGCAGCATCAACATCATCATCAACAGCATCATCATCAGCATCAACATAATCACCAACAGCATCACCAACAGCAGCATCATCAACAGCATCCTCATCATCAACACCACCATCACCAGTAGCATCATCATCAACACCAGCATCAACACCGTCATCACCATCACCAGTAGCATCAGCATCCTCATCAACAACATCATCCTCATCAACAGCATCATACACAGCATCAACACCATCATCATCAACAACAGCAGCATCATCATCACCAGCATCAGCAAAATCAACACCAGCATCAACAGCAGCAGCATCATCACCATCATCACCAGCATCATCACCATCACCATCAGCAGCATCATCACCATCACCATCAGCAGCATCATCATCACCACCAGCAGCATCACCACCATCACCACCAGCATCACAACAGCAAGAGTCCACGCAGCAGGCCCAAGACAGGCCCTGCAGAGATGCTCGCGTGGGTCACGTGGTGGTTGTTGTTGTTTTTATTATCGACTTGACGCGCAGGATACATTCACTATTCACTACCCAGGGGGGNTTTGGCACATTACTTGTTTTTCTCTTTCGGAAGCAGGGCTCTGTACAAGGGACGAGAGAGTCACGCCGGGGGAAGGGGGGGCGAGGGAGGGCCCCTTCCCTTTGGTGGCAAATTGGGGAAGGGCAGGGAAGGGTAGAGAAGGGCAGGGCAGGTACGGGCAGGGCAGGGTAGCCGCCCACCCCCCGTTCCATCGCAAAGAAGTTGAAGCGGTTAGATAAAAATCGCACAACAGACATGAAATCAGTATTTAGTTTACGTGTACACCACTGTAATCATAATCATAGCAGCAGCAGCAGCAGCACAAAGCAGTTGGTGGCAGCAGGCACCCGAGTCCTCGGCGCGACTGCCTAGAATAACTTAGGAAGGTCTCAATATCTTACAGGTTCAGAGTTTTGATTCGTATTGTTGTTGTTGTTCCGTGCCAACTCCGCTCCGTGTCTCTCTTCTCTCTCGTTGCGGCTCTTCACCAACATCGCCATTCGCGGACCGGTGGTGGCCGCATCTGACGCTACGACACCTCGCGACACACTTCACTGGAGCAGCACCGCCACCGCCACCACGGTGCGGCGGTGTTACATCTGACTGCGGGAACCTGGTCACGGATGGTACGTGGCACCCCACCAGGGCAGGGGAGCCCCACCAGGGTGGCACTCCCAGGGGAGCCCCACCAGGGCAGTGGGCTCCCGCTACCCTGGTGTTGGTGGTGGGGTTCAACCGCTAGGGCAGGAGAACCCCAACCCGGGCGCCAGGTGTGCCATGGCGGGTGCCAGGCTGGGTGCCATGGCGGGTGCCAGGCTGGGTGCCATGGTGGGTGCCAGGGTGGGTGCCAGGCTGGGTGCAAGCTGGGTGCCAGGCTGGGTGCCAGGCTGGGTGCCAGGCTGGGTGCCAGGCTGGGTGCCAGGCTGGGTGCCAGGGCGGGTGCCATGGCAGTGCCAGGCTGGGTGCCATGGTGGGTGCCATGGTGGGTGCCAGGCTGGGTGCCATGGTGGGTGCCAGGCTGGGTGCCAGGCTGGGTGCCAGGCTGGGTGCCATGGTGGTGCCAGGCTGGGTGCCAGGCTGGGTGCCATGGCGGGTGCCATGGCGGGTGCCAGGCTGGGTGCACGTGTCCAGATCTGCGCAACTTCTGACACGGGGCATTTCACGCTGTGGAGCGGCAACCTAGAGAAGTCGGTCAACCACCATCACCACCACCACCACCCACCGGTCCAGACCCCGGGTGATGGCGGCAATGGAGCTTCACGGGAGGCGGACGCTCTTGCCAACAACACGTCACCACCACCACGCCACCACCACCATCTCTGCCGCCACCACCACCAACACAACCACCGCCACCACCGCCACCACCACCATCTCCGCCACCACCGCCACCACCACCACCACCGCCACGGAGCGCGTCGTGTTACTGACAGCGGGTGACAACTTGACGCAGCTCCGTGGCGGCACGTGGGTCGGGGGGGAGCTGCCCGTCTGGGCCTCGCAGATTCGCGTGGAGCGAAGGTCTCGCTCGCGTACAGAGGCCGAGGCGCGGCTCTGCAATTCCTCTCTCACGCCACTGCTGGCGGAAGGGGCTTGCTCTAATAGAGACTACGGGTCTCTATGCGAGCCGATGGGTCTCTATGCGAGTATGTGGGTCCATGGGTCTCCATGCGAGTATGTGGGTCCATGGGTGTCCATGCGAGTCCACGGGTCTCCATGCAAGTCCATGGGTCTCCATACGAGTCAAATGAAATCCCGCGCACCGGGGAGCGGTGGCGCAGCGGTTAGCGCGCTGCTGCCCTACGAACCCTGGCCACCTGATTACGAACTCTGGCTCACTGCCGCCACCACCACCAGCGGTGACGACTCAACCTCGAGTGTGAGTCTCCTAGTGTAGCGGTGTAGCGTAGTGAACATCGCCACCGGGAGACAAAGGCGGCCGGGCGCGGTGCTGGCCACCCGCCCCCTCGTGTGTCACCAGTGCCGGCAGCCTTCACAGGTGAACAGCACTTGACCACACGGTTGTTGTTGTTGATTATCCTTGTTGTTGTTGCTGTTGTGGATGATTTACCCATCCACTAAGATCGCAAGGACTGCATCTCGAGAGGGAGAAGAAGAAAAAAAGCAACCCCAAGGGAGGGACCGCTAGCACGGCCCGGCAACCACGCGGAGCACGGAGCACGGAGAGAGGAGATGGAGGAGGATGANTGATGATGATGTGGTCACTGCGTGGCATGGAGGTCAGGAGCCGGAGCCGCCGGGAGCTGGGATTCTGGTCCGGGATTCGGCTCCAACCGTGGAGATGTTACCCTGCGGTCTCCAGCGGAGCGGTGAATTCACGGGCTGAGCCCGGGCAACAAGGATTACACAGAGATCCAGAGAGACCATACACTCACATACACTCGCATAGAGACTCAAACTCCCATAGAGACCCATAAACTCGCATAGAGACTCAAACTCCCATAGAGACCCATAAACTCGCATAGAGACCCATAGAGAACCATAGAGACCCAGAGCCTCGAATAGACCCATAGAGACCCATAGACTCTCATACACTCGCATAGAGACTCAAAAACTCGCATGGATACCCATAAACTCGCATGGAGACCCAGAGCTGCTCATAGAGACCCATAGAGACCAGAGCCTCGCATAGACCCATAGAAACCCATAGACTCTCATAGAGACCCATAGAGACCCATAGACTCTCATAGACCCATAGAGACCCATCGAGACCCATCGACTCTCAGAGACCCATGGAGACCCAGAGCCTTGCATAGACCATAAACTCTCATAGAGACCCATAGACTCTCATATAGAGACCCATAGACTCTCAAAGAAACCCATAGAGACCCATAGACTCTCATAGAGACCCATAGAATTACACAGGGACCCATAAGACCCACCGCCTGTGGTTGAACTGGGTTCTCGAGGCTGGCAGGGTGGAGATGGGCTCAGGCCGGTCACCGACCCCAACCACACTCACAGCTTAGCCTCAGCCGCGTGAGAGTCTACGGGTCTCTGTGTGGGGAGTCTACGGGTCTCTGTGTGAGAGTCTACGGGTCTCTGTGGGGTCTCTGTGTGCGAGTCTACGGGTCTCTGTGAGTCTACGGGTCTCTGTGTGAGTCTACGGGTCTCTGTGTGAGTCTAGGGTCTCTGTGTGAGTCTACGGGTCTCTGTGTGAGTCTACGGGTCTCTGTGTGAGTCTACGGGTCTCTGTGTGAGTCTACGGGTCTCTGTGTGAGTCTACGGGTCTCTGTGTGAGTCTACGGGTCTCTGTGTGAGTCTACGGGTCTCTGTGTGAGTCTACGGGTCTCTGTGTGAGTCTACGGGTCTCTGTGTGTGAGTCTACGGGTCTCTGTGTGTGAGTCTACGGGTCTCCGCGAGTCGCTGTTGACCAGGCTGAGGGCACCTTAAAGCCGGATGAGAGATCGCCGCTTTAAATCACCTCGTGGTTGGGCGGCAGGAAAAAAGAAACCCGGCTTGGAACGCGGCAGGAGCAGCGGCAGCAGCAAGGGCAGCAGCAAGGGCAGCAGCAAGGGCAGCAGCAGTCGGTCTCCGGCCGAGCGAAACCAAGGCGGTCGGCCTCGCTGGTCAGTGGGGGGGGGGGGGGGAAGCAGCACGCCGATGATCACAAAGACACCCGAAGCCACTGAAACGATATCCACACAATCTAGGAGCACATTCGGCGGGACGAGGGAGGCGCGTGGGCGGGGGGGGGGNCAGCGACGACAGGAATATTAAGCGGTGCGAGTGGGTGTTACTTTTAACTTTGTCGCCCCGTTTCGCGTACGGGACAGACGGGAAAAAAAACAAAAAAATCTAACGTCCGGTTAATGCTTTCGCGATAACCACGATAAGAATTATACACATATATATATANTGTGTGTGTGTGACGTACGAACAGAAAATACACCGTGGGAGCAGAGAAGTCAAGAGCCACGATTCTCAAATACAAATGACGTTACGTGTTGCGTCTCTCTCTCTCGCGCACTCGGGATCACTTCGGATGGAAGCAGTTATTAGAATTATGACAATAACATCTTAAAACTAGCGGTCACTCGGTACAATACACTGGAAATGAAATGCAAAACTACGCTGTATAATACATGTAATTATATATATATTTATATATTTTTTGTAGTTATCATCATCATTATTATTTATAGACTGGAAGGACGGGTCAGTTGTACAACGTTGCTTCTGTGTGTGTCGTGAGCTGCCCGCCCGCACCCGGCCAGAGCAGCTCACCGCGCTCGCTCACCCACCGCGCTCACCGCGCTCGCTCACCACCGCGCTCACCTCGCCGGCTCACCGCGCTCACCCACCACGCTCACCCACAGCGCTCACCCACAGCGCTCACCTCACCCGCTCACCGCCGTGAGCGCTCGTGGCCAGCGAGCGAGCGGCTCCCGCCAGGCCCCTGCTGCCACTCTCTCTAGTATATATTTACACGACGTTATGTACAACAACAACACCGTCACCAAGTCCGCGCGGCGCACGCCGGTGCACTTGGAGTGGCGAATCGGCGCCACCGCCACCGCCACCGCCACCTGCGATTTCCTCAACGCGACGTCCGCTCCGGCGTCAACGTTACCGGCTGGGGGGGGGGGGGCAGGGCCGGGCTACAAACGCGTTTCTCCCGGGGGCGCCAGCGTGGCGAGTGCCGCCACACTTCCCGCCTTCAACCCGCGTGGACAAGTATGGTCATGTGACCCCCCCCACCCCACCCCCAATTTATAAATTAACTACCTTCATATTGCGCACCGCAGATGTTCCTCTAGCGTATTTGGTCTACTCTTCCGCAGCAGCATAACGTTCCGGAAGTGATGGGGGGTAAGCCGCTCTTTACCGCCCCCCCTGCCCCCCCCCCCCGTGGATCGGCACGCCGGTGTCGTGCCGATCCACCGCCACCGGCGCCGTGGCGAAGGTGGGGGGGGTGGGAGAGAGCCCCCCCCCCCCCCTACACACACCGTGACCGCCACGCCGACGATCGCAGAAGCTCCTCGGGAAATCTGCCGTCGTCGCAAACGAAGAGGAAACGAAGTAGGAGAGCGAGCGAGATCCCTGATGATGTGTGAACGACACGAGACTGTGGCGCGGCAAGGAAGCGCGAGACCTTCACACGGAGGAGGGGGGGGGGGGGGGGGGGGGGCCTAGCGGAGACGGGGGACAGCGAGCGGAAGCTGCAACGGTGAATATAAAAATGGATTATTTAAAAAATAAAACGACGAAATAAAAACGGGTCGGTTACAATGAAGGAAAATTTCGCGAAACCGTTGGACGCGACGACGGTGAAATGACCCCCACGGTGACACGGGGGGGGGGGGGTGGTCAAGATGTCAGCCTCGGGGTCAGAGGCGACGTCTCTCTTTGTACAGTGTAAATTACACGTATCCATATTGCACAGAAACACAATGGGGGCCGCACGCGTACACCGACACGCGCGCACACGCACGCAAACGTGTGCGTGCGTACACGTGTGCCCGGGGGGGGGGGGGGGGTGACACGGGCACACGTGTGCACCCGTGCTGGGGGGGGGGTACGCACTCGCGTATAAGTGCAGGGCTACACGTGTACACGCACGCACGAGACGGGTAAACACACGCGTAACTCTAAGGTACGCGGAAGTGTGTAACAGCGCGCACGCACGCACAGGAAGGTGCAAATGTGAGCATCGATACACGCGCACGCAGACATGCACGCACGCACGCACCAGTGGGAACACACCGGTTGCGAATGCGTGTACGCATGTGCAAACATGTACACACACACACAGACACATGCACGTACGCACACGAACGGATGCACCAACACATGTACAGGCATAGACGCACAGAGGCAGGTACAGACACATGCACCCACAATTCTAGACTTCCTTCCGAGAGCATGCACGGGCAGGTAATGACACACACACACCCAGGCATAATCACATGCTCGCACACAGATACACGTGCACACGTACACACACAAGCAGACACACGTAGGCGCACAGGCATGGACACACACAAGACAAAGATCCCTCCGATAGCCTTTCACAGACTGATGGGGCAAGTGCTGTTAGCGAGCGCCTATTGAGGTCAGCACAGCACACGAGGGGTGACCAGCACCATGTCCGGCCGCCTTTGTCTCCCAGTGGCGATGTTTACACACCGCACCAGGTACTCAATTGAGGCCCAGTCCACCTAGGGGAGGTCCAGGATTTGTTAAAATAATCGCCATCACTGCTCTTGGCCATGAGCAGGAATCGAACTCTGATCGCTGGGTTTGTCGGCTACACTCCCACTCCCCAGGTAACTACACACACACGGACACACACGGACACACACACGCACACACACAGGGATGTACATGAACAAACCCGCACCTACGATTAGCGCGGTTGGCTGCGTACGGTGTGAAAGAAGTTCAACGAACACACGTACGCACGCACACACGTGTCCTTTGTCGAGAGCAAGCACCAGTGGAGACACTGGACGTGCAAAGTCTCGGTTAGACTCCTGCCCGCGTGCCTCACCTCTCACTACCCCCTCAGCCCGCTGGGATATTGCACCGAGTTCGCGTCACCGTCACGGCATCGCTCTTGCGCGAGTCGTCGGCATGCCGTTGTCATTATTTTCTAAGCGTAGTCGAGTGTCAGGCCTTCGCAGGTGCTGCTGCTCGCCAACAGCACTTGCCCTCACAGTCCGGTTAAGGCTACAAGGGGGGAGGGCGTCTTTGCCGTTGTGTCCCCGCGTGCGACGTGCGTGCAGTTGCTCGAACACCACGTGGTCGTCTAGCCACGTGTTCATCTGAGGGTCCTGTTGTGCCCCACGTGATGCGAGGCAGGTCGCTCACGCCGCACGGTGCACGCGCTTGGAGAATAGAGAGCGGCGTTTGTGTACAGCCTCACACACACACACGCACGCACGTTTAGCGCCTGTGTTACTCACAACCGCATCATAACACGCTCGCGCACGATCGCTCGCTCGGTCATTTAAAAGTTTGCGTAAAATTTTACGATAATAACCCCTCTCCCCCCTTCCCCCCAACCCACTCACATTGAGGGCTTCTCACGGTAAATAATTTAAGAAGAGAAAAATAAAAATCGGAGAAACGTGAAACCGACGTTCAAACCGAGCGGAGCGCACGGCTCCCTTGCCCCGGTGAGCCCGCTCCTTGCCCCGGTGAACCCGCTCCTTGCCCGGTGAACCCGCTCCTTGCCCCGGTGAGCCCGCTCCTCCTTGCCCCGGTGAACCCGCTCCTTGCCCCGGTGAGCCCGCTCCTCCTTGCCCCCCACCACTGCACGGCGGTGGGTTGGGAGCGCCCGGTGGGATTTACCATCGCGGCATCGTCTCCACCGCCGCGCCGGGGATCGCGGTGATCCCGGCGGCCGTGCGGGCCGCGGTGAGAAGTGGAAACGGAGCGATCCGAGATTAGAAACTCACCCCCCACCCCCCCCACCCTCGCGAGGACTTTAGAGGGAGGGGGCATCTATGCACGTCGCTTCAACAACAATCCTCGCCGCGATCCAATTCTCACGGCGGTCTCCCCCACCACCACCACCACCGCCGCCACCGCCACCGCCACCACCACCACCACCACCACCGCCACCACCCGCACCCTCCGACCGTCGCCACGTGATGGCTACGGCCCGTGCCGGCTACAGCGAAGCGCCTTCAACTGTCCCGCTGGGAGTCGCCGGGAGACGGCGCCGTCACGGCGGCGGGAGGAGGGACGGAGGCCTCGCGGCGGGGGGAGTCCTCGCACTCGACCGACGACTCCGGAACGACGCGCTCATCTCCTCCACTCCATCGCTACCGGCTCCGTTCTCGCGACGTCGCTATTGAGAGCGTCGTCGCGAGTTTAAGAAAACGGCCCGCACCCGTTGCACGGCCGCTAACGGGGGGGGGGGAAAGAGAGAGGATTGGTGTGGGGGGGTGACGCACTGCATGGCGAGAGTGCGGGTCATGCGGGGGCGACCGTCTGGGTCACGAGGGGGGGACGATGGGAGAGATGGAAGAGACGGGGACCTGCGGGAGACTCCGGAGAGTCGAGACCCGGGTGGGTGGAGGGCACACGTGGGGAGAGCGGCGGCGCGGCGTACGGGAGCAGGGGGCGTGGAGAGCGCCACCACGGGGGGGGGGGGGGGGTGCCGGAGAGCGCCGTGCGGTGGCGCTGGGGAGTGAGGAGGAGGAGGACACGGGCTCAACGTCGTCGGCGCCTCGCCCACGCGCTTGCGAGCGGAAGTCGTCGCGTGCCCAGTCAGCAGACGGTCATGCCTGCAGGGAGCGGAGGCAGGTTAGGTGGCACCACGTGGTGGTGGTGATCTAACGAGTTTAGCGTAAACTCTCTCGTTAAACGCACAAGGATTTGTACGTGCGAGTGAGTGTGCGAGTGAGTGAGTGAGTGAGTGAGTGTNTGAGTGAGTGAGTGAGTGAGTGAGTGAGTGTGCGAGTGTGCGAGTGAGTGTGCGTGCGAATGCGTGCGAGTGCGTGAGTCAGTGTGCGAGTGCGTGAGTGAGTGCGTGCGTGCGAGTGTGTGTGCCTGCGTGCGAGTGTGTGTGCCTGTGTGCGAGTGTGTGTGCCTGCGTGCGTATGAGTGTGAGTGAGCGTGCGAGTGAGTGTGCATGTGCCTATGAGTGTGAGTGAGCGTGCGAGTGAGTGTGAGTGAGCGAGCGTGCACACACGAGTCCCACTCACCCTCTGTGTCTGTGGGCCGGATGGCGGTGATCTCCTGGCTCGAGTGGGGGCTCAGCGTGTCTCCGCTGAGCAGCGACGAGGAAAGGGACTGCCCAGCCATGAGGCTCATCCCTCCAAACGACTGCACGTGAACCTGCACGCACACACACGAGACAAAGTTCCCCCGTGTAGCCTCAACAGACCGTTGGGGCAAGTGCTGTTAGCGAGAGGCACCTATGAAGGCCGAACGGCACACGAGGGGTGGGTGGCCGCCCGCGTCTCCCTACCGAGGCGTCCTGCGAGTCCTGCACGGTGTAGCCGCGCTGCAGGAAGCCGCGCTTGCGCTGCTCCCCGGGCGAGGAGCGCTCCATCGCCACGGCCGCCTGCAGCGCCGCCTTCTGACTCGCCTCCACGTGCAGGTCTAGTGGGGGGGGGGTGAGGGGTGGGGTATTAACCAGGGCCCAGGCAACAGCAGGAGGCAGCAGCAGCAGGAGGATGCAGCAGTAGCAGGAATTGGGAGGCAGCAGCAGGCAGCAGTAGCTGTAGGAGGCAGCAGCAGGAGGAGGCGGCAGTAGCAGCAGGCAGCAGCAGCAGGAAGAGGAGCGAGGAGCAGCAGCAGCAGGAGGAAGCAGCATCAGCAGGTAACAGCAGCAGGCAGCAGTAGTTGCAGGAGGCAACAGCAGGCGGCGGCAGCAGCAGCAGGCAGTAGCAGCAGGCAGCAGCAGGAGGCAGCAGTAGGCAGCAGCAGCAGCAGTAGGCAGCAGCAGCAGCAGGAGGCAGCAGCAGCAGCAGCAGGCAGCAGCAGCAGCAGCAGCAGCAGCAGCAGCAGCGCGAGTGTCCTCACCGAGAGCGATGGTGGTGGTGGTGGAGGGAAGACCTGCAGCAGGCCGTGGGGGGGAACGTGGCGGGGCCCCGGCACGCGGCAGCGACGGCGGCGGCGTCACTCTGCGTGGTGGGAAGGGACTCGGCCGTGCGGCCCCGGCGGCGGTGGCCCCGGCCCGGCGGCAGCTGGCTGGGCGACGCCTGCCCACGACACCCGCACAGAGACCACACGCAGGAGGATGCCGCCCCCCGCGCTGACGGCCGCAAACGGCACGCGAACGGCACGCCGAGGGGGCGGGTGGCCAGCACCGTGCCCGGCCCAGATTTGAGGCCGAGTAGACCTAGGGGAGGGCCCGTGAGCGGTTGAGATAATTCGTCACCGGCGTTGGCCGTGATCTGGAATGGAACTCGGTCGCCGGGTTTGTAGCGCGGTGCGGCGCTAACCGTTGCACCACCGCTCCCCGACGTGGTGGCTGGGAAGTGGGGGGGGGCACGGTCACCCACCATCGTCTCACTCGCACCACAACCACCACAACCACACCACCACCACAACCACACCACACCACCACCACCAGCTCACCTCGCACTCCGCGTCCACCAGCGTCGCTCCCTCGTCCTCCTCCATCCTCTCCGAGTGATGGAGCCCGACGATGCCCGGGGATGGGGGGGGCACCCCCCNACGCCCCCCCCGACCCCCACCCCCTCCCCCTCCGCCCCGCCCCCGCGCCCGCCCCATCGCCTGCAGGAGGTGAAAGTTCACGGGGGGGGCGGCTGCTGCACCGCCCCGACGGCCGAGGCCTGCGACCTCTGACCCGTCGTCAGGGCCGGCGACGCGGCCTGCTGCTGCTGGTGCTGCTGCTGCACTTGCTGCTGCTGCTGGTGCTGCTGCTGCTGGTGCTGCTGCACTTGCTGCTGCTGCTGGTGCTGCTGGCTCGGCCCGACGGCGGCGTCCGTGGCGTCCGCCCCGGCCCCCGGCAGCGGGCCCGAGCCCCGCGTCCGCCAGCCGCCCCCCGCCGCCGGCGGCCCCCGCGGGGGGCGGCTGCAGGCGGATGGGCTGCGCGTGCGCCCCGAACGTGTGTCGCGGCGACACCAGGCTCTGCACCAGCATGCTGTTGTACTGCTGCTGGTGGTGCTGGTGGTGGTGCTGCTGGTGGTGGTGGTGGTGGTAGGGNTGCGAGCGGCCAAACTCGGTGGCGATCGGAGAGAGCAGCGCCTGCTGCAGCTGCGAGGGGGCGCTCAGCGCGTACGGCTGCTGCTGCTGCTGCTGCTGCTCGTGCAGGCTCTGCAGGTGCTGCTGCTGCTGCTGTTGCAGCAGGTGCTGCTGGTGCTGCTGTTGCTGAAGCAGCTGCTGCTGCTGCTGTTGCAGAAGGTGCTGCGCCTGCTGCTGCTGCTGCAGAAGGTGCTGCTGCTGCTGTTGCTGCTGCAGCAGGTGCTGCTGCTGCTGTTGTTGTTGAAGCAGCTGTTGCTGCTGCTGCTGTTGCTGCTGCTGCTGCAGCATCAGCTGATGGTTCTGGAGGAGAACCTCTTTCTGGAGAGCGAACGACTGAGCGAAGGCGGACGGCTGCGGGACCGGGGGACAGCCTGCTGCTGCTGCTGCTGTTGTTGCTGCTGCTGTTGCTGTTGTTGTTGAACGGCTCGCGAGGTGGTGGGAGGGCTGGGAGGGAAGCTGTAGAGGTGAGGGTGGAGGTGAGTCTGATCGTAACTCAAGGGAGAAAACCTTTGGATTGGGCGACTGGGGGAGACACATACACAGACACACACACACACACAGACAGAAAGACACACACACAGACACAGAGACAGACACACACACACACAGACACCCGCGTGTGTTATTGAGACGTTACCCAACAGACACAACTCAGACCAGGGATCTGTGTGTGTGTGTGTNCGTGTCCGTCACGACCATTGTGAAGCTACTGAGATGAGGGAGGGAGACACCCAAACACAGGGCGAGCATCTACAGCGCTGGGTCACAGCAGCTGCCATGTGCAGCAGTGACGGTGTAGTTGCCACCGTCACCACCGTCACCACCGTCACCACCGTCACCACCGTCACACCGTCACCACCGTCACCACCGTCACCACCGTCACCACCGTCACCACGTCACCACCGTCGAGACCCGGGCATCTCAGCAGTGCTGGGCTCGCGGTGTCGGACACGGCCAAGATGAAGCCGTCTCACCTGCGAGCCTCTGCACTGTCAGCACTCAGCTGCTTCAACAGCGGCTTGTGCTGCTGCTGCTGCTGTTGCTGTTGTTGCTGTGGCAGCTGTAGTGACGCCACCGTTGCGGCCGGGACGGATGTCACCTGCTGCAGAGGCCCAGGGTATGCTGGGAAAAATGAACAAGGTGTGGGGGGAGGGGGGTGCGACAAGTGTTTCAAGGGAGCCTCGCAAATTCCTGCGGCGACCGAGAATGGCGACCGGTCCTGTAACCGTCAGAGCCAACGGCCAATCACAGGCACTCGGAAGTGACGTCACCGGAACGCGACGCCGCCGCCGCCCCGCCCAGCCCGCCCAGCCCGCCCAGCCCGCCCAGCCCGCGACCCTCCCACGCGGTGCTCGTGTCGGCAAGCCCTGCCGGGGTCCCGGCACGAGCCGAGCGGTTCCCTGCCGGCTCGTTGGCGAGCCGAGCCGGAACCAAACGGGGCAACGCCGCCGGGGGTTGAGCGACGTCTCCGCATGCGGCTAGGGGCCAGGGGGGGGGGGGGAAGGGGGGAGGGGGGNCATGGCCCCCCGCCACTCGGTCGTGCCGGTGGGAAGGGGAGACGGAGAGGAGAGGGAGGGGACCCCCCCCCGCCCACACTCACTCTGCGGCTGCATGAGCGGCGCGTGCGCCGACGGGGGGCTGCCCCCGTGCCGCCCGACGTGAAGGGTGGGGGGCTCGAGGGCTGAGCCGTGTGCAGCTTCAATCTGGTCGCACACACACGCGCACGCACACACACACACACACGCACACACACGTGTAAAGGTGCGCACACACACGCATGCGCGCACACGTGTACACACTGCACACACTGCACACACACGCACGCATGCACACATTCCCCATATAGCCTGCAACAGACCGTTGAGGCTAAGTGCTGTTAGCGAGCGGCACCTGTGAAGGCCGGCATGGCACACGAGGGGGTGGGTGGCCAGCACCACTCCCGGCCGCCTTTGTCTCCCGAGTGACGATGTTTTACGCACCGCTGCACCAAATACTCATTTAAGGCCGAGTCGACCATGGGGAGACCCTGGAAGGGGTTAAGATATTCTTCACCGATGTTGGCCGTGAGCGGGAATCAAACTCGGGTGGCCAGGTTCCTAGGCTGCGCCCTAACCACTGGTGCCACCATTCTCCACAACCACGTGCGCACACACACACCTGTGTTGACCCCTCTCTCCCCGTGTCTCCCTTCTCCACTCCCCGTGTCTCCCCCCTCTCTCCCAGTGTCTCCCCCCTCTCTCCCCGTGTCTCCCNTCTCCCTCCCCGTGTCTCCCCGTGTCTCCCCGTGTCTCCCCCCTCTCTCCCCGTGTCTCCCTTCTCCACTCCCAGTGTCTCCCCCNTCTCTCCCCGTGTCCCCCCCCTCTNCGTGTCTCCCCCCCTCTCTCCGTGTCTCCCTTCTCCACTCCCAGTGTCTCCCCCCTCTCTCCCGTGTCTCCCTTCTCCCTCCCCGTGTCTCCCTTCTCCACTCCCCGTGTCTCCCTTCTCCACTCCCTGTGTCTCCCTTCTCCACTCCCGTGTCTCCCCCCACTCTCCCGTGTCTCCCCCGCTCTCTCCCCCCCTCGCTCCCCGTGTCTCCCTTCTCCCTTCCAGTGTCTCCCCCTCTCTCCCCGCGTCTCTCCCCCTCTCCCCGCGTCTCTCCCCGCCTCCCCGCGTCTCCCCCGCTCTCTCCCCGCTCTCTCCCCGCTCTCCCNTCTNCCGTGTCTCCCCCGTCTCTCCCCGTGTCTCTCCCCGTCTCCTGCCGTGTCTCTCCCCGCGTCTCTCCCCGCGTCTCTCCCNGCTCTCCCCGCGTCTCTCCCCGCTCTCCCCCCCGTGTCTCTCCCGCGTCTCTCTCCACTCTCCCCGTGTCTCTCCCCGTNTCTCCCCGTNTCTCCCCTGTCTCTCCCNGTGTCTCTCCCGCGTCTCCCCGCGTCTCTCTCCCNGCTCCCCGTCTCTCCCCGCCTCCCCGCGTCTCCCCNGTGTCTCCCCGCGTCTCCCCGCGTCTCCCCGTCTCTCCCCGTGNCTCCCCGCTCTCCGTGTCTCTCCCCGCGTCTCTCCCNGTGTCTCTCCCCGTCTCCCCGCGTCTCTCCCCGTGTCTCTCCCCGTGTCTCTCCCCGTGCGTCTCCCCGTGCGCCGAGTACCTCTGCAGCTGGTGAGAGAGGACCGCGGGAACCTCGGGCCCAGAGCCCCTCCCCGGCGGGGGACACGGTGATCGGGGGGGAGGGCCGGCGGGGACTCGCCTGGGGGGATCCACAATACTCCTGCCGGGGGACACGGGGACGCGGGACGCGGGGACACGGGGACACGGGGAGCGTGAGACACGGGGACACGGGGACACGGGGAGCGTGAGACACGGGGAGTGAGAGACACGGGGACACGGCGAGACACGGGGACACGGCGAGACACGGGGACACGGCGAGACACGGGGACACGGGGAGTNTGAGACACGGGGACACGGGGAGTGTGAGACACGGGGACACGGGGACACGGGACACGGGGAGAGAGACGGGACAAGGGACACGGGGAGCGTGGGACACGGGGACACGGGGAGAGAGACACGGGGACACGGGGAGTGCGAGACATGGGAGTGAGAGACACGGGGAGTGAGAGACACGGGGAGTGAGAGACACGGGACACGGGAGCGTGAGACACGGGGACATGGNGACACGGGAGAGTGAGACACGGGGACACAGAGTGAGACACGGGGGAGACACGGGGGAGACACGGGACACGGGGAGTGTGAGACACGGGGACACGGGGACACAGACACGGAGAGAGACACGGGACACGGGGACACGGGAGCGCGAGGCAATGAGGCAATGAGGCAATGAGGCACGGGGACGCGGGGTCATGGAGATGGGGTCAGGGGAGACGTGTCGAGTCAGAGACACTGGAGCGTGGGGAGGGAGGGAGGGAGAGAGACATGGGGAGAGAGACAGTGCCACGGGGTCACACAGCACCGTTGCGTTTTAGTCGTCCGAGCGCGTGCGGCATCCACAAGAGGCTTTCGCTCCGTTAGAGAGCGACTCAAATATTAAGTGTCGTGAAACCCGCCACCACGCTTAGATTTTAACTCGATCTAACCCGATTTAAAGCTTTCGTGACTGCAGGGATTCATCTTCTTGGTTCTTTCGGTAAAGTCACGTAGAAGGGAAGTAATAAAAAAAACATAATAAAATAATTATTTTATTATGTTGAGTTTTATATTTTATTATTTTTATTATTTTATTACTTCCCTTCTACGTGACTTTACGAAAGAACCAAGAAGATCGATCTAACCCGCCCAAGAAAAAGAAAAAAACCCTCTATAGCAGACATGGGTCTCGGAGAGGCGACTTCACTCCGCGTGCGAGTGGGGGCGCATCGGGAGAGCGTTTGTACGACGATTGCGGCGCGGTCGAAGACAACACGGGCACACATTCACCACTCACAACAGCTGTTGTTGTGGGCTTACTCTCCAACACACCGGTGTGGTGTCGCACTAGTAACTAGTCATTAATTGGCACGTGTTGTTTACGTGACAAACCTTACCAATTGTTGGGTGGTGGGTTTAACGACGCCACGTTTACGAGATCGAACCCAAAAGACCTCCATTGTGAACAAAACCAAATGATAAAATAACACTGGTCAACAACAAAAAAACTTTTTTCTGGCCTGGACTTTTGAAGCTGTTCTAGACTAATTTCAGGGTGCTGATTCCAAATCTGATCTCAGATTTGCTCTATCACATCTCATTTTTATGCTATCGGCATACCCCATTTTCATTGATTTTACCCGAAATTAACTCTGTCACTTATGATTGCAAGTTGTTGCGAGTCAGTGACTGCTTTAGTGTTAAAATATGGTGCTGTATTTTTAGGATAGTGTGTTTATAACATATTTTATGTAGATATCCACATTAATTTAATATTTTTCTCCGCAGTTTTTATTGAAAATGCATATTTGATATCTCAAAAACCTGATGCGAGACAAAAACTGATGCCAGATTTGGAATCAGCACCCCAAAATACTTAAAACCGTTGGAATACCTCATGCCAGAAAAAGTGTGTTGACCGGTGTAATAAAACGTTCATCCGGCCGCTTGACGCTGGAGACAGACGTTGACTATGCCGAGTGTGCGTGACCGCTCTCATCGGCCGTGTTACGGTGCTACGTGTCGAGGGTGCCACGCCGTGCGAGCCAGAGGTCGCAAACGCGTTTTGATTCCGCACCCGTACCCGGCCGCACCAGGGTCGCACACGGGTACCCGTACCCATACCGGCTACCCGTACCNGGCCGGGTACGGGTAGAGTACCTGATTGCGACCTCTGGGATGAAGCCATGTTGCAGGCGCGGGTGGGTTGATTCTAGGAACTTGAATTGTGAGAAGAGACAAGGCGTTGGGAAATGAGTGACAAATGGCGACTCACCAGTGACTCACGGCCTACCCGTACCCGGCCGCACCAGGGTACGGGTAGCCGGGTATCGGGTCCCCGGTTGCACCTCTGACGTGAGCCCCCCCCCACGCGTGAGCCCCCCCCCCCGCGTGAGCCCCCCGCGTCACCTGGAGGTGGTGGAACAGCTTGTGCTGGTGCTGAGCCTCCACGAGGCTGCGCTCGTCCATGGCGTGCAGTACCTCTGCTGCAGCTGGTGGCACTCCTACGGAGAATCGTACAATATAAAAAAATACTTAAAAAAATCACGCTTTAATGAGATGTACTGTCCGAGCTGCCCCTCCCCCCCCCCCCATCGCCCCTCCCCTCCTTACACATCCCCCGCCCCTGGGCGTGGCTCCCCGAGGCTTGCCGTGACGTAAGGGACCACGTGGTGATTCACAGCCAACGTGAGTTGAGCGTCGGCAATTAGAGCCGTAAACAATGATAGAATATAGTATTGTCATCAGTATGACAGCTATACCAAGTTTGCAGTCAATACGACATTGGGAAGACGGTTGAAATTGAGTTACGAAATTTGAGGATACAACCGACAGAGCGAGTTAAATAAAGCGTGTAAAAAGGCAAAGGTCGCCCGCGTAGCCTTTAAAGGCCGCTGGGGCAAGTGTCGTCATCGGGCAAGGCGCACGAGGGGGCGGGGTGGGCCAACGCCGCGCCGGTTCAGATAATCGTCGTTAGCCGCAAGCGGGAATCGAACCCGGGTCGCCGGGTTCGTAGCGCAGCGCGCCCCCCGTGGGCCCCCGTGGGCCCCCCGCGCTCACCGCCCCCGCCCCCCCCACCTGCTGCAGCTGCTTGATGCTGCTGTTGAGCGTGGAGCCGCACGAGTGCTGCATCTGCGAGCGGAAGGCCTGCAGGCTGGCGGCGCCGTCGGAGAGGCGGCGCACCGGGGAGTAGCGCTCGGACGGGATGCAGAGTGTGTTCGTCTCCTTGTAGCTGGGGCGACGACATCACCATCATCATCAACATCATCAACATCATCATCAACATCACCACCACCATCATCATCATCATCAACAACATCACGGGGAGTAGCGCTCGGACGGGATGCACAGCGTGTTCGTCTCCTTGTAGCTGGGGCGACGACATCACCATCAACATCATCACCCTCACCATCAACATCAATAACATCACCATCATCAACATCATCATCACCATTATCACCACATCATCACCATCAACATCACCATCAACATCATCACCATCAACATCATCATTACCATCATTATCGTTATCGTCGTCAATAACATCAACCACAATACAAAAATACGACAGCTGTGCAAAGTTTCGGAAAGGTAATCAAATCACTGAAATAAATGTGCAAATAAAAAACACTTTCTTACAATTTTTGAGTACGACGTTTCGCTGGTGATTGCATCCAGCATCATCGGGCAATTCGCCAGAATGTTGTGGTTTCACGCTTCAACACACCGGCGGGCTAAAGCAGTGAACTATTTGTCTTTTGTCAACGTGACACTTTTTTACTGATTGGCCGTGTCGGGTGGTGGAGGGTTACGACACATTTATAAATAACGCGATCTAAACCCAAAAAGGTTGATTATGAATCATATTGGTCGCGAAAGCCTCACACGTGTCAAAATGAGAAATACTCTTAGGTTTTTACGGTAAAGTCATGTAGGTAAAAATAAATAATAAAAATCATAGAACTAATAATAATAAAAGCTTCAAATCTAGAACTTGGATGAGACTGTCAAGAACGTGGCCCTCCCCCCTCCCCCCCACCCTCCTCCCCCCCCCCCCCCTCCTCCTCCTCCCCTCCCCCCCACCCTTCTCCTCCTCCTCCTCCCCCCCACCCTCCTCCTCCTCCCCACCCTCCTCCTCCCCCCCCACCCTCCTCCCCCCCCACCCTCCTCCTCCTCCCCCTCCCCCCCACCCTCCTCCTCCTCCCCCCCATCCTCCTCCTCCTCCCCTCCCCCCACCCTCCTCCCCCTCCCCCCATCCTCCTCCCCTCCCCCCNACCCTCCTCCCCCTCCCCCCCACCCTCCTCCTCCCCTCCCCCCATCCTCCTCCCCCTCCCCCCCCCCTCCTCCTCCCCCCCCCCNATCCTCCTCCTCCTCCTCCCCCCCCGCTCACCGTGAGTGCTGCTGTTGCTGCAGCTGCTGCTCAGGGGACAGCAGCTGAGAGCTGCGCCGCCCGCCCTTGATGGCTGCTGCGCCAGCTGCCGCTGCAGGTCGGCGGAGACCTCGGCCGCGGGTTGGCGAGCGCCAGCGTGTGCCGCTTGTTGCTGCCTCGTGCCGCCAGGTACCTGGGCGGGAGAGCCGGCGGGAGAGCGTCACGCGCACGGCAGGGAAGCGCGCGCCCACAGCGGCGACTAGCGCCACTACACACTGCAAGGCACTAAACTCATTCTTGCTTGCTCACCCAACCACACAGAGACACACCCAACCACTCGCTCAGCCACTCAACCACACACCAACCACACATCCACTCACCCAACCATACACCCACTCACCCAACCGCACAGCAAACCGGACACCCAACCGCACAGCCACTCGCTCAGCCACTCGCTCAGCCACTCAACCACATACACACTCACCCAACCACACACACACACACACCCCCACACCCAACCACACAGCCACTCACCCAACCACACACACAACCACACTGCAGGTCACCTCACTCCGTTACCACCACCACCACCATCATTATCACCACCATCACCACCACCAGCTTCTTCTCCCCCAAGTCCTACAATAGTAACGTTGCTCTCAATGAACATGCGCTACTCTCTCTGCATGACAGCGTTGACAGCAGTGCTGTTTGTTGCTGCTCGCTAACCATTCGGGCCCGTCGGTCCCCTGTGCTAACCAACCGCGTTTATAAACACGCACAAAGACAAAGCACCCCCGTCTAGACCTAACAGACTGGTGGGGCAAGTGCCGTTAGCGAGGAGCAGCTATGAAGGCCGGCACGGACACTCCCGCTACGTCTGCCCTGCAGTGCATCGTGGGTGCGCTACCCACAATGCACTGGCTTCCAACACGTCATGTCGCCCCTGACGCTCACAACCCAGTGGGGGTGGGTGGGGGGGTGTCTGGGTCGTGGATGATGGGGGGGTCTGGGTGGGAGTCTGGGTCGTGGGTGGGAGGGTTGCCCAATATTTGCCGCCGTTATTGCAATCGGCTGTCCTCAAACAGAGGCGCGCGTTTGAAGCGACTCGGCTGGGGCGCTGCCACCGCACGGCCCTGCCAAGGAACGGGGGGGGGGGGGGCAAGTTGCCCACGCAGCAGCAGACGACGAGTTTGCAGGCGCGGTGCGCCAAACCATCGCGCGGCCCGCAGCTCCGCAAGCACCGCGCGCCACGCCGGCTACCGGCAAGCGCCGCTCACCACGGCGGCGTCACCACGGACGGGGATCGTGCCGGGCAAGGTGCACTTGGAAGCACAAGACAGCCCCTCACCTCCTATACACCCAATAGACTTTTGGGGCACTCGCTCACACTCGATAGGTGAACGCACAGCGCTACACACGCACAGCGCTACACACCCCCCGCGTGCCCCCCCCCNGTGTGCCCCCACCTCTGTGCGGCCTCCTGGTCAGGCTCCTCGTCAGACGTCTCCTCATCCTCCTCCGGCGTGATCACCGACACACCGCACTGGGGGTCACGGGTCGGGGGGGGGTCACGGAGGGGTCACTGAGGGGTCACGGAGGGGTCACGGCATGTCGGATAAAGTTCACAGACCGAAAGGTCAACATCGACGACGCCAAACTCAAGGGGATCGTCAACACCGCCGTAACCTGAGACGGAGGGGATTCGGACAACGGCCCTCGCCGATGGCAGAGCGAGAGGGGGGCAGAGAGAGAGACGGAGCGGGTGATGGGCGTCGTGCACGGCACGCGACGACTACGACGACGATGTAACTAGCGGCACGGCTGTCGTCCTAGTAACCTACGGGGGCCTCGCCCCCAACCGCAGTCAGCGGCCGTGCCGAGAGCCGGGCGGGCCGAGAGCCGGGGAGCCGAGAGCCGGGCGGGCCGAGAGCCAGGGGAGCCGAGAGCCGGGCGGGCCGAGAGCCGGGCGGGCCGAGAGCCGGGCGGGCCGAGAGCCGGGCGGGCCGAGAGCCGGCGGGCCGAGAGCCGGGCGGGCCGAGAGCCGGGGGGCCGAGAGCCGGGGGAGCCGAGTTGGATTCCCGCTCGCGCATAACGGCACCGGGCCTCTCCCCCGCCAGGCTGCTCGGCCTCGAGCGAGCACCGGCGCGTGTCGACGTCACCACGCGGATTGGGGGGGGGGGGGGGGGGCGGCACCTCGGTGCTCTGCGCTCGTACCAGCGGGGAGGGTGAGGGCCCGCGCGGGTTGGCCTGGCTCTGCGCCACCAGGCGCAGCTTCAGCAGCTGCTGCGCCTGCATGTGGATGTTGGCGCCGCCGTCGGACGCCCGCCGGCCCAGGCTGGCGCCGTCCAGAGCCTGCAGCACGGGGGCTGCAGCAGGGACTGCTCCTGGGGGGGGGGCGGTGCACGGGGGCGGAGGTGGCGCGGTGAACGTCAGCGTCGCAGTGCCGGTGTGGTGACGGAGATTGTCACTCTCACCACACTCACCCGAGCCACTCACCACACTCACCCCACTCACCCCGCCCCCACCACACCGGCGCTCCTCACCTTGTACTCGAGCGGGGTGTTGTGTGGCGACAGCGAGGGCAGCAAGGGCAGCGCGGCCCCTCCCGCCGCCCCCACGCCCAGGAAGGGCTGGGGGGCTGCAGCGTGCGCCCCCGGTGCCCAGGCCCCCCCCCACGCCGCCACCGCCAACCCCGACCCCCCGGGCCCCCCGTGCAGCTTCTGCAGCTCGTCCCCCCNTCCTCCCTCCGCCCTGCACAGAACACCGGGGGGGGGTCAGTGGGTCCTCTTGTGTACCCCCCCAACCCCACCGTGTCCCACCCACCCACCCACGTGTGCACCCCCACCCACGTGTGCCCCCCCACCCACCCACCCACCCACGTGTGCACCCCCACCCACGTGTGCCCCCCCACCCACCCACCCACCCACGTGTGCCGCCCCCACCCACCCACCCACGTGTGCCCCCCCACCCCCACCCACCCACCCACGTGTGCCGCCCCCACCCACCCACCCACGTGTGCCGCCCCACCCACCCACCCACCCACACACGTGTGCCCCCCACCCACCACGTGTGCCGCCCCACCCACCCACCCACGTGTGCCCCCCACCCACCCAACCACCCACCACGTGTGTGCCCCCCACCCACCCACCCACGTGTGTGCCCCCACCCACCACCACGTGTGTGCCCCCCACCCACCCACCCACGTGTGCCCACCCACCCACCCGTGTGCCCCCCACCCACGTGTCCCCCCACCCACGTGTCCCCCCACCCACGTGTCCCCCCCCCCCACGTACCTGGGCTCGGCCACCCCCACCGTGTGTCTGCGCATGGACAGGTATCTGGCGAGCGCCTCTGGCGACGGCTCGTCGCCCTCGTCGCTGTCGAAGCTCACGCCGCCCTCCATCTGCGTCGCCACAAACACGCGGCAAAGTCACAAACACGCGTCGCACCGACACGCGTCGCACGTATCGGATGGGTGGGCGAGTGGGGTGGTGGGCTAGTTGGTGGATGGGTGGGTGACTGTGTGTGTGAGCGTAGGTTGGTGGGTGGGTGAGAGGGTGGGTGAGTGAGCGAGTGAGAGGGTGAGTGAGTGTGTGGCCTGGCAGAAGCGTCGTGGTGACGTCACCGCCACTTAGTGGCGAATGGAGGTTGTTGTTGTTGTTGTGTTGGTTGGTGGGTGGGTGAGAGGGTGGGTGAAAAGGTGAGCGAGAGCGTAATTGAGAAGGTGAGTGTGTACGTGCGGTTGGTGGTGCTGGGGTTGGTGAGTGAGAGCGTGAGAGGGTGAGTGAGAGGGCGAGTGAGTGAGAGGGCGAGTGAGAGGCGAGCGAGTGGGTGAGTGAGAGGGGGAGTGAGAGGGAGCGAGTGGGTGAGTGAGAGGGCGAGCGAGTGAGCGAGCGAGTGGGTGAGTGAGAGCGTGAGTGAGAGGCGAACGAGTGGGTGAGTGAGGGCGAGCGAGAGGCGAGCGAGAGGGCGAGCGAGAGGGCGAGCGAGTGGGTGAGCGAGAGGGTGAGTGGGTGAGCGAGCGTCGAGCGAGCGCGCTCACCCCGTTGGTGGCCTGCACGGCCCCACTTGCACAATCTGGTTGTCGGGGTTGATGAGCTGCAGCTGCGGCACGGTGAGCATGAGGGGGCTGCCCCCCTCTCCACGCACGGCTGGGGGGGCTGCGGGGGGGCTGCTGCCCCCCGGGGGGGGGCCGCGGGGCGAGCGCCTCCGGGAATGGGAGCGGTGACCTGCGCGCGTCACACCGAGACAGAAGAAGAAGATCCCCGGGGGCCTTGACAGCCCGTCTTGGGGCGAGGTGTCGTCGGGGAGCAGCACCGACACGCAGGCCGGAAGGGCCTTCGTCTCCCCAGTGGCGGTGTGGACGACACACACCGCACGGGGTACTCGGGGAGGAGGGGCCCAGCACCGGCTCAGATAACCGTGACGTCACCGGTGCTGGTGGCCGTGAGCGGGAATCGAACCTCGGGTCGCCGGGTTCGTAGCGCAGCGCTAACCGCTACGCCACCGCTCGTCACACACACACAGACACACGTACGTACGCACACAGGTTTAGGCACATCCACAAGGGATATAGAAATAGGTGCACGGACACACACCACCCCCTAACCTCCCCCAACTCTCACCATCCCCACCCCCCCTCCCCTCCCCCGCTGTACCCCCCCCCATCCCCCTCGGCTGCCCCCGTGGCGGCACCTGTGCGGCAGGCTGGTAGGGCCCCGGGCAGGGCTGGGCCCTCTTGAGCTTGTCGCTGCGCTTCATCTTGTCGCACAGCAGGTAGTAGATGGCGCTGTGGTGGTCGTACGACTGCGTCTGTAGCGACTGCACGCACGCGCACACAGGACAAGGATCCCCCCCCNGTGGAGCCGTTGACAGGAGGATCGGTGGCAAACTCCCGGTCATACTCGCAGCAGCG
>MU249645.1:1916370-1973870 GCA_018977245.1 Lethenteron camtschaticum | reverse complement strand
ACCCACTCACCACCCACCCCCACCACCCACTCACCACCCACCCNTCCACCACCCACTCACCCACCCACCCTCACCACCACCACCNCACCCCCCCCCTCCACCACCACCCACCACCCCCCACCACTCCACCACCCACTCACCCACCCACCCNTCCACCACCCACTCACCCACCCCCCCCTCCACCACTCACCACCCCCACCCNTCCACCACCCACTCACCCACCCACCCNTCCACCACCCACTCACCCACCACCCCTCCACCACTCACCCACCCTCCACCCCCTCCACCACTCACCAGTGTCCACCTGCCCTCGTGACTCCTTGCCCTCGAAGAGTTCGGGCGCTGCGACGGGGGGCTGCCGCACCACTCTTGAGCAGCCCCGGCGTGAAGCGGTTGCTGAAGCCAATCTACTCGCGCACCCACAGACGCAGGTCCCCCGTGTACCTTCGCAGCTGCCGGGGCAAGTGCCGCGGGGAGTCGTGCACACACCAAGGCCGGCACCGCGCACACGAGGGGGTGGGGTGGCCGGCACCACGCCCGGCCGCCTTTGTCTCCCCGGTGGCGATGTTAAACGCACCCGCTCGTTCAGTCACCTAGAGGAGGCCCGGGACCGGTACAGATAATCTGCACCGGTGTTGCCGCGAGCGAAGAAGCTGGGTTCCTCACGTGGTGCGCTAACCGCTGCACCACCACTCCCCACCAGACAACAACAACACCATTCGCCACTAAGTGGCAGTGACGTCACCACGACGCTTGTGCCAGCCATGCACCTTGAGGCTACCACGTGAAGTGTCAAACGCCCGCTGGCAGGAGGTCACGGGCAGACACACACACTCACTCACTCCCTCACACTCCCACACACTCTCACTCCCTCACACTCCCACCACACACACTCCCACACACACTCACTCCACACACACTCATCACTCACCCACCCCACACCACACACTCCCACACACACTCACTCCCTCCACTCCCACCCACACACACTCCCACACACTCACTCACACACACTCACTCACTGCACCCACCCCACACTCACACACTCCCACACACACTCACTCACCACCCCACACNCACACACTCCCACACACTCACTCACTCACACACTCACTCACCCACCCCAACACTCCACCTCCCACACACACTCACACTCCACACTCACCACACACTCACTCACCTACCCCCACACTCNCACCTCCCACACACACTCACTCCCCACCCCACACCACACACTCCCACACACTCACTCCTCCACACTCACTCACCACCCAACACTCCACCTCCCACACACACTCACACCCCACACTCACCACACACTCACTCACCTACCCCCACACTCACACACTCCCACACACACTCCCACACACTCACTCACCACACACTCACTCACTCACCCACCCCACCACACACTCACACACACTCCTCCCACACACACTCACTCCCACTCCCACACAACTCCCACATCCACCCATCCCCCAAACTCCTGTCGCTGCAGCTGCCGCTGCTGCTGCTGCTGCTGCTGCTGCTGCTGCTGCTGCTGCTGCTGCTGCTGCTGCTGCTGCTGGGCGAAAGTGCATGTGAAGAGTGGCGGCACCGACGGAGGTCGGCACGGCACACGAGGTGGAGGGGTGTCACCCAACCCAAAAACCGGCCGCCTTTGTCTCCCCACCGGGCGATGTTGACATTCCGCACCACGTGCTCACGAGCACCGAGCTCACGCACGCGCATCGCCGCGTGGCGATGACAGCACCCACGGGCGACATTTCAGGCAAGGGCCCTTCCTCACAGCACCTCGTTTACGTGCCGTGAACAAGGGGGCATTGCCCTCTAGTGCACAGGCGAGGGCAGTGCAGGGTAACTACGACGGCTGCCCTCTAGTGCACAGGTGAGGGCAGTGCAGGGTAACTACGACGGCTGCCCCCTAGTGCACAGGCGAGGGCAGTGCAGGGTAACTACGTCAGCTGCCTTCTAGTG
This sequence comes from Lethenteron camtschaticum, assembly GCA_018977245.1. Lineage (NCBI taxonomy): Eukaryota > Metazoa > Chordata > Hyperoartia > Petromyzontiformes > Petromyzontidae > Lethenteron > Lethenteron camtschaticum. The sequence continues at coordinate 1,971,893 of MU249645.1, read as the reverse complement.
CACAGGCGAGGCAGTGCAGGCGAGGGCAGTGCAGGGCTACGTCAGCTGCCCTCTAGNGCACAGGGGGGTGCAGGGTAACTAGAGCTCCCCTGTCACAGGCGAGGGGCAGCGATGGGGGGAGGGAGCGAGGGCGCAGGGGGTGTTGGTGGGAGCGTGTACCCGGCGTGGGGGCAGCGATGGGGGGGGAGCGAGGGGGGGGGAGAAGCGGGGGGGGGGGGAGCGGGGGGGGGGAGGTAGCGATGGGGGGGAGAGAAGGGGAGCGAGAAGGGGAGGGGAGCGAGGGGGGAGCGGGAGCGAGGGGGGGGGGAGCGAGGGGGCGGGGGGTAGCGATGGGGGGGGGNAGAGGTGGGAGCGAGGAGGGGGGGGGGGTGGGGAGCAAGATGGTGAGAGATAGGGGGGCAGTGTGAGTGAGCGGGGGGGAGCGTGTGTGTGAGGGGGGCGAGATGGTGAGGATGAGGGGGGGGGTGTGAGGTGGTGAGGGTGAGGGGGGGGNTGCGAGTGTGAGGGATGAGGGGGGAGGAGGGGTGTGAGGTGGTGAGGAATGAGGGGGGGGGTGCGAGGTGGTGAGGGATGAGGGGGGGGGCGAGTGGTGAGGATGAGGGGGGGTGCGAGTGGTGAGGGATGAGGGGGGGGGACAGGAAGCTGCTGACAATGCGTGCGCACGTCGCCTCAGCCCGGGAGAGACAGGATGTGCACANGTGTGTGTGCGTGTGTGTGTGCGTGTGTGTGTGCGTGTGTGTGTGCGTGTGTGCGTGTGTGTGTGCGTGCGTGTGTGCGTGTGTGACGGTGCGTGCATGTTTGTGACGGTTTGTGCGTGTGCGTGCGTGTGTGACGGTGTGTGCGTGCGTGAGNTGTGTGCGTGTGGGTGTGTGCGTGTGTGTGCGTGCGATGCGTGCATGTCGGGTGCGTGCGTGCGGTGCGTGTGTGACGGTGCGTGCGTGCGGTGCGTGTGACGGTGTGTGCGTGCGTGACGGTGTGCGCGTGCGTGACGGTGTGCGCGTGTGTGCGTGCGTGACGGTGTGCGCGTGCGTGTGGTGTGTGCGTGCGTGACATGTGTGCGCGTGTGTGCGTGCGTGTGGTGTGCGCGTGCGTGATGGTGTGCGCGTGTGTGCGTGCGTGATGGTGTGCGCGTGTGTGCGTGCGTGATGGTGTGTGCGTGCGTGACAGTGTGCGCGTGTGTGCGTGCGTGTGGTGTGCGACGTGCGTGCGTGTGCGCGTGTGTGCGTGCGTGATGGTGTGCGCGTGCGTGACAGTGTGCGCGTGTGTGCGTGTGGTGTGTGCGTGCGTGACGGTGTGCGCGTGTGTGCGTGTGGTGTGCGCGTGCGTGACAGTGTGCGCGTGCGTGACAGTGTGCGCGTGTGTGTGCGTGTGGTGTGTGCGTGACGGTGTGCGCGTGTGTGCGTGCGTGATGGTGTGCGCGTGCGTGAGGTGCGCGTGTGTGCGTGCGTGATGGTGTGTGCGTGCGTGACGGTGTGCGGTGTGTGCGTGCGTGACGGTGTGCGCGTGCGTGATGTGCGCGTGTGTGCGTGCGTGATNGTGTGTGCGTGCGTGACGGTGTGCGTGTGTGCGTGCGTGACGGTGTGCGCGTGCGTGCGTGTGCGCGTGTGTGCGTGGTGACGGTGTGTACGGTGTGTACAGGGGTGTACAGCGGTGTGGCGTGTAGGTTTCAGCGTGCGTGCGTCACGGTGGATGTGGGGGTGTGTGTAGAGTTCAGTGTGTTATGGTTTGTGTGTGACGGTGTGTGTCAGTGTGTGTGACGGTGTGGGTGTGTGGTGTGTGTGTGTGTGTGTGTGTGTCTGTGTGTGTGGTGTGTGTGTGNGTGTGTGTGGTGTGTGTGTGTGGTGTGTGTGTGTGTGGTGGTGTGTGTGTGGTGGTTTGTGGTGGTGTGTGTGGTGTGTGTGGTGTGTGGTGTGTGTCAGTGTGTAGAGTTCAGTGTGTGTGGTCTGTGTGTGTGGTGNCTGTGTGTGTGTGTGGTGTGTGGTGGTGAGGGCCTGGGTAGTCTTGTCAGCGAATGAGAAGACTGACTAAGTGAGAAACCAGTGATTGTGTACGAGTGGGAAAGGGAACGAGTGAGCAATGCGGCAAGTCGGCGAGTGAGTGAGTGAGTGAGTGACGAGTGAGTGAGTGAGCGAGTGAGTGAGTGAGTGAGCGTGCAGGCAGTACTTGAATCGATGGTTGCGTGTGTTGGCGTGGAGGCGTCGTGGGTAGCGCATCGCGCTACCACCGAGCAAACCCCGGGTTCGATTCCCACTCGCGGCCAACATCCGTGCCGACCATCGAGACCGGGCCTGGGCCTCCCCTAGGTCGACTGGGCCTTACGTCGGCGTCGGGGAGACAAAGGCGGCCGTGGGGCGGGTTGCCGGCCAATCCGGCCCCACACTCGTAGGCGCCGCTCGCGGCACTTGCCCCAGCGGTCCCGCGAGGCTACACGGGGAGCTTTGTCTGCGCTGCACGCGCTCCGCCCTTCCTGCCGCCGCGTGGCCCCCGGCGCATCCACGGGACGCCGGAGACGGCACGGCCGCCACACAATGCGCGGCACCGCACCACCGCACCGCGACACTGCACCACCGCACCGCGACACTGCACCACCGCGACACGGTTCACACCACCCCGTCGCGCGCGTGCAGACCCTTCATTGGTGCTCGCGGACAGCACTTGCCCCGGCAGTCTGTTAAGAGGCTACGCCGGGGGATCTTTGTCTTTGTGTATGTTGGCGTGTGCGAGCGAGTGTACGAGTGAACGAGCGCACGAGTGAGCAAATGAGGGTGCGAGTTGGTGATTGAGCAAGCGTATGAATGAGCATGGGAGTGAGCGAGCGATTGAGCGAGTGACCGAGCGTGTGAACGAGTGAATAAGTGTGGGAGCGAGTGATTGAGTGAGCGAGCGTATGAATGAGTGTGGGAGTGAGTGAGTGAGCGAGCGAGTGATTGATTGAGCGAGCGTACGAATGAGTGTGGGAGCGAGTGAGCGAGCAAGGCTGTGAGTGAGCGAGTGATCGAGTGAGCGAGCGTGCGAATGAGTGTGCGAGTGATTGAGTGAGCGAGTAAGGCTGTGAGTGTAGCGAGCGAGTGATTGAGTGAGCGAGCGTACGAATGAGCGTGCGAGCGTGTGAGGGAGCGAGCGAGGCCGACCGGCGATCTTGATGTTCAGGTTGTGGTCCAGCAGCAGGTTCTCGGCCTTGAGGTCACGGTGCACCACGCGGCGCGAGTGGCAGAAGTTGACCGCCGCCACAATCTGCTTGAACTTGCGCCGCGCGTCCTTCTCCGCCATCCTGCCGTGCGCCACCAGGTGGTCTGGGGCGGCGGGCGGGACGAGACGTGGGACGGCGGAGGGAGAGGGGAGAAAATGAGTCGAGGGGAGACACGGGGAGGGGCGGTGCAATGTCTTCAGTGAGCGTGGGTGCAGAGCAAAGGTCGCAACCGGGTACCCGATACCCGGCTACCCATTTGCGACCCTGGTGCGGCTGGGTACGGGTAGCCGGGTAGGCCGTGAGTCACTGGTGAGTCACCGTTTGTCACTCATTTCCCAACGTCTTGTCTCTTCTCACAATTCAAGTTCCTAGAATCAACCCACCCGCGCCTGCAACATGGCTTCATCCCAGAGGTCGCAACCGGGTACCCGATACCCGTACCCTACCCGATACCCGGCCGGGTACGGGTAGGGTACGGGTACGGCCGGGTATGGGTACGGGTACCCGTTTGCGACCCTGGTGCGGCCGGGTACGGGTAAGGAATCAAAGCCCGTCTGCGACCTCTGGTGCAGAGGTGACGCAGGCCCACGTATTGGGTGTGCACAGCGGGTCCCCACGGCTCGGGGATTGAACCCAGGCACCGGCTCGGCCCTCACCGAAGATCTCCCGCCGCTGGCGTACTCCGTCACCAGGTAGATCATCCTCTCCGTCTCCATCACCTGCGGGGGAGGGCGGGGGGGGGGGCACCGCACACACCGTGGAGCTTTACCGATCGACCCACGAGAGCAACCGAGACGGGCGCGGTGGCGACGTACGGTGGCGCGGCGCGGGTTCAACGTAGAGCTCGCTCGCACGCCGCACCTCGGGTCTCACACGCGAGGTGGGGAAGGGGGCGGGGCGGGGGGGAGGCGGGGTGGGGGGNCGGGGCAGGGGGGTAGGCAGGGGGAGGCAGGGGGGGTAGGAAGGGGGGNAGGCGGGAGGGGAGGCAAGGGGGGAGGAAGGGGGGAAGGAGGCGGGGGGGGGCGGGGGGGTAGGAAGGGGGGAGGAAGGCGGGGGGGGGAGGCGGGAAGGGGGAGGCAGGGAGGGAGACGGGGGGGGGGAGGCAGGGAGGGGGCGGCGCGTACCTGGTAGAGGCGCACGATGTGAGGGTGCTTGAGCATCTTCATGATTTGGACCTCGCGGAAGATCTTCTTGAGGTTCTCCTCGTCCAGCTGCGTCTTGTCCACGATCTTAATGGCCACCTGCACGCAGAGAGAGGGGGGGGGGAGAGAGGGGGGGGGGGAGAAGGCCGCAGAGGAAGGTCAAGCGCGCACCCTACGACCCGTACCGATGCAGCCCCTGCAGTCTCATCAGCACTGACAACCACAACCACCACCAACACCACCACCACCACCACCACCAACTCCACAACCACAACCACCACCAACACCACAACCACCACAGCAGCCGCAGCAGAAGCCGCAGCAGAAGCCGCAGCAGGCTGTAGGAACGCGAGCGCCAGAGGCACGTGCGCTAAATGATTCACGCGATTTTCTCCAGCGTGGGCGCACAGCAAGCGTCAAGACGCTCTTCAGATACGCTCCGGTGGCCGTCTGGAACGCACCTCCTACTTGTGACACTAGGAAGCCACTGGAGGTGCGCACTTTTAAATCATCATCTAAATCGACAAACTCATTCCCCTTTGGAACCGCTTTTTGTTGTTGCGTTTAGTTTGTTGTCCTTCCCCGCACCTCCGATTAGCACGGTTGGCTACGTACGGCGCCAAAGAAATTCGGACAAACAAAGACCTGAACAGACCCTTGGGGCAAGTGCGGTTAGCGAGTAGCGCCTGTGCACGCGCGAGGGGGTGGGTGGCCAGCACCATGCCCGGCCGCCTTTGTCTCCCTAGCGGTGACGAGTACACACCATACCCAGAGCACCACACGTCCACTCACAGACACAGGCGGTGCTAGCGGCAGCGACGGGGGCGGCTCGTGGGAGGGACGGGACACTCACGGTGGGAGACGCTCGCGGGGAAACCGGCAGTGCGATAGCGATGATCGCTTTCGCAGACATGCGACGACACCGTATCAGCGAACACGACTGTGCGACAACGGCCCATCGGATGACGTGTGTGTGTGTGTACGTCATCAGTTGTTCTTCAGGTACCGTCACGTTGACGTACGTGTGCGCGTACGTCATCGGAACGGAAATCCGAAGAAAATCCGAAGTAAAGCAACTTAAATCAGGACGTATTTTCAGGCTGGAAGACGTAACCCCGAGGCTCACACAAGGCCACGCGTGTGTGGGACGTGTGTGTGGGACGTGTGTGTGGGACGTGTGTGTGGGACGTGTGTGTGGGACGTGTGTGTGGGACGCGTGTGAGGGGCAGATTTGGAGTGCCGGTGGTCGTGCCGCTACACTTCTCTGCGGCGAGTAGAAAGCCTTTAAAATCAACGGCACTGCAACTACGACGCCTCTCCGAAGGGAATGAACGCCGGGCGGCTTTGCGTGTTCACGAGAGAATCGGGACACCCGCCACCCTGCAACCTGCAGACGCCTCGGAACACGGGAAAGGATTAAAAATAAATAAAAGCCTTCCAAGTTTGAGCCACGCAAGCACCCGAGGTATGTCCCTTGCATACACCGATCAGGCCGTCTTCACAAGCGACTCAACAGGCCCACACTCTTCCCCAAATCCGTCACTCCACTTATTACTTAATGTATCCATCTTTTTGCTGCACGTTACATCAGCCACACTGCAGCGTGGGAGTGCGTGCACAACGTACACTGAACTTGTTTCGCACCATAGCAGACTCGCACAGAGACCCACAGACTCACACAGAGACACACAGAGACCCACAGACTCACAGAGACTCACACAGACACAGAGACCCACAGAGACCCACAGACTCACACAGAGACACACAGAGAGCCACAGACTCCCACAGAGACCCGCAGAGACCCACAAAGACCCCCAGAGACCCACAGAGACCCTGCAGAGACCCACAGAGACCCTCAGAGACCCACAGACTCACACAGAGACCCACAGACTCACACAGAGACCCATAGACAAATAATAATTTTAGGTTGAATCAACCCACTGATGCACAGAAAAGACACACACACTTGCACACAAAGACACTCACAGTCAGATCACACTCACTCAGACACAGGGACGATGTCCACACATATTGGCCCTAAACTGTAACCACACAACAGCCTTTGTCTCTCTCCTCCACCCCATCTCCCCTCCCCCTCTCAGAGCTGGCGTGAGGAGGAGAGTGCGTCACCGAGATCAATGCTGCCACGGCAACCGTCGCCATGGCGCCCGCTCCCTCCTCACTCCCTCACTCCCGCCCGCCCGCCACTCCTCAAGGCACGCTGGACCGCTCCTCCGTGCGGAGAGCGAACGGCAGCCGTGGGTGGGGGTTGTGAAGGAGGAGGTGGTGGTGGTGCTGATGATTAGTGGGTGGTGGTGATTAGTGGAATGGTGGTGATGATTAGTGGTAGTTGTGACAATGGAGGCGATGGTGGTGCTTGTGGTAGCAATGGTGGCGTTGATTGGCATGGCGCAGAGGTCGCAACCGGGTACCCGTTACCCGTACCCTACCCGATACCCGGCTACCCGTACCCGGCCGGGTACGGGTACCCATTTGCGACCCTGGTGCGGCCGGGTACGGGTAGGCCGTGAGTCACTGGTGAGTCACCGTTTGTCACTCATTTCCCAACGTCTTGTCTCTTCTCACAATTCAAGTTCCTAGAATCAACCCACCCGCGCCTGCAACATGGCTTCATCCCAGAGGTCGCAATCGCGTACCCTACCCGACCCGTACCCGGCCGGGTAGCCGGGTATCGGGTAGGGTACGGGTACCCGTTTGCGACCCTGGTGCGGCCGGGTACGGGTAAGGAATCAAAACCCGTTTGCGACCTCTGGCGTGGCGGCAGTTGTGAGGGTATGGATGGTGGCGGCAATCGTGGGGTCACTCCACAGATGACGAAGCCCCTGTTAAACGACGGGCCTCGTTCACGATTCACACTGAGAGGAAACCAGAACACCCCCCACGCCTCGTGCGAGGGTGCAACGTTCGATTCCCGTACGAATGGAAATGGATGGAGATCGCCCCACTTGCTGTACTGCCTTCTACTGGCGAGGCCGGGGTTACGGCTCCTCCCTGACGGAGCTGCACAGCCCACCTGCACATGATCCACCAATCCTGGCCCACACAGCGCTGACTTACAGGCCACACACCACCCATCAGCTAAATGGCGGAGCGGTCACGGCAATGGGGAAGGGAATGGTCATTTTTATTTTTACCAAATACAGTCGACACTCGAATGTCCGCGTGCGGTTCATCCGATTTGCGGATTTACCGCGCACCTGAGATTGACAAATTCATCACGTGTGGATTTTCCCTCGGGGCCCAAATTATCATCTAACCGCAGTCATGCATCCTCATTCTTGGAAATATTTATCACAAGGACACTCGTGTCCCTTAAACCAAAAAATGTTTCTCCGGTTCATCCGAAATGCACGCGATCGCCTCTACAGTACAGTAGTTGCAATATCATTACAAAAGTGGGCGGCGGAGTTTGATTGGCTGTGGTTCTGCCGCCATCCACTGAGTGGGCCGAGGTCTTCTGCTGGGCGGGACCCAGCAAAGTGCGACCATCGCCACGCACGCGTATCACCGATCCAGCGGGGGTCCATCGCTCCCCATTCGTTGCAAATCGAAAGAGCAACAATCAAAACCGCCAACTGCGTTTCATTTCGAACGATGAATCCGATCGTTTGTTTTGCGAGGTTTTAATTTTTACAAACTGTGAAATGGAAGCGTCGCGTCTTTTTAACTTTGGTTTTTGAGTTCCGCGGAAAATGGTTTTGTATTTTTGGATTATCGGCGATTTATCCAGCGGCAGTCCTCCACGTCACGAGCGCGGAATAATTACCCAGAGTCGACTGGACTCTATAACGCGTGGCGAAGTCGATTCTAAAAAGTGGGAAAGAAAACCCGGAGGACGCGGAGAAATATCCACGCGACGACGGGGAGAGTGCTACCCTCGAGCGAGCGTGGACCAGGGCGGTCACTTGGAAGAGGAGAAATTCTCAGGAGGTAGTTCTGCGGTGACCACTTTCCGCGACACATTCTCTCGAATAAAAGCGATGCAAATCAGGATAAAAAAAGTGGGTATAAAATACATTTCACGTTTTAATGAACACCCGTAGGCCACCCTGCTGTGCTTCACACGCGGCGAGCCGCTCCCCATCTCAGCTCACATTTTAAAAGGGGCACCCCCTGGCGGCAGCTGTCCCTGTGCATCAGTCTGCCATTAGGGGACGATAATCCCTGATGCTGACACCAACCCCATCAACACCCGGCCCTGACCCCAACCCCGACACCGCCCAGCGCTGAACCCAACCAGCCCTGACCCACAACTGCAGCCCCAACTCGTGAGAATGCAGGTGCTGGTAACGGACACTGCTCTTTACACTGATGATGCTGCTGCTTCTGCTGGTAACAACACTGCTCTTTACACTGATGATGCTGCTACTGCTGCTGGTAACAACACTGCTCTTTACACTGATGATGCCAGTCTTACCGCTGACGCTGGCTTCTGCCGTTGCTGCTAATAATACTGCTGCTACGGATGCTGCTGCTGGTTATGATGATGTTTCTGATGCCGAGCTGCTGCAGCTGCTGCTGCTGCTGCTGCTTGTGTTAGCACCACTGCTGCTCTTGCTGTGAACAGTGCTGCTGCTAAAGCTGCAAATGGATGCTACTGCTGCAGTGAAGACTGCTGCTGATGACACCGATCATGCCGTCGCTGCTTTGACTGACGCTGCTATTGCTACTGCTGCTGCTGCTGCAGTTCACACTTTCTCATGATTGACTTCTGCGGTTTTTGATGCTGCTGCTGCCGCAGTCACTCATGCGGCTGCCGACGATGCTGACGATTTTGCGGAACGACAGAGGGAGGAGGGGGGTGGTGTGCGAGAGAGTGAGGCCACACGAGCAGCAGTAGCCTCATTAAGCAGCCTCACTGCTCACATATTTAATCAAATGTCAGCCGACGGAGGGGACACACAGACAAAGATCCCCCCCCACCGTACAGCCTCAACAGACTGTTGGGGCAAGTGGCCATGTTTACACACCGCACCAGGTACTCGTTTTGAGGCCGAGTCCACCTAGGGGCGACCCAGGACCGGTTCAGATAATCACCGGTGTTGGCCGTGGCCGAGAATCGAGCCGGGTTGTGGGGGTTCGGCGCACTACGCTAACCGCTGCGCCACCACTCCAAGACTGAGACGATCGACAGCTGTACACGCAGTCTCACACAGCCACACAGCCACTTTATCTCGTAGGCTTTCGCGATCAATATCATCCAAAAGATTTATTTTTTTGGGTGAGACGGCGTAAATAAATGTGTCGTTAAACCTGCCACCACCCGACACAGCCAATTCGTAAGGGTTGTCACGTAAACAGAACGTGCCAAACTTGATTTGAACGTGGCCAATTCGTTACCAATAACAGCAACACCGGTGTGTTGGAAAGCCAAGCCACATCATGAACAATCACAGTCACTCACAGTCACTCAGTCACTCACAGTCGTACTGGTCAGCACCGGTCTACCCCCCCTGCCGTTCCACGCCACGGCCCCCACGTCGACTCCTGCACACGCCACGACACATCGCTGGAGCGTCGCCACGATGGCCGCGTTCACCCCTTTGGCTGCCACTCCATCGCCAGCCTCGCCCCNGTCCCGTGGCCGTCCTCACAGCAGCGTTCCGCGTCGCAGTCCTTCCCCCGCCCGCACCTCCCGATTAGTGCCGTTGGCTCCGCACGGTGCGAGACGTTCAACGTGCTTACGGATACACACACACGCGTGCACGGATACACACACACGCGTGCACGGATACACACACGCGCACGTGCACATGCGCACGGATACACACACGCGCACACACACACGGACACACGCAGCGCCGATTTTAACTCGACGGCCACAGCGAGAAGCCTCCGAGCTGAGTTTGGTTCTCTGCTGGCATCTGTGTAAAGTTTAAAAAGGAGCTTTGTAGCTCATCGGATTCCTCCAGTGTATGAACACACATTCTAGATGTGAAGCTTTCGTGACTGCAAGGATTCACTCTCTTAGGTTTTTTCGGTAAAGTCACGTAGGTAAAAATAAATAATAAAATAATAATAAATGAAAACTAAATTAATTCATGTTTACTACACACTGCACCAGGTACTCATTTGAGGCAGAGTCGACCTAGGGAGGCCCAGGACCGGTTCAGATAACTGTCAACGGTGTTGGCCGTGAGCAGGTATCCAACTCGGGTCGCCGGATTCTTAGTGCGGCACGCTAACCGCTACACTACCGCTCCCCCCCCACACACACGTTGACACATACACGCAGACACACGTTGACACACACACACACGCAGACACACGTTGACACGCACACAGAACGTTCTGCATCCCGAGCCACACTCACAAACGCACACTCACACTCCCGCGCACGAGACAAAGATCCCCCGCGTAGCCTTGACAGAGCGACGGGGCAAAGTGCCGCCGAGCGAGGAGGAGCGCCTACGCTAGGCCGGCACGGCACGGCACGGCACGGCGGGACGGGAAGGCGCCACGGCCGGGCCGCCTCTCGTCCCACTCGCGACGGTTACACACACAACACGCCGCAAAACCCGGGAGCTAGCGTACGGCCCAGCCGACCTAGGGAGGCCCAGGAGCGGTAGCCCCAAGTTGGGGCCCACCGGGCGTTGGGTCGCGGACGGGAAACGAAACTCGGGTCGCCGGCTTCGTCACGGCGCTAACCGCAATGTCCACCACTCCTCCGCACCGGGTCGGAGACGAACAAAGGTTAACGAGCGACAGCGCCGATGAAGGCCGGCACTGCGCACGCGAGGGGCGGGCGGCCAGCACCACGCCCGGCCGCCTTTGTCTCCCCAGTGGCGATCTTCACACGCCGCTCCAGGTACTCGTTTTCGAAGCAGTGGACCTCGCNGGAGGCCCACTGCTGGTGGCCGTGAGCGGGAATCGAACTTGGGTCGCCGGGTTCGTTGCGTGGCGCTCTAACCCCCACACCGCAGCTCCCCACACACTCTCCGCGTGTACCACACACCCACTCCACCCTGTCCCACCTCTCACACTGGCTCCATCCCTGTGGCACTGAACATAACACTCTACTCCCCTCCCTCCCTCCCCTCCTCCCCCTGGTCACCATCTTCCTCCTCACCACCATCCACCTCTCTCGCTCCGCCACCCTCCTCCCACGCTCCTCTCTCCGCTCCGGCAGCGAAGCCGGCAGGGAGCCACGTGTGAAAGAAAGCAAAGCAACTCGGAACCACAACAACCACCACAGACCCACGTATAGCCATAAAAGATATCATCAATATCATAAGAGACAAAATCAATAGCGTTATTAGCAGCAAATGTTAAGTTTATCATCTGCATCAGCAGCATCTTTAGTATATCTATATCATCAGCAGCAGCATTATAACCACAATCGCTCAAATTACCATCAATCAATGACAACATCAGTGTCACCAACACGGTAACCAGCAGCCGCAGCATGCAGAGTCAGCAGCAGCAGCAGCATCCTAAGCACCATCATCATCGTCGTCAGCATGGTCGACTCCACCACTGATGGCGACGACAATGAAGATGACGACGACGATGATGACGACACACGAGGCAAGCGCCTTGCGTCTCAGCTCCACACAACCGACAGGTCACCCCAGCGGCAGCTGCCCCTGCGTGGAACGAGGCGGCTGGGGGGGGGGGGGCACCCGGCCGACGTGTGGCCATCGGTCTGCTGCCAGTGCGGGAGGAGTGGCGATTGCTGCCGTGTGTGGTGAGACGTCAACTACCTCGCCTGGTGTGCAGGAGGTCGTGGGTTCGATCCCAACCCTGACTATGCCTGCTGCTGTATATTTGGAGTCTGCGTGTCTCTCTCTCTCTCATCATCATCACGGTGGCTAGGAGGTGTTGACTACCTCGCCTGGTATACAGGAGGTCGTAAGTTCGATCCCAACCCTGACTATGCCTGCTGCTGTATATTTGGAGTCTGCGTGTCTCTCTCTCATCATCATCACGGTGGCTAGGAGGTGTTGACTACCTCGCCTGGTATACAGGAGGTCGTAAGTTCGATCCCAACCCTGACTATGCCTGCTGCTGTATATTTGGAGTCTGCGTGCTCTCTCTCTCTCATCATCATCACGGTGGCTAGGAGGTGTTGACTACCTCGCCTGGTATACAGGAGGTCGTAAGTTCGATCCCAACCCTGACTATGCCTGCTGCTGTATATTTGGAGTCTGCGTGTCTCTCTCTCTCTCATCATCATCATGGTGGCTAGGAGGTGTTGACTACCTCGCCTGGTATACAGGAGGTCGTAAGTTCGATCCCAACCCTGACTATGCCTGCTGCTGTATATTTGGAGTCTGCGTGTCTCTCTCTCTCTCATCATCATCACGGTGGCTAGGAGGTGTTGACTACCTCGCCTGGTATACAGGAGGTCGTAAGTTCGATCCAACCCTGACTATGTCTGCTGCTGTGTATTTGGAGTCTGCGTGCGTCTCTCTCATCATCATCACGGTGGCTAGGAGGTGTTGATTACCTCGCCTGGTATACAGGAGGTCGTAAGTTCGATCCCAACCCTGACTATGTCTGCTGCTGTATATTTGGCGTCTGCGTGCGTCTCTCTCTCATCATCGTCACGGTGGCTATGAGATGTTAACTACCTCGCCTGGTCTACAGGAGGTCGTGGGTTCGATCCCGACCTCAACGATGCCTGCGGCTGTATATTTGGAGTTGGAGTATCTCTCTCCCTCTCGTGGATTTTTCTCGGGGTCTCCGGGTCCCCCACATTTGCGTGCGTCACACGTTCAGAGCGTTTTGGCTGCGATCGATGTCCACATGATGATGATGATGATAAGCCACTTTGTTGAGCTGCCATGTGTGACGGCCAGGTCACTCATGAACAATACACAGCCAAGTGTGGGGGCCTTTAAAATAAANTACTAAAAAGGTAAAAGCAGCGCGGCGGTCCACACGGTCCACACGCAGGCCACGGCGCGGCGCTAACCGGGTCGGCACGCCGCTAACCGGGGCGGCACGCCAGGTTAGAACCAAGCGAGCGGCCGTCGCCGGGTTCAGGATATCCGAGGCATGAACGGTACTCCCACTCGTGGAGAAGCGGTCTGCAGCACACTCCACTAGCTTGAGTTTAAACTAAAGTATTGTCATGCTGCCAGGCAAGGCAGCATGACAATACTTGAGTTTAAACTCAAGTATTGTCATGCTGCCAGGCAGGGCAGCATGACAATACTTGAGTTTAAACTCAAGTATTGTCATGCTGCCAGGCAAGGCAGCATGACAATACTTGAGTTTAAACTCAAGTAGTTTAAACTCAAGTATTGTCATGCTGCCAGGCAGGGCAGCATGACAATACTTGAGTTTAAACTCAAGTATTGTCATGCTGCCAGGCAAGGCAGCATGACAATACTTGAGTTTAAACTCAAGTATTGTCATGCTGCCAGGCAAGGCAGCATGACAATACTTGAGTTTAAACTCAAGTATTGTCATGCTGCCAGGCAAGGCAGCAGGAGCTGCTGAGCAGCTCTCTTTCAGAAGAGGCCCGTGGCCATCGAGAATGACAGCTCAAGTGACGGCTTATTATCAGCATCATCTCCACGTGGGGATTTATTAGCGGCAAACAAAAACTNTGAGTCTCAACCGGTACTCCAATCATGGGAACCGGTCCCCCTCCCCACTCTCAATGACGACTCAGATCCAGAGACCGGTTCTTTAATGAGACGCTGATCCTTGATTAACCCTTCCCGTCACGATGACGTACGTGTGTGTACGTCAAGTTTTCATTCCGATTCCGTCATGATGTACGTGTGTGTGTGTACACGTCATCATGATGATGTACGTGTGTGCGTACATCGTCGGAATGGAAATCGGAAGAAACCGAAATAAAACAACTTAAAATCGGAACACCTCTTCAGGCCGGAAGACGTAACCAGAGGCTCACACAAACCCTAAAGGAGCTGCTGGAAGTTTTGTCTCCGGCTCTCTTCTGGTGCCGGCGGTCGTGCCGCTCCGCTTCTCTGCGGCGAGTAACAAAGTCTTTAATCAACGGCGCTGCTACTACGACGCCTCTCCGCATGATGACGCACGGCTTTGCGTGCTCGACAGAGTCGCCACATTGGAAGTCAAACCCAGATGCTCCGGAAAACTTTATGACGCGGAATCGAGAATCACCGATGGTGAGGCCCGGCGTCACGTGACAGGGGGGGGGGAATGGGAAGGAGAGCGTTGAGCGAGCTCCGTCAGAGCGGTTCAGTGACGCACGGCTTCTCGCCCTAAGAGCCTAAGCAGCGGCTCCCATCCCCCAGGACCAATCCGCAATCGCATCAAGAATCATCGGCGAGGGGGGACGTGCCGTGGTCGGCGGTCTCAAGGGGGCGGAGAGGTGGAGCCGCACCGCCCAGAGCTGTGACTCACAGAGACCCACAAACTCAGTGGCACACACTGAGAGACCCACAGCGTCACCAATAGACTGCACAGAGACCCACAAACTTACGTGGCACNGACTGAGAGACCCACAGCGTACCAATAGACTCGCACAGAGACCCACANGCTTCAGTGGCACACACTGAGAGACCCACAGCGTCACCAGACTCGCACAGAGACCCACAAACTTACAGTGGTGAGAGACCCACAGCGTCACCAATAGACTCGCACAGAGACCCACAAACTTACAGTGGCACACACTGAGAGACCCACAGCGTCACCAATAGACTCGCACAGAGACCCACAACTTACAGTGGCACACACTGAGCCCACAGCGTCACCAATAGCTCGCACAGAGACCCACAACTTACAGTGGCACACACANTGAGAGACCCACAGCGTCACCAATAGACTCGCACAGAGACCCACAAACTTACAGTGGCACAACTGGAGCCCACAGCGTCACCAATAGACTCGCACAGAGACCCACAAGCTTACAGTGGCACACACTGAGAGACCCACAGCGTCACCAATAGACTCGCACAGAGACCCACAAACTTACAGTGGCACACACTGAGAGACCCACAGCGTCACCAATAGACTCGCACGGAGACCCACAAACTTACAGTGGCACACAGACTGAGAGACCCACAGCGTCACCAATAGACTCGCACGGAGACCCACAAACTTACAGTGGCACACACTGAGAGACCCACAGCGTCACCAATAGACTCGCACAGAGACCCACAAGCTTACAGTGGCACACACTGAGAGACCCACAGCGTCACCAATAGACTCGCACAGAGACCCACAAACTTACAGTGGCACACACTGAGAGACCCACAGCGTCACCAATAGACTCACACAGAGACCCACAAGCTTACAGTGGCACACAGACTGAGAGACCCACAGCGTCACCAATAGACTCGCACGGAGACCCACAAACTTACAGTGGCACACAGACTGAGAGACCCACAGCGTCACCAATAGACTCGCACAGAGACCCACAAACTTACAGTGGCACACACTGAGAGACCCACAGCGTCACCAATAGACTCGCACAGAGACCCACAAACTTACAGTGGCACACAGAGAGACCCACAGCGTCACCAATAGACTCACACAGAGACCACAAACTTACAGTGGCCACCTGAGAGCACAGCATCACCATAGACTCGCACAGAGACCCACAAGACAGGCACACACNCTGAGAGACCCACAGCGCACCAATGACTCGCACAGAGACCCACAAGCTTACAGTGGCACAACTGAGAGACCCGGTCACATAGACTCGCACAGAGACCACAATTACAGTGGACACACACTGAGAGACCCACACTCACCAATAGACTCGCACAGAGACCCACAAGCTTACGTGCACACACACTGAGAGACCCACAGCGTCACCAATAGCTCGCACAGAGACCCACAAACTTACAGTGCACAGACTAGAGACCCAACACCAATAGACTCGCACAGAGACCCACAAGCAGTGGCACACACTGAGCCCACAGACCAATAGACTCGCACGGAGACCCACAAACTTACCACACAGACTGAGAGACCCACAGCGTCACCAATAGACTCGCGGAGACCCGAGTGGTCTCTATTGGCCTCCGTGTCAGCACGTGGGTCTCCTGTACTCACACCAAGACACCCAGACAGACTCGGAGACCCAAAGATCCACAAAACGCCGATGACTTCCTCTCTAGAAACTAAATATGCCCATTGTCCTGTAAGGCGGTGAGATGCGGTCTCATGCACATGCCCTACAAACCAACATTGTGCTGTAGACTCATATAGAGACACCGGTACTCAGACCCGTAGAGTCATATCGCGACCCATGTACTCATGTACAGACACGCAGAGTTACACAGACCCGTGGATTCACGCAGATACCTCCAACAAGTAGAGATCCAGATACTCACCACGCAGAGACCAGAGACCCAACACCCAGAGACACATCACGCAGAGACCCATCACGCAGAGACCCACAGACTCACCACACAGACCCATAGACTCACCGGGCAGAGGCCCACAGACTCACCACACAGACCCATAGACTCACCGGGCAGAGACCCACAGACTCGCGGACACATTACGCGGTCACAATTACACGCAATCTAAAGCCACATTGCGCTGTACTGTAGAACCTCGTAGACTCAAAGACTCAGACTCGCGAGGACACGAGGAGATGGGGGGCGGCGGGGGGGGGTCACATGTGGGCACTGTGGCGGGCGCGCACGTTGAGCTGTCCACGTTGCCGTGACGGGGCCGTGGGTCTGTCTGGAGACCGCGGGCGACGCCGTTCATCAGCAGCAGCAGCGGCAGCGGCAGCAGCAACAGCAGCAACAGCATCAACAACAGCAGCAGCAACAACAGCAGCAAGAACAACAGCAGCAGCAGCATCAACAACAGCAGCAGCAGCAGGGACTGGCGCTTTCATCGTTCCGTGGAGCCGGGCAGTCGCTCCCGGGATGACGACCACAACGCCTTTGGCAATGACGTAGAAATCCAGTCACAGACATCCATAGCTACATAGAGACCCAAACAGTTACAGAGAGATCCAGAGAGAATCATAGAGTTCTTTAGAGATCCGTGCAGTCACAGACATCCATAGCTACATAGAGACCCAAACAGTTACAGGGAGTTCCACTGAGATACATAGGAGACACACACAGTTACACAAATCCTGAGTTGCAGATATCCAGCCAGAGAATTAGGCAGACACCAACACTCGATGTATTATTTCAGCTGCCAAGGCCCGTTGAGCTAAGCAGCTCTTGTGCAAGGACGTTGCGAGTCTCCACAAACAAAGACAAAGATCCCCCGCGTAGCCTGCGACAGAACGTTGGGGCAAGTGCAGCTCTACGAAGGCCGCCACGGCGCACGAGGGGGTGGGCGGCCAGCACCACGCCCGGCCGCCTTTGTCTCCCAGTGGCGATGTTTACTACACACCGCTACACCAGGTGCTCATTTGAGGCCGAGTCGGCCTAGGGGAGGGCCAGGGCCGATTCAGATAATCGTCACCGCTGTTGGCGGCAATCGAACTCGGGTCGCCGGGTTCGTAGCGCAGCGTAGACGCTAACCGCTGCACCACCGCTCCTCGCAACCACCAACACAGTGGCGGTGACGTCACCACGACGCCCGTGCCAGGCTGTGTGCACGTTGAGGACCACGTGAAGTGCCGAACGCCCGCTGGCAGGTCACGGGACAGACCCAGGTGCCACGGGTCGACCGACCGAGATGAGTGGCAGAAGCCACCAGGCACAACCACCACCACCACCTTCCTGCTGCCAAGACGCCAATAGCAGAACCGGCGTTAAAACGGGGCGAGACGGACCACACAAGCGAGAGATCACGCGACGCAAGCGGAGACGCAGGAGACCACCACCGCCTTCAGCCGGAGGCGCCGTCTTCCCCCGGGTCACCAACCCCTGGGGGTGACACTCCAATGCTGGTCTCAGTGACCAGAGCACTCCTCCCNCCTCCTCCTCCTCCGCACAGGTGTCCCACCGATCACTACCTCCTGCTGCTGCTGCTGCTATTCGCCAACCCGCAAGTGCTGACCCAATCCTGCCGCGCCGACTGCCAGCACGCTCAGTGTGTGTCTGTACCACGGTGGCTAGGAGATGTTAACTACCACCGGTATACAGGAGTCGTGAGTTCGATCCAGTCCCCGATGCCTGCTGCTGTATATTTGGAGTTTGCGTGTCTCTCTCTCACATCATCACGGTGACTAGGAGATGTTAACTACCTCGCCGGGTATACAGGAGGTTGTGAGTTCGATCCAGACGGATGCCTGCTGCTGTGTATTTGGAGTCTGCGGTGTCTCTCTCATCATCACCACGGTGGCTAGGAGATGTTAACTACCTCGCCTGGTATACAGGAAGTCGCGAGTTCGATCCAGACGGATGCCTGCTGCTGTATATTTGGAGTTTGCGTGTCTCTCTCTCACATCATCACGGTGGCTAGGAGATGTTAACTACCTCGCCTGGTGTACAGGAGGTTGTGAGTTCGATCCAGACGGATGCCTGCTGCTGTGTATTTGGAGTCTGCGGTGTCTCTCTCATCATCACCACGGTGGCTAGGAGATGTTAACTACCTCGCCTGGTGTACAGGAGGTCGTGAGTTCGATCCAGACTCCGACCCCGACTATGCCTGCTGCTGTATTTGGAGTCTGCGTGTCGCTCTCCCCGTGGCCGTGTGGATTTTTCTCCGGGTCCTCCGATTTTTCCGTCCACGTTTAGAATAAACATCACAATGCGTTTAGGGTAATTGGTTGCAGCTATAAAATGTCCACACGTCGATGGCGAGCCACTTTGCTGAGCTATCATTCATGGTGGCCAGGTCGCTTCTGAAGAGCTATCCAGCAGCTCATTGGGGCCTTACCGGGTAAAATAAAAACAAATATTTAAAAAAACATAATAAAATAATTCTCACGACGTTTCGGCCACAACGCAAGCAGCAGTTCTCAGGTGGAGAACAGGTCTGTCGAGAAGACAGTCCATTTAGACTGTCGTCTCGACAGACCTGTTCTCCACCTGAGGACGGCTTCTTGCGTTGTGGCCGAAACGTCGTGAGAATTATCTTATTATGTTTTATTTTTATTATTTTATTATTTCCCTTCTACGTGACTTTACCGAAAGAACCAAGAAGATGAATCCCTGCAGTCACGAAAGCTTTAAATCGAAATAAAATATTATAGTACTTTAGAATACTTTAAGCTCTTATAACAATAAACTTGCCGCATGCAAGAAAACGGGTTTCAATCTCATCGACCGCATTACAAATGTTGCTAGTGCTGGTTGTTGTTGGCCGTCTGACGCTTTTTGTATTTGGCCGACGGGCAACTGTGCTCTAAAGTAAATTAATAATGAGGCCAAACATTCCGTGCGGGAACTCGCACCGAAAAAATTAGCAAATCAAAACGAAAAGGGACTCTGTAAATTAAGTTAATTAAAAGTCGTCCCACACACGCGCACACACAGATTGACGCGCACGTTTGACAGCGCTGTAAATTATACGTCCGGCCTCAAAGACAAATATCCCCGTGTAGCCTGAACAGAATGTTGTTGGGTAAAGTGCTGTTTGTGAGCAGCACACACACACACCGCCTCACACAGACACAGAGACACAGTCCACGGCACGAGGGGGTGGGCGGCCAGCCCCACGCCCGTCCGCCTTTGTCTTCCCAGTGGCGATGTTGACGACACTCCGCACCAGGTACTCATGTTAAGGGCGTACTATCCGAGGGAAAGACCCGGACCGGTTCAGAAGATCGTGACCGATGTTGGCGGCGAGCGGGAATCGAACCTCGGTTGGCCGGGGTTCGGAGCGGAGTAGCGCGGTTAACTACTACGCTACGACTACACCCCCCCACACACTATGCCGACGCACACACAGACAGACACGCACACAGACACGCAGACACGCAGCAGCAATATCAGATTCTTCACTATCGCGGCCGCTACTCCAGCATGGTCTTGGGCTACTGCTGCTGCTGCTATGATTGTTGACGTTGTATTACACCGCTCCTTTAGCCAGGGAAGAATCACCGAGTCTCAAGACGGAAAGCTCCCTTCTTTACAACTGCCGATTGTTGTTGTTGTTGCGTTGAGTTTGCAATCCACCCCCTCCGCCCCCGTACCACCCATGAGCACGGCTGGCCACGTCACGGTGTAGGATTGTGAACAGGAATCACAAAGTGATCTCTCTCTCAGGACGAGAGAGAGATCACTTTGTGATCGCTTTGTGATCGCGAACCTCGGCTCACTGATCGGCTCGCTCACCCAGCGACGCCGACGTTTGGAAGCCACTCGGAGGCGCGCACTTTTACATCGCAACTAGAAACTACAATTTTATTTTGGACTGCCTGTTGTGTTGGTGTCGTTGTTGTTGTGTTTAGTGTTGTTGTTGTGTTTTGCGGTTGTTGTTGTGTTTAGTGTTGTGGTTGTTGTAAATGTCGTAGTGGGTTTACTTTGCAACACACAACCGGTAGCCTGTAATCGACTGTTGGGGCAAGTGCTGTGAGAGCACGGCACACGAGGGGGTGGGCTGGCCAGCACCACGCCCGGCCGCCTTTGTCTCCCCAGTGGCGATGTTTACTACACCCTGCAACAGGCCGAGTCGACCTAGGGGAGGCCCAGGACCGGTTCAGATAATCGTCACTGGTGGTGTTGGCCGTGAGCGGCAATCGAACTCGGGTCGCCGGGTTCGTAGCGCGGCGTGCCAAAGCGATGCACCACCGCTCCCTCCCCCAACTCCACACACTCCGCTCACTCTACAGAACAGGCGGGGAGAGAGAGAACACAAACTCCACACAGAGGCGGCCACAGTTGGGATCGAACCCAGGTGCTCCTTGCTGCGAGGCGCGAGCGTCACCGCTTGACCAACACCGCGCTGCTGCACGTGGTGATGACGATGTTGACGATTGAAGATGACACATACCATCGCTGATCTTCATGCCGCACCGATGCCGATGATCTGTTGAGATGGCACTGCTGTTGCCGTTTCATTTAGGCCAGCGATTATGATAATCTGTTCCTACTGATGCTGCTGCTGATGATGAGAGCACTGCTGATGCTACTGCTGCTAATCCTGCTGCTGCTGCAGATGATGAACGACGCTACTGCTGCTGCTGCTTGGAATTGGAACCCACGCTCTTCCGACCGTCATCATCGTCGTCACCACCATCACTGCCATCTCAACTACGCCATGGTGAAGATGATGGGTGATGATAATCTGGCCTGTCGTCAATTATAATTTTAACTCCACAATTGGTAAATACAGTAATCACAATTACATCGATTGCAATGGTAATTTAGACGGCTAACAATGCTTGTGCACTTACAATTATAATTAAGCTCACGTCTGACAGCGATGAGAATCATTATGACGACGCCGATGGTGGTGATGATGATGGCGATTATGACACTTGGGGTGACAGTGTTGATGACGATGACCATGAAGATGGTGGCGATGACGATGGTCAAGAGGACAATGATGGTGATGATCATCAGCACGGAGCCGGCAAAGTTGCGGTGCCAGTGTTAAACATGAAGGTGACAACGGTGGCAATGATCATGATGACAATCATGCCGATGATCATGATGATAATCATGCTGATGTTGGTGGTAATAATGACGGTGACGACCATGGTGACGGTGACGATCACGGCCATGATAATGGCGACGATTACGACCGCGTTTATTTTAACGGCGATGACGGCGACGATGCAAACGACGCTTTACAAAGACGCCGACGGCGTCGATTTTACGACGGCGAGGATGGTGGCGGTGGCAGCGATGCGTTTATGGTGTCGACAGCCAAAGGGGTAACCTTTTGATCCCGACCTGGACGTGAACCCATGTTTTCACAGTCGCGAGAGGCCTTTGCCCAACGCGTCGTAAGAATAACGAGAAAGTAAAAACGAAGCGGCCGTGGCGCTGACGCTACCGCTCCCAAGGGGCGCAGGGAAATCATCGCACGTGGGAAAAAGCGTCTGTAGTCTCAGTGGGGCGGGGGGGAGAGTCACGGATCTCTCCCGTCCGCCCGTGAGATGTCAACTCCCTCGGCCGGTACGCAGGAGGTCGTGGGTTCGATCCCAACCCCGACGCCTGCTGCTGTGTATTTGGAGTTTGCGGTGCGTCTCTCTCGCTCTCTCTCCGGTGGTCGCGTGGATTTTTCTCCGGGGTCCTCGGCTTTTCTCCCCTCCACGGTTTTAGAACCGACGTCACCACGCGTTCGGAGCTATTTGACTGCGATGAATTTCCACGTGGCGATGATGATCGGCCACTTAGTTGAGCTATAATTTTAGATGGCCAGGGCGCTTGTGAAAAACAGTGGGGCCTTTACCTGGTAAAATAACAAATAGTTTAGTACTCTTTGGTTTCGTAGTTTAGTTTAACCAGGGCGGCCGCTGGGCTTGAACCGAGAAGGATGGCTGGGCCACAAGCTGGCCACGGCTGGGCCACAGCTGGGCCACAGCTGGCCACAGCTGGCCACGCCATCAACGCCGGAGTGAGGGACCGAGGGCCGGCACTCATCTACCCTTTGCGGTGTGTGCGGGACCCCAAGCCAGCGGTGGAAATTCCACATTCCCATGACGGGGACAAGCAGCTCCACAAGAGAACTACCGTACAAGACTTGCCACCAAGGCGCCGAAGACAAAGCCGCCGATAAAGATAACCGCGACGATTCCAATCGTGACGATTACGGTGGAGACGATTCCCATCGCGCCATTAACGATGCCATCAACGATTCAGAGGTGCCGACGACGCCGGTGGCGATGCCGACCGATAAACCACGCCGCGTCTCTGCGAGGCGTGCTCCGTCCACTGCTGGATGAAGGCCTCCACGAGCCCCTCCCCCTTCCCCACAGTTGCCGATTCCGCGCGACCGCTCCATCTCCGCGGGATCGGAGCGCTCACCGTGTGCCGACGTTCCGTCACCGGTCTCGACCGTGCGGTGCGGCCGTCACCCTGCGGCCGCATTCCCGCATCAATTGGCGGCGGGAACGCATTGGAACCGCGTTGCCGTTTACCGACAGCTCGCGACGGCAACCGCCGCCGTTTGGCGCCGAGCGACGTGGTGCCGGGCGCGCCTTGAGGCTTGCTGGCAAGGGGTCACGGGGGGTCACGGGGACCGTCACGGGACCTACGCAGGTGCCGCCGTGGGTTGACCGCCTGAGATAACTGGCGGATACGGACGGCCCTTGCTCCCCCGATGTGCCAAACAGATGGCGGGGGGCCCGTGGCAGCGGCACGTGACAGGCGGCACGTGACGGACGGCCCCCGCTTGTGCACGCGCCTCGTGGNACCGACGGAACGCCGTCGAGTCTGACCCCTCTCACTCCACCGAGGTGATGTGAAAAACGTGACCGAGCTTCTCGCACACAATAGATCGACGGGGTGGCGATGGTGGGGGGGGGGCAGGCCGGGCCACATTTGGCCGCTCTTCCTGTGCGCGTTACACTCACCACCACCACCACGACACCACAGTGACGTCACTGGAGTGAAGAGCCACGGAAGAAAAATAACAACACCCCCCACCCCGACCCACTCCATCTCAAACGGCGAGGCCACCAATCTTCTACCTCCTTCCTACCACTCTCCGACCCCCCAGGGAGCAATGTCGGAGTTGCAGTCTCGTCAGGCGACCAACACCGCTACCCGCCATTCGATGGTGACGTCACCACGGCGTCTGTGCCAGGCCAGGTGCACTTTGAGGCCGTCACGTGAAGTGTCGAAGGCTCAATGCTGACAGGTCTTAGAACAAGACCCTGCAGGTGCCATGGATTGGGCCGACTGAGATGACCAGTAGATGCATCACCAGCTGTAATCCCCCTGTGCCAGGCTAGGTGCAGTCTCAGAACAAGACCCTGCAGGTGCCATGGGTTGGGCCGACTGAGATGACCAGTAGATGCACCACCAGCTGTACCCCTACTGTCAGGCTAGGTGCAGGTCCTAGAACAAGACCCTGCAGGTGCCATGGTTGGGCCGACTGAGATGACCAGTAGATGCGCCACCAGCTGTACCCCTACTGTCAGGCTAGGTGCAGGTCTTAGAGCAAGACCCTGCAGGGTGGCCGACCGAGATGACCGGTAGATGCACCACCAGCTGTACCCCTACTGTGCCAACTTGCTGTATTTTAACCGCTCGGCTAAGACAAGAACCCCCCCCCCCCCCNGCATAGCCTCAACAGACTTCAGGGCAAGTGCTGTTAGCGAGCACCTATCAAGGCCGGCACAACACACGAGGGGGGTAGGGGGTGACCAACACCACGCCCGGCCGCCTTTGTCTCCCCAGCAGCGGCGATGTTTTTACACACCGCCCCAGGTGCTCATTTGAGGCCGAGTCGACCTAGGGAGGCCCAGGACCGGTTTACGACAATGTGTCCGCCGGGAGCGGGAATCGAACTCGGGCGGCCGGGTTCGGAGCGCAGCGGACACGACCCGCTACAGACGACCGCTCGCCAGAGGTCGCAACCGGGTACCCGATACCCGTACCCTACCCGATACCCGGCTACCCGTACCCGGCCGGGTATCCGTTTGCGATCCTGGTGCGGCCAGGTACGGGTAGGCCGTGAGTCACTGGTGAGTAGCCGTTTGTCACTCATTTCAGGTAGGGTACGGGTAGGGAACGGGTACCCGTACCCGGCTACGGGTACCATTTGCGACCCTGGTGCGCCGGGTACCGGTACGGGTAAGGAATCAAAACCCGTTAGCGACCTCTGCCGCTCGCTGCTCCAAGGTGAGACGGCGACCGTCGCTCCGCTCGCTCGAGGAGGCCACCGCATCCACGCCAGTGACGTCGTGAAGTGCTGCCCAGCTGTGCCGGGACGGGTGGTGTGGTAGTGGTGGATTCACTCACACACGCAGGGAATCGGAGAGGTTGTATTTTGTTATTGCGGGAGGAATCCGACGAGCTGTAAAGCGCTTTGCTGCCACCGGCGGTGCGGGTTGGGGAGGGGGTCTCTCTCTCTCGCGCTCTCGTTAAGCGGAGGTTGAGGATTGGCGTTGACAGCTCGGATGGACGTGGACTTGTTTACTAATCGCAGACACCAACACCAGCCTAACCACCACCACCACCATCACCACCACCACACCAGCCTAACCATCACCACCACACCAGCCTAACCACCATCACCATCACCACCACACCAGTCTCACCACCATCACCACACCAGTCTCACCACCATCACCACACCAGTCTCACCATCACCACCACACCAGTCTCACCATCACCACCACACCAATCTCACCACCATCACCACACCAGTCTCACCATCACCACCACACCAGTCTCACCACCATCACCACACCAGTCTCACCACCATCACCACACCAGTCTCACCATCATCACCACACCAGTCTCACCATCACCACCACACCAGTCTCACACCATCACCACACCAGTCTCACCACCATCACCACACCAGCCTAACCACCATCACCACACCAGTCTCACCATCACCACCACACCAGTCTCACCATCACCACCACACCAGCCTAACCACCATCACCACCACACCAGTCTCACCATCACCACCACACCAGCCTAACCACCATCACCACCACACCAGTCTCACCATCACCACCACCAGTCTCACCACCACCACCACCAGTCTCACCACCACACCACACCAGTCTCACCACCACACCACACCAGTCTCACCACCATCACCACACCAGTCTCACCACCACCACCACACCAGTCTCACCACNACCACCACACCAGTCTCACCACCACCACCACANCAGTCTCACCACCATCACCACACCAGTCTCACCACCACACCACACCAGTCTCACCACCACCACCAAACCACCAGTCTCACCACCACCACACCAGTCTCACCACCACCACCACACCAGTCTCACCACCATCACCACACCAGTCTCACCACCACACAACACCAGTCTCACCACCATCACCACACCAGTCTCACCACCATCACCACACCAGTCTCACCACCATCACCACACCAGTCTCACCACCATCACCACACCAGTCTCACCACCATCACCACCACCACCAGTCTCACCACCACCACACCAGTCTCACCACCACCACCACACCAGTCTCACCACCACCACCACACCAGTCTCACCATCACCACCACACCAGTCTCACCATCACCACCACACCAGTCTCACCATCACCACCACACCAGTCTCACCATCACCACACACCAGTCTCACCATCACCACCACCAGTCTCACCACCACACCAGTCTCACCACCACACCAGACTAACCATCACCACAACCATCACCACAACCACCACAACCGTCGTTTAATGGGTCGCGGCGTGCGCTGGCTACCTTGGCCCTGGTGATGATGTGTGTCGCGAGCTTCACCACCATCACCACAACCACAACAACCACCACAACAACCACCACAACAACAACAACCACCATCGCTACCTTGGCCCTGGTGATGATGTGGGTGGCGAGCTTCACTACGGCGAAGTTCCCCTTGCCGATGGTTCTCTCGATCTCGTAGTAGCCGATCCGTACCGGCGCCGCTCTGCCCTGCAACAGCTGCTGCTGCTGCTGCTGCGGCTGCTGTTGCAACAGCTGCTGCTGCTGCTGTTGCGGCTGCTGCTGACTGTGGTGATGAGGTGGTGATGGAGGTGGTGGTGAGGGAAGCCGACGCCGCCGCCGCCGCCGTCGTAGACGACGACGATGGTGACGATGTCGGCGGAGGGATAGAGGAGGCGGCGGCGGAGGAGGAGGCGAGGGTGGTGGTGGTGCTGTTGTTGGCCATTGTTGTTGTTGTTGTGGAGCTGCTGCTGCTGCTGTTGTTGTTGTTGGTGGTGAATCGGCGAAGCTGCCTTCTGCATGGCCGCCATTTTACCAGGGGGGGGGGTGGGGGTGGTGGTGAGGGCGGGGCGCGGGGGGTGGTGGTGGTGAGGGCGGGCGCGGGGGGNTGAGGGCGGGGCGCGGGGGGGGTGACGAGCTGAGGGAGGCGGCGGTGAGGAGAGAAAAAAATCCCCAAGTCGTCGTCGTCTTCGTCGTCGTCGTCTTCTTCCCGCGGCTGCTGCTGCTCGCGATGAGCTCCCGGCGGCGAGACGCGCGGGCTCCCGCTACGAGTTGGTCGCCCTCTCCGGACGATGGCGGTCACATTTCACCGCGGATGTCGACGGATTGCGGCGGTAGCGGTGGCGATGGAGGCGGAGACGGTGACGGCGGCTGACGAGGAGCAGGAGCAGGAGGCCCCGCGGGAGCGCGCGACTCGACTCGGGTCCGCGCCGCGGGCGACGCGCGGCGCCTTTATAGTGGAACCGGATCCTCACCCCCCCCCNTCTCCACACACTCGCTCGTGGCCACGCCCACCTCCCCTCGCTCGTGGCCACGCCCACCTCTCCCTAGCCCCTCCCCCCTCGCTCGTGACCACGCCCCCCTCGCTCGTGGCCACGCCTCCCTCACTCGTGGCCACGCCCACCTCTCCCTAGCCCCGCCCCCTCTCACTGTGGCCACGCCCACCTCTCCCTAGCCCCTCCCCCTCGCTCGTGGCCACGCCCCCTCACTCGTGGCCACGCCCACCTCCCCNTCGCTCGTGGCCACGCCCACCTCTCCCTAGCCCCTCCCCCTCGCTTGTGGCCACGCCCACCTCTCCCTAGCCCCTCCCCCTCGCTCGTGGCCACGCCCACCTCCCCTAGCCCCTCGCTCGTGGCCACGCCCACCTCCCCTAGCCCCGCCCTCTCACTCGTGGCCACGCCCACCTCTCCCTAGCCCTCCCCCTTCGCTCGTGGCCACGCCCACCTCTCCCTAGCCCCGCCCTCTCACTCGTGGCCACGCCCACCTCTCCCTAGCCCCGCCCCCTCACTCGTGGCCACGCCCACCTCTCTCTAGCCCCCCCCCNATAGCTTAACATGGAGGCGTGGAACCGGATCCATATCGTGAAGTGTGGATCCGGATACTCCCCCGC
This sequence comes from Lethenteron camtschaticum, assembly GCA_018977245.1. NCBI lineage: Eukaryota > Metazoa > Chordata > Hyperoartia > Petromyzontiformes > Petromyzontidae > Lethenteron > Lethenteron camtschaticum. Next base: position 1,943,755 of record MU249645.1, on the reverse strand, counting down.
CCCGCCCCTCGCCCCGCCCCGCCCCGTGACGCGGGTCCCGGTTCCTTGTTATCCGCGCCGCGTGGAAATGAATGGGATCCGGATCCTCATGAAACGTTCCAGGGCTGGAACCGGCTCCCTATAAAACGTCGCAATCTCAAATCGTGGCAGGGCTCCTGAAGGTTTCTCACTCACCCACCCACTCACCCACCCACTCACCCACTCACCTACCCACTCACTCACTCACCTACCACTCACTCACCTACCCACCCACCCACCTGGTCACCCACTCACTCACTCACTCACCCACGTCACCCACCACTCACCCACTCACTCACCCACCCACCCACTCACTCACCCAATCACTCACCCACCCACACAATCACTCACCCACTCACCCATCACTCCATCTCTTGTCCAGCCCCTGTCACTCACCCACTCACTCACCCACCCACTCACTCACCAACCCACTCAACCACTCACTCATCCACTCGCCCACTCACCTACCCACTCACTCACCCACTCACTCACCCACTCACCCACCCACTCACTCACCCACTCAATCACCTACCCACTCACTCACCCACTCACCCATCACTCCATCTCTTGTCCAGCCCCTGTCACTCACCCACTCACCCACCACTCAACCACTCACTCATCCACTCACTCACCCACTCACCCACCCACTCACTCACCCACCCACTCACCCACCACTCACCCATCACTCCATCATCACAACTTGATCACGAGTCGGCATCGATCAGCCTCCATTGTATCTGTACCAGATGGAGACTCCTCCGGTACAGCCATCGAAGGCTTCACAAACTAAGTGGTCGAAATCGATGTTAAATAATGTCGGAGCCAGAGGACATCCCTGACGCACCCCAATGTGAATAGGGAATGGCTCCGACTCCCGGCCACGTAGTTTTACCCGGGCCCGCTCACCATCATGAAGGTTCTTAATGATCGTGAGCAGAGGTCAGGGACTCCGAAAGCACGAAGAACAACCCAGAGCCCAGGCCTATTGATTGTATCATAGGCCTTGTTCATGCCAATAAAGCAGAGATGTAGGTCTTGTTCGAATTTTCTACACCTCTGCTGTAGCAGACAGAACATATTGGCATCTGTGTAGGACTGCCCTGGTCTGAAACCATATTGGGGCCAGGACGTTTCCCGTCACACTGAGAAGAGAGATACTCCTATCGTTTCGATTTAAAGCTTTCGTGACTGCAGGGATTCATCTTCTTGGTTCTTTCGGTAAAGTCACGTAGAAGGGAAATAATAAAAATAAAACATAATAAAATAATTCTCACGACGTTTTTTATAATGTTTTCTTTTTTATTATTTCCATTCTACGTGACTTTACCGAAAGAACCAAGAAGATGAACCCTATCGTTGTTACAATCTGTGCAGTCCCCCTCTTTAAGATGGCATCCTACCAGGGCATCCTTCCAATCCTGCGGAACCCGTCCTGTGGTCCAGACAGTTGTGATGATGTCATGTAGGGCAGTCTGTGCACAAACGCCACCCTCCCTCAGCATTTCGCTTGGGAGATCATCTGTGGCCGGCGCTTTTCCTGGTCTCAGACTTCGAATCGCCCTCACACTTCCTCCACAGATGGCATCCCAGCTAGCCATTCACAAGGGGTGGCTACTTCTGCCAATATTTGAGGCACGGCAGCCCAAGCAGGGTCGTCCCCACCCTGCCCCACGATGTTGTCTGGGCTGAGGAAATTCCCGTCCCCTAAGACCTCACAGAATGCTCTGCAAACCTGCAGACCAGTTCCTGGGGGTCGGATGACCGTTTTCCCCTAAAATTGCGCTGGAGTGATTTATGATTGCGGGCTACTGAGGCAGATTCCATCTCCTGAGCAAACCGCCCCCACCACTCATCCTTGCAGCGCCGCACGGATCTTTGAATCTCCGTGCGAAGGCTGCGGTAAGCCTCCCAATCTCCGATGTTGGATTTCGTAGATGACGGGAGTGGGCCTGTCGCTTTCTCTCAACCAGCCGAGAGACGGACCGTTCCACGTGGCCAGCTTCAGTGCTCTGCTGCTCCTGGCTCTGTCAGATGGAGTGTGTCGGACACCCCAGACTCCGGCGAAACAGCGCATGGGGATGAGATGGTTTTAGGCGCGACAGGTAAACGTACCAATGGCGACGTCCCGATTGCACACGTACGCATTGCGGCCGCTTGACTTGCATTAGTTCTACAGGGCCCTGCCGTGGTCGATGCAATTTTGTGGACAATGCAGCCACGACTTGTCGCCAACTGACCGTGGAAGTGTGAGATTCCGTGGTGTTTTGTGTCGTTCGTTTGCGGCCTGGGCATTCGAGGTGTTTGCCATTGCCGCTGTCTGCGCTTGATGGAGTCGGTCCGGCGTGACCTGCAAGGTCACCGGCTGACCTGACACGCCTTTGGGAGTGTGGCCAGTCCCTGATGTCCCAAAGGCAAAGATAGCAGGGAAACTTGGTGAAGCCGCCTTGGAGACCCATCAGGAATGCCACCATTTTGAAGTATCCGATGACCTCCCAGCCGTACTCGTCATACTTCAAGGCGTCCAGCAAGGTCTTGATGCTGTTGTAATCCTCTTTGAGGTGCACCGAGTGAGCCAGGGGAAGAGACGGGTACTTTCTTGATTGGAAGCTTTCGTGACTGTAGGAATCCATACTCTTTGGTTCTTTCGGTAAAGTCACGTAGTTAGAAATCAATTAAAAGAAAACAAATCACGACGTTTCGATTGCAACACAAGCAATCATCGTCAGGTGGGAAAACCACAGCAAGAATGTTTTTGTTGAAGTGGGAGAGAGAGCTGCCGTGGCAAGAGGTTATATAGGTAAGGAGGGGGAGGGCAAGGGGGGGGAGAGAGGGGGGGCTGCGTGAGCGCTAGGAGAGGGTTGTGAGGCTGGGGGGGGAATAAAAAACAAAGTTTTTCACTATAAATCCTTTATATGCGTGGCGGCTAGAGTCCTCTCGTCCTCTGGCTTGAGATGGCTGCCACCTATGGGTCAGATGATTATCTGCCACCATTAAGCAATTGGTAATTAAATATTTTTTTAAAATTCCCTAAACTGTAAAATTTTGGAAAAAATTTACACGAAAATTTATTGTCACGCACAACGAGTCTGTGTGCAAAATGTCAGCTCGATTGGATCACGGGAAGTGGGTTAAAAAACGACCGAAAGGTTTGCACGGTCGTAAGCAAGCAAGCAAGCACGCAAGCAAGCACGCAAGCAAGCAAGCAAGCGAACTTAATATAAAGGATTTAAAAATAGACGAGCACCCGGCAGATATGATGGAAATAACCATAAAGCAGTGAAGGTTTTACCTGGCTAATAACATCCTTCCAATGATTGCTCAATCTGTATCCATCTTCCAGGTTGAAGTTATGTCTATGTTTATATATCTGGATGGCTTCATGAACAAACCTTTGATAGTAGCCAGAAGGTTTACAGAGCACCTTGGTCTCGGAAAAAACAATATCATGCGAGCCCACAGCGTTGTAGCAATGGTCAGCCACGGCAGAGATATTGGTTCTGCCGTGTTTCAATCTGCCTCGTGTTCGCGAACACGGTCTGAGACATGTTTCGTTTCCCCAATGTAACCGCTACCGCAGGTACGAGTCAGTTTGTAAACTCCAGGATATTGCATGTCAGGAACGACATCCTTCACAGATGGGATTAGATCACGGATTTTGTGTACTGTATTGAATGGGACCTGGATCTTGTGTTTGTTTAAGATTTTGGAAATCTTTTGGTAACACCTGCTATGTATGGGTACTTGCCACCATTATGGAGCAGCACGGCTTTGAGGCTTCCTGGATGAGCTGTCAATGAAGAGGCGCCACTCATTCTGGCTACAGGCGATTCCGATTGCCTTGAACAGACTGGTCACATTGTGGCAGAAGCAGAGCCCATCTTGACGGGTGAAGAAGCTGCAAAAAGGTTGGTGACGCTTCCTCCTCCATTGATCGCGAAAGCCTCCAATGTGATCATTGTTTTTTTACCATTTTATCTGGCAACAAAACTGACACCTTTTTTTTACAAGGAGTCATGTTTGCATAGACCACAATACCTGCAGTCATAATGCAAACAAAAAACACAACTCTGATAATGCATGCACTGTCCTTGAAGTTGATTGGTCCACACCCGAGACAGCTTTCCTTAGAGCCTAGTCTCACGTGGTGTTGGACCAGCTTTCCTTAAAGCCTGTTCACGTGGTGTTGGACCAGCTTTCCTTAGAGCCTAGTCTCACATGGAGTTGGACCAGCTTTCCTTAGAGCCTAGTCTCACATGGTGTTGGACCAGCTTTCCTTAGAGCCTAGTCTCACATGGTGTTGGACCAGCTTCCTTAGAGCCTAGTCTCACGTGGTGTTGGACCAGCTTTCCTTAGAGCCTAGTCTCACGTGGTGTTGGACCAGCTTTCCTTAGAGCCTAGTCTCACATGGAGTTGGACCAGCTTTCCTTAGAGCCTAGTCTCACATGGTGTTGGACCAGCTTTCCTTAGAGCCTAGTCTCACATGGTGTTGGACCAGCTTTCCTTAGAGCCTAGTCTCACATGGTGTTGGACCAGCTTTCCTTAGAGCCTAGTCTCACGTGGTGTTGGACCAGCTTTCCTTAGAGCCTAGTCTCACATGGTGTTGGACCAGCTTTCCTTAGAGCCTAGTCTCACGTGGTGTTGGACCAGCTTTCCTTAGAGCCTAGTCTCACATGGTGTTGGACCAGATACTGGCAAATGAGGTTCCAATGGAGCCTCCAACGTGTTGTTAATCCTCGCGAGAGGCGACGCGGGCGACCTTGATGTGTGTGCGTGTGCGCGTGTGTGCGCGTGTGTGTGCGCGTGTGTGTGCGTGTGTGCGCGTGTGTGCGTGTGTGTGCGTGTGTGCGCGTGTGTGTGCGCGTGTGTGTGTGCGCGTGTGTGTGCGCGTGTGTGTGCGTATGTGTGTGCGTGTGTGTGTGTGCGTGTGTGTGCGTGTGTGCGTGTGTCTGCGTGTGTGTGTGCGGTGCCGCGTCCATCCACCAGAGGGCACCACCATCCCCACCACCTCCGCCGTGCGCCCAGGACGTTGAGAGCCAAGCCCGGTGACATCGTGAAGGCGCGCGCGTGTGTGTGCGTGTGTGTGCGTGTGTGTGCGTGTGTGTGTGTGTGTGCGTGTGTGTGCGTGTGTGTGCGTGTGTGTGCGCGCGTGTGTGTGCGTGTGTGTGTGCGTGTGTGTGTGCGTGTGTGTGCGCGTGTGTGTGCGCGTTTGTGTGCGTGTGTGCGCGTGTGCGTATTTGTGTGTGCGTGTATGTGCGTGCGTGTGTGTTTGTGTGTGGTGTGTGTTTGTGCGTGTGTGTTTATGTTGTTGTTGTCACAACAACGAGCGGAGCGCCGGGTGGCTAAAGCACAGCAAGTTGGCACAGTAGGGGGCACAGGTGGTGCATCAGCCAGTCGTCTCGGTCATCTCAGTCAGTCGACCCGTGGCACCTGGGTCTGCCCCGTGACCTCCTGCCAGCGGGCGTTCGACACTCCACGTGGCCTCAAGGTGCACATGGCCTGGCACAAGTGTCGTGGTGACGTCACCGCCACTTAATGGCGAATGGCGGTTGTTGTTGTTGTGTTTATGATTTTCCCATACCTGGGCAGTGTGCTCATGACTGGCTCCGGTTTGGCAGCGGAGGTCTCACTCTGAATCAGCCGAGCGGCAATATCTTTTCATCGATTGCATAACGCTGTCTGGAAGCTGCCTGGTCTGTCGCTCCGCACGAAGCTTCAGGTCTTCTCGGCCACGGTCATTCCCTCACTTCTCTATGCTTGCGAAACGTGGACCCCCTAATGGAGCATATTCGCTGGTTGGAAACATTTAGGCTGGCCTGCCTACGATCCATCCTGGGTTTAACCAGGCTGGATTGTGTGAGGAGCTCATAAATCCTTGAAAGATTTGGGGATCGAGGGGGCTAAACGGGCACGGCACGGGCTAGAGAAGAGATGGAGTGACGTGGTACAGGAGGACGTGGAGCTGAGTGGACTTGCTGATGACCGGTACCAGCGGTGTCAAGATCGGCCTCTGTGGAGGAGGCTCGTGAAGGACGCTACTGGGCAGTTGGAGGCAGTCGCCCTGCAACAACAACGGAGGGCGGAGGAGCGACGCTCACAAGAACGAGCGGAGCGCCGGGTGGCTAAAGCACAGCAAGTTGGCACAGTAGGGGCACAGGTGGTGCATCAGCCACTCATCTCAGTCGATCCATGGCACCTGGGTCTGCCCCGTGACCTCCTGCCAGCGGGCGTTCGACACTTCACGTGGCCTCAACGTGCACTTGACACAACATACACTCTACTCACTCAATCTCACTCTGTATAAGAGAACATACAAACTACACTCACTCAATCACACTGTGTTCTACAGAGTGTGAGTGAAGAGAAAAATCCACGCGACCACGAGGAGAGAGACACCGCAAACTCCAAATATACAGCAGCAGGCGTCAGGGTCGGTATCGAACCGACGACCTCCTGCATACCAGGCGAGGTAGTTAACATCTCCTAGCCACAGTGGTGCCTCATTAAAATCATCGCACGACTCATCCAAAACACCGGCATGACACATCAGCACCAGACCGTTTTAGTTATTTATTCATTTTTAATATTTTCTTCCAAAAACATTTTTTTAGAAATATGAACAAGTGAAGAGAATGAGACGAATGGAAAAACTTAAAAAAAAACAAAAATATCACGAGTTCATCGTTGACGTTCCGAGCAGATTTGACTTCCGGCTAAGGTGGGATAGTTACCCCCCCCCCNACCTCTCGTAGCTACGCGGAGTCAAAAGTGTCAAAAAATAGAGTTAATGTACAAAAATAATGGTGCTGCCCAACAAGACACACGGACACACGCGCGGACACGCGCACGCACTATCGGCACGTGCGCATCATCCCACCCCAAATTACGTGGCGGTGTTGCATCTGAACCGGATAAATCAGTTTCTGTGTTTTTTTATCGGACGCCACTAAAAGTCCAGCCAACTACCGTCACCAACATAATCATCATCATCATTATTACAGTAAGACGTTATCATCATCATCATCATCGGCATCAAAACAACCACTGAAACACGTAACCGGTTATATTTCTGCCATTGCTTTCAGAGAAAAGGTCGGAAGGGAAATGGTGGATGGGAGCGATGGTTGTCTTCCGTCTTTACGTTTTCGCCTCCCCCCAATACTTTTTAAAATTTTGGCTTGAAAGCGCTCGCTCACTCGCTCGCTACAAGGTAACATTTTGGCTTTGCTAATACATCTTCTCTCTCTCGCTCTCTCTCGCTCTCTCTCTCGTCTCGGGGTGAACGGGCACTCCGCGTACACGGTGGCTATCCACGTTCGTGCGGTTTTTTTTTGTTTGATTTTTTGTATTTTTCATTTGAAAAAGGAAAAAGTTTTCAGTTTTGTTGTTTAAACTTCATGCAATAACAGGCGTACGATTTTACAGCTTGAAATTAAAAAAACGTCTTATTTTCTATAAAATATTAATTTTTAAAGAGATGGAGGGTGTGGGGGGAGAAAGAGTTTACAGAAGCACACGGCGGTGACGATGATGGAAGCGACAATACGACCACGCGGTCATTTCTGCTGCCGACTGAAATTAACGAGCAATCTACTTGTTGTTCTCGTTGTGTCCATCGCACAGTTTGTATACCCCCCCCCCACCCCCGCCGTGTCCTCCGCCGTTCGCGATAAGTTTTGCAACGAAATAATAAGTTCTTTACGCGAAAAAAGAACCTCGGTATAAACGTCACTTTTACAATAACTCTCGATGAGCACACAGACTCAACCCCAACCCTCACTCACCTACGCACCACCCAAGGTTTGTCGAAAACATCCACCAACATTATATCCCCCCCACCCCACTCGTAAACCACGGCCTAACAACAAAACGTCGCACACACAAATCTTCGTCCGCTTTTCAATTACCCGAGCAACAATGACAACAACGACGACGACGACGACCACCACCACCAGCGAGAAGGAACAAGACGCCCGGGGCAAAACGACCGGGGGCTCGTCCGGGAGCGTACACACGGGAGGTGGCGGCGTTCCCGCTTGCCCCGTGTTCCAACTCTCGTCCAGATTGAATCACGGGTTGCAGATACACGACAACAACAAAAAACCTAAGATTGTTAGGTTCAACCCAATGAAGAAGCTTGTTTTGTGACGCTGTGAGTGGTGGTGCGTGTGACGGCCGCTCTCGACCACGAGCAGTGAAGCGAGCGGCTCGTGGCGTGCGAGGCATCTCGTCTCCGCCAGTCGCTGCTCTCCATTGCCTGCCATGAGGTGGACAGTTTAAGTTTTTCCATTTTCTGTGTTTAAAAAAATGTTCTCTTAACATTAAAGCAAAACTAAAATGATAGTTTGAAAGCAAACAGATACGTGTGTTGTATTTTTCCCCTATATACCACCCATTTTTATTTGCATTAACCCCCCCCCATCACATTTGCTGAATACGGGGCTCCAAAAACAGCCAAGCAGCCAGCAACAAACAGCGCTACCTAAGGTGTAATCGACGACTTGATTACGCATCCTGACGTTGCTTCGCCACGCGCTGTACAACACCCTACAGCCTCCGCAACCCACACAGAGACCCCCCCCCACCACCCCCGCCCCGTGTGTGGTGGTGGTGTTTTGTACAACATGGAACGTACAGCAACAACAACAAAAACACAAAAACAAGATGCGATGAACGTTAACAGAAACTACGTTCGTGACGACGGTTATCCGTGGAAGTTAATCGGGAGAGTTAACAAGACGACGCTTCTAAGGACAGGTAACGCTGATGGGGCGTACAATCCCTACAAAAAATACCGTTGTGCTTTTGTTTCTTCGTACACATCTTCTCCGTGATTACTTCATTTTCATCAAGACATGGGGCGAGCATCACAGCAATCGACGGACGCATGATCGTTTGTTTTGTGTTTAAACGGAATCGCCGCCGTCGAGTTTCATGTTCAACAGATTTCGCTTAAAAACGTGCGAACGCGAGAGGATCGGCTGGAGAGGAAACGCCGAATTCCTTCTCGCTAGCCACGTAACGCCGGACACAATTAATAGCCGGAGCGAATAAAAATATAACGGTTCTAGTAACGTTCAACCACAGCGGTCCAATCATACAAACGAAAGGTACATACGTATACTGCATTATAACAACGGGGGGGGGGGGGGGGGGGAGTACGAAATCACTTTGCCCATTTAGCAAAAAAATATCCACGCCGGTCCAAGTCATTAGCAATGACAGTCGCCCCCCTTCCACCCGGCACCTCCCAAATGCAAAACCATCACCAGACGATGGAGGGGAGGGGTGAGCAGGCTGGGGGGGGTGCAAGGAATTCATTCTTTGAGCAACCCCAGGGGGCTCATGCCAACCACAGTGCACTACCGGTGCATGCGCGTACGTACATACGTGTACGTACGTACGTAAGTGTACGTACGTACATTACGTACGTACACTTACGTACGTACGTAAGTGTACGTACGCATGTGTACGTACACGTACGTGTACGTCTCTGTTGGGATGCGTGCCTGTGCCGGTGTTGGGATATGGTGTGCGTGTGTGGGCACCACGGTGGCTAGGAGATGTTGACTCCCTCGCCTGGTCTGCAGGAGGTGCTGGGTTCGAGGCCGATCCCTGACGCCTGCTGCTGCTGTGTATTTGGAGTTTGCGTGTCGCTCTCCCCCCGTGCTCGCGTGGAATTCTCTTTAGGTTCTGCGGTAGCCTGGCACAGGTGCCGTGGTGACCCACCGGCACTCTGTGGTGAATGGCGGCTGTGGTTGTCGTGTGTTTGGGACGTGTGTGTTTGGGACGTGTGTGTAAACGTGTGCGCCCCGTGTGTGTGTGCGCGCGTTGGGATCAGGGTAGAGAGAGTCAGTGGCTTGACTGTCACGTGTACAGGCGGTGCAACTGCAGCAGGCTACGGGAGGGGCGAGGCGACGATGCCATGTGGAAGGACCCCCCTCACACCCTCCCCACCACTTCACGCCAACGAGGTCACGCCAACGCTTCTGATGCCGGATAAAATGAGAACCACAGATTTTTTTTTNCCCCGTGGGAAACCAACAGCGGTTGGTTGACCTTTTGAACACTCGATACCCCGGCCATAGGAATGTGGAATTTCAACCACTGGCTTCGAGGCTTGTTAAAAAAGATGTCACCGCTGCGCCAACATTCCCTAGTATCCCATTTTACAACTAACTCCACACCGCCACCCAAACAAAGTTGGGGGTAGCCGAGTCAGCAGCTCCACCCGGACCCGCCACCCGGAGCGTGCTGCGGGTTCGACTCCCAGCTCCCGCGGGCACGACGGTCAAAACAACGAGAGACACGAGGTTGCCAAAGCTGCCCCCCTCCCTCTCTCCTCCCTCCCCTCCCCTTTCCTCCCCCTCCCCCCAACCACCTCTGACCACCAGCAGTGTTGAACGGGTGCGATCGCCACAGGGTTCTAACGTTTGGTGGGTAACTCCACTTGGCGCGCGTGGCAAAGTGAACCGGGAGAAAGGGGGCGGGTGATTTCTCAACGACAGTGCTCGAGGTTTGCGGGCGGTAGGGGGGCGGTAGGACGGCGGTAGTGGTGGCGGTAGCAGCGGGGCGGCAGCGGCGGCGGTGGGGCGGTAGTGGGGCGGTAGTGGGGCGGTAGTGGTGGCGGTAGTGGGGCGGTAGTGGGGGCGGTAGTGGGGGCGGTAGTGGGGNCGGTAGTGGGGCGGTAGTGGGGGCGGTAGTGGGGCGGTAGGGACGGCGGTAGTGGTGGCGGTAGCAGCGGGGCGGCAGCGGCGGCGGTAGTGGGGCGGTAGTGGGGGCGGTAGTGGGGCGGTAGTGGTGGCGGTAGTGGGAGCGGTAGTGGGGCGGTAGTGGGGGCGGTAGTGGGGCGTAGTGGTGGCGGTAGTGGGGCGGTAGTGGGGCGGCAGCGGCGGCGGTAGTGGGGGCGGTAGTGGGGGCGGTAGTGGGGCGGTAGTGGGGGCGGCAGCGGCGGCGGTAGTGGGGCGGTAGTGGGGCGGTAGTGGGGCGGTAGTGGGGGCGGTAGTGGGGCGGTAGTGGGGCGGCAGCGGCGGCGGTAGGGGGGCGGTAGTGGGGCGGTAGTGGGGGCGGTAGTGGGGCGGTAGTGGGGCGGTAGTGGGGGCGGTAGTGGGGCGGTAGTGGGGGCGGTAGTGGGGCGGTAGTGGTGGCGGTAGCAGCGGGGCGGCAGCGGCGGCGTAGTGGGGGCGGTAGTGGTGGCGGTAGTGGGGGCGGTAGTGGGGGCGGTAGTGGGGGCGGTAGTGGGGCGGTAGTGGTGGCGTAGTGGTGGCGGTAGTGGGGGCGGTAGTGGTGGCGGTAGTGGGGCGGTAGTGGGGCGGTAGTGGGGGCGGTATTGGTGGCGGTAGTGGGGNCGGTAGTGGGACGGTAGTGGGGCGGTAGTGGGGGCGGCAACGATCGGCAACGACCCCGAGAAAGGAGGAAACGAAAACCACCCGGGCTCAGGTGGCGGCAGCAGCACCTCTAGCGTCATCCCAGCGTGCATCACGGCATCAAACGCGGCTCTCGCTCTACGCAGACCGTCCACGTGACTCGCTCTCCGCATCCATTCTGCTCATTCGCCCGGGAAAAAAGCATCACGAGTGATTATTCGGTGATTATTCGGTGATTATTCGGCGTTGAGGATGTTTGGCGGACGCCAGTTACGCACTGTGTGTGCGGGGAGCGGTAGCGTGGTGGTTAGCGGTCGGCGCTACGAACCCGGCGACCCGAGTTCGATTCCCGCTCACAGCCAACACCGGTGACGATTATCTGAACCGGTGATGGGCCTCCCCCTAGGTCGACTCAGCCTCAACATGAGTAGCTGGTGCTGTGTGTTAAAAGACATCGCCACTGGCGAGACAAAGGCGGTCCGAGCGTGGTGCTGGCCACCCACCCCTCGTGTGCCACTGTGCCGGCGAGCTATGGGAGAAGAAAACGTGGAGAAAACCACCTGTCCAGCAGAGGGGGAGACACACACACACACANCCGCACACGCGCACACCAGCACACTCACACACCCGCACACCCACACCCTCGCACACCCAAACACACACACACACACTCACACCCACACCCACTCACACACACAATCCCACACTCACACCACACTCCCACACCCGCACACGCGCACACCCACACACACACGCACACCCACACACCCACACATGCACCCACACACCCACACTCTCGCACACCCAGACACACACACCCACACCCACGCCCGCACACCCACACACCCACACAGACCCACACACACCCACACACCCATACACCACACACACTCCCACCCACACACACCCGCACACCCACACACCCACACACACACACCCACACACCCGCACACCACACACACCCACCCACATACACCCACACACACCCGCACACTCACACACACTCCCACACACCCACACACACTCCCACACACCCACACACACTCCCACACACTCCACACACACCCACACCCGCACACCCACACACACCACCACATACACCCACACACACCCCACACCCACACACACCCCACACCCACACACCACACCCACACACACCCCACACCCACACCCACACACCCACACACCCACACACCCCACACCACACACCCACCCACATACACCCACACACACCCGCACACCCACACACACCCCCACACACACCCACACACACCCACACACCCGCACACCCACACACCCACCCACATACACCCACACACCCACACACCCACACACCCCCACACACACCCGCACACGGCAAGGCAGCAGCCCAAGTCGGGAATGGAGCCCAGGCCGCCCACCGGCCAACACGACGACGTCGATGCGACCACCTCACAGCTCCACCAACATTCCCACTGTCCCGGGGGCGGGAACGGACAAGTGACTTGGCGCATTGTGGCCGCGGTACTAACGGAGAAGAGGGAGATGGTGACCGTAACGGCGGTGCATTTACACGAGGAGGCACACACACACGCGTGTGTATGTACACTGGAGGAGATAGCCTTTAAATTTCACCCCAGTGACCGCCAGAGACCCAGAGACTGATCACACAGTCCCAGGGAGACCAGAGACTCTCACAAAGACCCAGAGGCTCACAGAGAAACACAGAGACTCATGCAGAGACCCACAGACTCACACAGAGACCCACAGACTCACACAGAGACCCACAGACTCACAGAGAGACCCATAGACTCACAGAGACCCATAAACTCACATAGAGACCCAGAAACTCACACAGAGACCCAGATACTTGTGTAGAGATCCAGAGACTCGCAGAGACTTGCAGAGTGTTTGCGGGTTGCTGCTCTCTCTCTCGGAGGCACACGCAGGGGGCAGCACCGATCCTCTTCCTTGCTCTCTCTGAGCCAGTGGTGGAAATTCCACATTCCTTTGACGGGGAGAGGGGGGGGTCGGTCTCCTTGTAAAAACACAACCACGCTCAAAACTCCCGTGACGCATCGACGACACGCAGTTTACCCGCCCCGGAATGATGATGTTCACGGAGTGATGGCGACGATGTCGGTGGAGGTGATGACGATGATGGTGGTAGTGTCGGTGAGGGTGATGACGATGATGGTGGTGGTGTCGGTGAGGGTGATGATGATGATGATGGTGGTGGTGTCGGTGAGGGTGATGATGATGATGGTGGCGGTGTCGGTGAGGGTGATGACGATGATGGTGGCGGTGTCGGTGAGGGTGATGATGATGATGGTGGCGGTGTCGGTGAGGTGATGACGATGATGGTGGTGGTGTCGGTGAGGGTGATGAAGATGATGGTGGCGGTGTCGGTGAGGGTGATGACGATGATGGTGGCGGTGTCGGTGAGGGTGATGACGATGATGGTGGCGGTGTCGGTGAGGGTGATGATGATGATGGTGGCGGTGGCGGTGAGGGTGATGACGATGATGGTGGCGGTGTCGGTGAGGGTGATGATGATGATGGTGGCGGTGTCGGTGAGGGTGATGACGATGATGGTGGTGGTGGTACAGATGGTGGTCACGGCGGTGACGATGGTGGCGGTGGCGATGTACTGACACCGTGCGTGGCGATGGAGACGGGGATGACGATGATCGTGGGGGTAGCTACGACGAGCTGAGGTCCAATACCTGCGGGTGAACATTAGGGAGGAGGGAGGAGGGTGGAGGGGTGGGGCAGGGGGCAGGGGGGAGGTCACCAGCAGGGTCCAGCGCTGCGAGGCTCCGGCGCCATCACCGCCCGACCGGCCTCAACAGTTCAAAGGTCGCGAGTTCAAATCCCAGCCGAGGCTCGACTCGGCCCGCTCAACCGCCAGCGTCGTCACCGTCACCACCGTGACCTTGACCGTAATCACCACCGTGACCTTGACCGCAATCACCACCGTGACCTTGACCGTAATCACCACTGTGACCTTCATCGTAATCACCACCGAATCGCCAGCACGCCCTGCTGCGGGGAGCGACTCCCCCCGCCCCGTCTCCGGCGACACGGAAGGTTCCCCCGGCGGCTCCTTGCCGAGCCGGGAACCAAACGGGGCCACGCCGCCGGGGCCTCGCGACGAGGGGGGCGACGTCTCCGCATCCGGCTCGGGGGCCAAGCGGGGCCAGGGGCGGTGGGGGGACGGGGGGACGGGGGGGCGCTACCGACACGGTCACCGCTCACTGGCGCCGGCGGCGGCGGCAAACGAAACAACACCGAGAGAAAGTAGAAGAGGTAAAAGACTTTGCCGGTGGGGACACGGGCGGCCGCAGCCTCCCCCGTGGCACCGTCCGGTCCTCACGTTGACACCACCCCGCCCCCCTCCCCACCCCCCCCCCACAGCAACTTTGCATTCAGTGAGCCCGGTGGCGCAGGGGAGGCCTCAGAAGGGCAAGCTGCCCGGGTGGCCTGGCCCATAGCCGATGTCCATGGCGGGCAGAGCTCCCCGCTGCCTCATAGCCTTGTGCTGCTGCTGCTGCTGTAGATTCAGCAGCTCCTGCTGCTGCTGCTGCTGCTGCTGTTGCTCGGGCATCATCATGACGGGCCCGCCGGGGCCTCCCACCATGTGGTGGTGACCGAGCTGCTCCATCGACAGCGCGGCCCTCCACCGCCTCCTCCCGCACGCCGCCGCCGCCGCCAGCCTGGCCGCGCTGCTTGCCGGGACCCAGCATGCCGTGGTGGTGCATCAGCGGCTGCTGCTGCTGCTGCGGTGATTGCCCCACCTGACCGCCCGGCGACGAGCCCTGCTGCTGCTGCTGCATGTGCGAGGGCATCATCATGTCCACGTGCTGCTGCTGCTGCTGGTGGTGCTGGTGGTGCTGCTGCTGCTGCTGCTGCATGGAGGGCAGGCAGGGCCCGCCCGAGGCAGCGGCCGCCCCCGGGTGCGGCGTGGGAGGAGGGCCATGGGCAGGCCCGGGCGGCCGTGCGAGTGGGCCCCGCGCCCGCCGGGTCGTGCATGTGCATGTGCATGTGTTGCTGTTGTTGTTGTTGCTGCTGTTGCTGCTGTTGTTGTTGTTGTTGCTGCTGCTGCTGCTGCTGAGCGCGGCTCAGGGCCTGGGCGGTGTAGGGGAGCGCAGGCCCATCATGGCGCGAGCGCCGCCCGCGTGGAACTGCGAGGGGGCGGCTGGCGGTGGTGCGGCACGGAGCGGGGCGAGACCTGCGGTGGGCGGGAGGTGGAGGAGGAGGGGAGGGAGAGAGGAAGGGATCAATCACAGACAACAGCCCCAGTCCGTGTCTCTTGATTCCCCGACGAAGCTGGTGGCCGCGTGAACGTGCCGTGACCCCCGCCGTGACCCCCGCCGTGACCCCCGCCGTGACCCCGCCGTGACCCCCGCCGTGACCCCGCCGTGACCCCGCGCCCACCCGCGCCCCCGGTCTGCGGCGTGGGTCCACCACGCGAGAGACGACAATCGTGGGCGAGTCGTGGGGTGCACGACTCGCCCACCAGAGGCCGCTGGAGGCATCGCTAGAGGCCGCTAGAGGCATCGCTAGAGGCTAGGCTAGAGGCCTCGCTGGAGGCCGCTGGAGGCCGCTAGAGGCCGCTGGAGGCCTCTCTACGGCCTCTGGTGCACGACTGACGGGTGGGTGGGGAGGGTCGCCAACCAAGACAAAAAGGGTAAAAAAAGGAAAATGCGAATTTGGTAAAAGAAAAACCCTCAACATTTCCAGCGACGCGCCGTGCGGTGACCACGAGGGGGGCGTGGTGGCGGGTCCTTGGTGACGAGCGGTCACGGGGCGTCAGGGGGGGGGGGGGTCCGATGACCCGCGGGTCGCCGACCCTCAACTAACCCAACTAAAGAAGAACTTCGTCGCCAACAACGCCGCTCGCGAAAAGCCAAAACGGCGCGTGAGGTGGGATGGCGTCAACGAGGGACTTGAGAGCGCCCCCCCTCCCATCCCGCCAGCCCCCCCACCCCAGCCCCACCCCGCCTCCCAGCCCCCCCCCCCCCCTCACCTGGGGAAGTACTGCAGCGTCTGGCTGGGCTTCTCCGAGGGGATGATCCTGGAGAGGTCGAACTCGGGGATGCCCCGACGCCCGTCCTCATCACGTCCTGCAGCTCCACGTCCACAAACACGTCCGGGGAGGGGGCCCCCCCTCCAAACGGGTCCCCGGGGCCCCCATGGCCCCGGCGGGGGGGGCGGCCCCCGCCGGCCCCCCGCGCCCGACCCCGTAGGGTCTCCCTGCTGCTGCTGCTGCAGGCTCCCGCCGAAGGCTCTGCCGCCCATCTGCTGCAAGGCATGATGGGAGGAGGGCGCCATGGGGGCTGCTGCTGCCCCCCCCCATCATGGGGCCGCCCCCCAGGCGAAGCATCTGAGCTTGGGGGGCGCCCCCACCCATCATGGGCTGCAGCATGGCCTCGTGGTGGGGCGGCCCGCCCCCCCCTGCTGCTGCTGCTGCTGCATCATGGGGTTGCCCCCGGCGGGTACATCATGGAGGGCGGCGGCGCGGCGACATCATGGCGCCGGGCGACATCATGAGGCCGCCGTCGGGGGCCCGCTGGGGCCCGCCGTGGGAGGGCGGCAGGCCGGGCACGTGCAGGCCAGGGGTCGTGCAGGCCGGGCACGGGACCCACGCCACGGACGCGGCTCAGGCCTAGAGCACGGGGGGGGGGGGGGGAACGCGGTGAGACCCGGCCTCAACGCTGCGACCCCGAGACCCGACCTCAACGCTGCGACCCCGAGACCCGACCTCAACGCTGCGACCCGAGACCCGACCTCAACACCCGACCCCGAGACCCGCCTCAACGCTCCAACCCGAGACCCGCCTCAACGCTGCGACCCNGAGACCCGCCTCAACACCCGACCCGAGACCCGCCTCAACTCTCCGACCCCGAGACCCGCCTCAACACTCCGACCCGAGACCCGCCCTCAACACTCCGACCCCGAGACCGCCTCAACGCTCCAACCCCGAGACCCGACCTCAACGCTGCGACCCCGAACCCACCCCACCCCGACCCGAACCCGCCTCAACTCTCCGACCCCGAGACCCGACCTCAACACTCCGACCCCGAGACCCGCCCTCAACTCTCCGACCCGAGACCCGCCTCAACACTGCGACCCCGAGACCCGACCTCAACACTGCGACCCGAGACCCGACCTCAACACTCCGACCCCGAGACCCGACCTCAACTCTCCGACCCCGAGACCCGACCTCACACTGCGACCCCGAGACCCGACCTCAACACTGCGACCCGAGACCCGACCTCAACACTCCGACCCCGAGACCCGACCTCAACTCTCCGACCCCGAGACCCGCCCTCAACACTGCGACCCCGAGACCCGACCTCAACACTGCGACCCCGAGACCCGACCTCAACGCTCCAACCCGAGACCCGCCCTCAACTCTCCGACCCCGAGACCCGCCCTCAACTCTCCGACCCCGAGACCCGACCTCAACACTCCGACCCCGAGACCCGCCCTCAACACTCCGACCCCGAGACCCGCCTCAACACTCCGACCCCGAGACCCGGCCTCAACGCTGCGACCCGAGACCCGGCCTCAACGCTGCGACCCCGAGACCCGACCTCAACACCCCGACCCGAGACCCGGCCTCAACGCTCCGACCCCGAGACCCGCCTCAACTCTCCGACCCCGAGACCCGCCCTCAACTCTCCGACCCCGAGACCCGACCTCAACACCCGACCCGAGACCCGCCCTCAACTCTCCGACCCGAGACCCGCCCTCAACACTCCGACCCCGAGACCCGCCCTCAACACTCCGACCCCGAGACCCGACCTCAACACTCCGACCCCGAGACCCGACCTCAACACTCCGACCCCGAGACCCGACCTCAACGCTGCGACCCCGAGACCGACCTCAACGCTGCGACCCCGAGACCCGACCTCAACTCTCCGACCCGAGACCCGCCCTCAACACTCCGACCCCGAGACCCGACCTCAACGCTGCGACCCCGAGACCCGCCCTCAACTCTCCGACCCCGAGACCGCCTCAACACTGCGACCCCAAGATCCGACCTCAACGCTGCGACCCGAGACCCGGCCCCCACCCCGCCCCCCACTCCCCACCCCGCCCCCTGCGGTCCCGGCGGCACTCACCCGGAGGCATCCCCCCCCCCGGGGTTGGGGCCGGGCGACCTATCGGAGACCCCCATCCCGGGCGGCACAGCCCCCCGCCCCGCCGGCGGCCCCGTCGGGGAGCGGTCCCCCATGGGGTCCTCGTCGGAGCTGGACAGCGTCTGGATGGCGTCGTGGTACAGCGGCACGGCGCTGGGCATCGGGAACTGGACATGCGCGACATCATCAGCGTGATGGGTTCTCCCGCCCCACCAGGTCCGCGTGGTGCTGCTGATGCTGCTGCTGCTGTTGCTGCTGCTGTTGTTGTTGCTGCTGTTGCTGTTGTTGTTGTTGTTGCTGCTGCTGTTGCTGCTGTTGTTGTTGTTGCTGCTGTTGTTGTTGTTGCTGTGCGGCCGCTGAGACGAGGTAGGCGTCCGAGGGAGAGGGGGGGCGGCCCGCCCACGTTTGACCCCCCCACCCCACCATGTGCTGCTGCTGCTGCTGGGGCCCTCCGCCCTGCTGGTAGGGGTCTGAGGGACACCGCACAGAGCGACACACGAGAGAGCGGGAGAGAGCGAGAGAGAGTGAGAGAGAGAGAGCGAGTGAGAGAGCGAGCGACAGAGCGAGAGAGCGACAGAGCGAGCGACAGAGAGAGTGAGCGACAGAGTGAGAGAGCGAGAGAGAGCGAGCGAGTGAGAGAGCGAGCGACAGAGCGAGAGAGCGACAGAGCGAGCGACAGAAAGTGAGCGACAGAGAGCGAGCGACAGAGCGAGCGAGCGAACGAGCGAGAGAGCGAGCGACAGAGAGAGAGAGTGAGCGAGCGACAAAGCGAGCGACAGAGAGAGACTAGGCCACCGCGGTCCCACCCCAAACGGCAAGCGCCGCCTGTGCATCGTGAACAGCGACCCATTTGCAAGCGAGTTTCTTTTCGTTACTTTGAATTGGATTTAATTTCGCACCGGGGCCGACGATCCTGCATAAACGCTCCACCCTCCCCACTCTCTCTGTCTCCCCCACTCTACATCCAAGTTTTACTCCACAGGCCGTACTGCAATGTATTATTTACTTTTATTTGTTTTCATTATTATGACCACGTTGTGAGTGTTTGCCCAGGAAGGCCTCACTAAGACTCAAAGACTCGCACGGCAAGGAGAGGCACCGCACACACCACACACACACACCACACACACACCACACACCACACACACACCGCACACACACACCACACGCACACACACCACACACACACACACACACACCCACACACACAACACCACCACCACCACACACACACCACACACACACACCACACACACCACACACCGCACACACCACACACACACCACCACACACACCACACACACCACACCACCACACACACACACCACACACACACACACCACACACCACACTCCCACCCAACCACTACAGCCGGTCACACCACACTCCCACCCAACCACTACAACCGGTCACACCACACTCCCACCCAACCACTACAGCCGGTCACACCACACTCCCACCCACCACTACAGCCGGTCACACCACACTCCCACCCAACCACTACAGCCGGTCACACCACACTCTCACCCAACCGCTACAGCCGGTCACACCACACACACACCCAACCACTACAGCCGGTCACACCACACACACACCCAACCACTACAGCCAGTCACACCACACACACCCAACCACTACAGCCAGTCACACCACACTCCCACCACGGACAGCCCGCGCCGCCACCGGTAACTCACTCGGTTCGTTCGGCGAGAAGTTCGAAGCGGCCGCGGCAGCAGCTGCTGCTGCGGCCGCCGCCGCTGCCGCCGCGGCTGCTGCGGCGGCGGCCTTGCCCCTCTTCCCCTTGGCCTGCGTGCCCGTCGCCTTGGGGCCGGCGCCACCACCACCGCCACCGCCGCCTCCTGCCGGACCGGCGGATCCTCCTCCTCCTCCGCCGCCGCCGCCGGCGTCCCAAGCGGGCGAGGGCACGCCGCCCACCGAGGGCGACTTGAGGTTGCCTCCGGCGAGGCGCGGGGCGAGCGGGCGTTCATGACGGGCGACTTGATGGACACCGTCTGCTGCTGCTGCTGCTGCTGCTGCTGCGAGGTGACGGTGGCGGCGGAGGAGGAGGCGGCTCCTGCTGCTGCGACGGGGTTGAGGGGCGACTTCATGGGGCGGACGGAGGGTTGAAGACGGGCGACGCGCCGCGGTTCATCGTGGGCGACTTGAGCGCGTGCAGCCCGGGGGACGCCAGCTGCCCGCCGCCGGCCCCGCCGCCCTTGGGGATCGTCACGTCCGCCGGCCGCCGCCCACGGCCCCTCTGCGGCGGAGGCTGCGACGCAGGCGGCTGCTGCTGCTGCTGCTGCTGCTGCTGCTGCTGCAGCTGCAGCTGCGCTCCCTCGGGCAGCGGAGGGATGTGGCTCAACCGCTGAGCTGCGATCCCACCCACCATCTTGGGATCGCCGCCCATGAACCGCTGCTGCTGCTGCTGCATGGCCTCCTGCTGCTGCTGCTGCTGCAGGGTCGGTGGTCCAGGAGTGAGTCCAGGCGAGCGAGACACCACTCCGTACGGTCCTCCCGCCTGCTGCATCATCCCGGGTTTCCCTCCTCCTCCTCCTGACGCCGAGGCCGGCGTGGCGGCACCGGCGGCCACCGAGCCGTGCTGATGATGCAGAACGCCGCCCGAGCGCAGGACCTCCTCCTGGTGGGCCCTCATCATCTCCCGGTCGCCCGCCTTGCCCGCCAAGGCCGCCATGCTCATCCCCATGCTGCCTTGCTGCTGCTGCTGCAGCTCCATCGATAGCTGCTGCTGCTGCTGCTGCTGCAAGACGGCCGCTGCTTCTGCGACGTCCGACATGAGACTGGGAGAGGGGTTCTTGCCGTTCAGCCCCCCGCAGTTCACGGGGTCGAGGTGCTTCTGCGAGCGGAACACCTGCTCCAGGTCGAGCGCCGACGCCTCCAGGCCCTGCTGCTGCTGCTGCTGCTGCTGGGCCCCTGCTGCTGCTGCGGCCGCGGCGGCCGCCACCGCCTCCATGCGCCGGCGCTCCTGCAGCTGGTGCTGGTGCATCAGCGCCTCCTGGATGTTGCTCGGGCTGCCCAGAGGTCGTCCCATCATCACCAGCTCCTCCATCTCGGACAGGGGACCCACCGAGCCACGGGCGCCGGGTCTCAACCCCTGCTGCTGCTGCTGCTGCAGCTGCATCATCGCTTTGGCGTTTGCGCCATCCATGGCCGCGCCGGGCATCATCATCATGCGCTGCTGCTGCTGCTGCTGCTGCATCATGAGGTTCCCCGTAAATCGGTGCGCTGGGAATCGCATCATGGACTGGCCGCGCGGCGGCTGGGGGAATCCGTTGGGGTCCGGGAATCTGGCGGCCATCGCAGGCGGCATTCCGTGCGGGAAATGCTGCTGCTGCTGCTGCTGCTGCGGCGTCATGGGGGACTCCATCCCACGGGAATCCCGTCCGGGAAGCGAGCGACCATTCCCGGCGCAAACTGCTTCCCGACATCGGGGTGCAGGTGGTGAGGCAGGTGAGGGTTGTGCGGGTGTTGGTGGTGCGGGTGATGGTGGCCGGGATGGTGGTGAGGGTGGTGGTGGCCGGGGTGGTGCGGGTGGTGGTGCGGGTGGTGGTGCGGGTGGTGGTGGGCGGGTGGCCGCCATGCGGGTGGTGGTGCGGGTGGTGGTGGGGGTGGAGCTGCTGCTGCTGCTGCTGCACCGCGTCTCCCATCTGCCCCGGAATTCCCATTCCCATGGGAAAGCGGCCACCGCCACCGCCGCCGCCACCGCCACCGCCACCCATCTCCGGCTCATCGCGTCACCAAACTGCGCGCCGACTCCACCGGCTCCACCGCCCATCCCGGGCGGAATCCTCTCGAGCACGCGGCCCGGCATCCCCGGGGGGATCCCGCCGGAGAACTGCCCCCCTCTCCCTGCGGGGGCTGCATCCCTTCGGCGGCGTGCCTTCCCATGGTGCCTTGCGGCGGCTGGGAGGGCGGCGCCTGCTCGGAGAACATGACGCCCCCCGCCGGGATCCCGCCGGGGCCGCCGGGGCCGTCCGAGAATCGCGCCACCAGCTCGGGGATCATCCCGTCGGGAAGGTTCTTCATGTAGGGCGGCGGCGGGGGCGCCCCGCGCCCTCAGGGGGCGCCAGCTCGCCCGGCCCCCCCCCATGTGGCCCACCCCTTCCTGCCGGCGCCGCTTATCCTCGTAGAAGTCCTGCTGCAGCTTGAGCCACGCCACCTGCTCGGGGCTCAGGGGCTCGCGGCCCCCCCGCCGCCGCCCATCAAGTGACTCTCCAGCGCAAACAGCTGCTGCTGCTGCTGCTCCTGCTGCTGCTGCTGCTGGTGCTGCTGGTGGTGCTGTGGGGAGGAAGACAAACCCGGCATCATCACCGCACCGTGCTGCTGAGGACCCATCGCGCCGACGCCGCCCATCATCATCATCATCGACTGTTCGGGCCCCACGCCGCCGCCCCGGAAGGCCGCGGGCCCTGCTCGCCCAGCTGCCCGGCGCTCTGCGCCTGCGCCATCATCGCCTGCAGGGGCCCGTCCGGCGGCTTCTTGTCGCCGGCCCTCCCGGCGGCCGCCACCGACGAGAGGGCGGCGGCGGCGGCGGCGGCGGCGGCGCCCTTGGTGAGAAAGTCGTCCTTCTCGTCGGGGAAGAGCAGCTTGTGGATGTCGCGCAGCGTCTGCAGCGAGCGCTCACGATGCTCCAGCTGCTCCTGGGAGAGCCCCTCGGGGTTGTCCTGCTGCTGCTGCTGCTGCTCCATCGCCACGGCGACCTCGGCCGCGCCGGCGGCGGAGCCGACGCCGGGCGAGCCGCCGAGGGAGTCGACGCACGGCGCCTCCAGCTTCACCGCCGTCGCCGCCACCGCCGCGGCCGCCCTGTCGCCGGGCGCCGTGGCGACGCCGTCGTCCGCAATGTCGGCGCTCAGCAGCTGCTGCTGCTGCTGATCTTCGTCGGAGGCGGCCGAGGCACCGCCGGCACCGCCGCCCTCAGAGTCAATCGCTCGCTCCACCTTCACCTCGGCGGACGCATTCCCGGCAAGTTCCGGCGCGGCCGTCGCCACGCATCCACCGCCCTGACCGTCGCCCTCCTGCTGCTGCTGCTGCTGCAGGTCTGCTGTTGCGTCTTCAGCCGGCACCTCCACCCCAGGTTCCGGCGCTTCTGGTTTCACCGTTGCCGGATCCGGGGAAGCCGAGGGAAGCAACAGGAGAGAGGCGGCGGCGGCAGACGAGCCGGGGCCGGCGCAACCGGAATGGCCGTCGTCGCCATTGCCGGCAGCTGCTGCTGCCGCTGAAGCAGCTGCTGCCACTGCCGCCGCTGCCGCAGAAACGGTTTCGGCGCCACCGCCACCGTCGCCGCCATCGCCGACGGCTCCTTCCGCGTCCGGATCCGGTGAAGCTTTGCCGTCGGACGCAGCGATGGCGCCGGCGGTCGGGGCGTTGGCGGCGGCGGCGTTGGCGGCGGCGTTGGCGTTGGCGCAGGCGGGGAGGAGGAGCAGGAGGCGGCCGCGAGGTCTCCGTCGGCGTGCAGGAGGAGGGAGGGGGCGTGCGGGACGGGTTGGAGGCCGCCGGCGGTGCAGGGGAGAAGGCGCCGCCGAGTTGCTTGGGCGGGCGCCACTGTCGCGCCGGCTGCTGCTGCTGCTGCTGCTGCAGCAGGAGGTGGCTCTTCTTGCGGTGCGAGAATAACCACACGCACAACCACAACGACAACACACACACACACAACAAGCACAGCGGCAGCGTGTCTGGCAGGTGTCGTTGCAGTGCACGACGCTCGCACAACAACACGGGGGGGGNAGGTGAATAGATAGACGGACGGGTGTGGTGGGTGTGGGTGGGTGGATGTGAGTGGGTAGGTGGGTGGGTGGGTGGGTGTGGGTGGATGTGGGTGGGGTGGGTGGGTGTGGGTGGTGTGGGTGGATGGATGTGGGTGGGTAGGTGGGTAGGTGGGTGGGTGTGGGTGGGTGGTGTGGGTGGGTGTGGAGGGTGGGTGGGTGTGGGTGGGTAGGTGAGTGGGTGGGTAGGTGGGTGGGTGTGGGAGGGTAGGTGGGTGTGGGAGTGGGTGGGGGTGGGTGGGTGGGTGTGGGTGGGTGGGTCTGGGTCCTGGGTATGGTGGAGCGTCAGTGTCGCGGTTAGCGCCGCACTGCGCTACAAACCCGGTGACCCGAGTTCAATTCCCGCTCATGGCCACCAATGCCGGTGACGATTATCTGATTCGGTCCTGGGCCTCCTCTAGGTAAACTCGGCCTCAAATGAGTATCTGGTGCGGTGTGTAAACATCGCGGCCGGGCGTGGTGCTGGCCACCCACCCCTCGTGTGCCGTGCCGGCCTTCATAGGTGCTACTCGCTAACAGCACTTGCCCAAACATTTTGTTAAGGCTACACGGGGGATCTTTTTCTGTGTGTGTGTGTGTNGGGCCTCACCATCAGGCCCACCAAAACTAAGCACCTGCCTGGGTATTTTGTACCATAGGACACTCCACCCCCACAACTCCCAATCGGTGATGGGGCAGTAGTGGAGAGAGTGGAGAATTTCCCAAACCTGGGCAGTGTGCTTAAGACCGGCTCCAGTTTAACAGCAGAGGTCTCACTCAAATCAGTCGAGCGGCAATATCTTTTTATCGGCTGCATAACGCTGTGTGGAAGCTACCTGGTCTGTCGCTCCGCACGAAGCTTCGGGTCTTCTCCCTTCTCTATGCTTGCAAAACGAGGAGCCCCCTAATGGAGCATCTTCGCCGGTTAGAAACATTTAGGCTGGCCTGCCTACGATCCATCCTGGGTTTAACCAGGCTGGATTGTGTGAGGAGCTCACAAATCCTTGAAAGATCTGGACAAAGTCCCATCGGTGAGCTCCTCCGGCAGGCGAGGCTGCGTTGGCTGTGTCATGTAGCCCGCATGCCCAGCCACCGCTTGCCCAAGCAGCTTCACAACAACGAGCGGAGCGCCGGGCGACTAAAATACAGCAAAGTTGGCACAGTGGGGGGCACAGCTGGTGTATCTACCGGTCATCCCAGTCAGTCGTGGCATCTGGGTCTGCCCCGTGACCTCCTGCCAGTGGGCGTTCGACACTTCACGTGACAGCCTCAAGGTGCACTTAGCCTGGCACAAGCATCGTGGTGATGTCACCGCCACTGAGTGGAGAATGGCGGTTGTTGTTGTTGTGTACGTATGTGTGTGTGTTGAACTTCTTTCGCACCGTACGTAGCCAAGCGTGCTCATGGGAGGTGCGGTGGTGGTGGTGGGTTGCAAAGCGTCCGCTCGCCAACTCACCCGCACAGCCTGCGTCTTGCAGTTGGAGGCGTTCTGCTGGTGGAAGGCGAGGATTGAGTCGACACGGCCCTGGTTCACAGCCTCCGCCGCCCTGCATGCCACACACGCACACACGCACACACAGATATACACACGCACAGACACACACAGACACACACAGACACACACACACAGACACAGACAGACACACACACAGACACGCAGAAACACACAGAGACACGCACACACAGATATACACATGCACAGACACACACAGACACACACAGAGACACACACACACGGACACACACAGACACACACAGACACACACAGAAACACACAGAGATACACACACAGAGATATACACACGCACAGACACACACAGAAACGCACACACACAGACACACAGGGTGGGTGAGTGGGTGGGTGAGTGGCTGGATGGGTGGGTAAGTGAGTAGGTGGGTGAGTGGGTGAGTGGGTGGGTGGGTGACTGGGTGGGTGGGTGAGTGGGTGGATGGGTGTGTGGGAGGGTGAGTCGGTGGGTGGGTGGGTGAGTGGCTGGATGGGTGGGTGAGTGAGTAGGTGGGTGAGTGGGTGAGTGGGTGGGTGGGTGACTGGGTGGGTGGGTGGTGAGTGGGTGGATGGGTGTGTGGGAGGGTGAGTCGGTGGGTGGGTGGTGGGTGAGTGGCTGGGTGAGTGTGGGTGAGTGGTTGAGTGGCTGGGTGAGTGGCTGGGTGAGTGGCTGGGTGAGTGGCTGGGTGGGTGAGTGGCTGGGTGAGTGTGGAATCCCCTCACTTGTTCAGCAGCTGGGTGGAGAAGACGCACACGAGGGCAGAGAGGGGGGGCTTGGGGGGAGCCTGGGAGGCCTCCGAGAGGTCAGAGGTCACCCCGATCAGGGTGGCCATAGGGGGTCCACCCACCCCTGCCCCAGGGCATGCTGGGAGAGAGGGGATGACACTGGTCAATCCACTGCTGGATGAACAGAGTGGGGGTGTGAGAGAGAGTGGGGGGGGTGTGAGAGTGGGGGGTGAGAGAGTGGGGGGGGGGGGGAGAGAGTGGGGGGTGTGAGAGTGGGGGGTGAAAGAATGGGGGGTGAGAGAGAGTGGGGGGGTGAGAGAGAGTGGGGGGTGTGAGAGTGGGGGGTGAGAGAGAGTGGGGGGTGAGAGAGAGTGGGGGTGTGAGAGAGAGTGGGGGGTGTGAGAGTGGGGGGGTGAGAGAGAGTGGGGGGGTGAGTGAGAGTGGGAGGTGAGAGAGAGTGGGGGGTGTGAGTGAGAGTGGGGGGGGGGGGGGTCTCACGTGGGGATGAGAGGAGGGGGCGGTCGTCCTCGCTCTCGCCGCCAGACCCCCCCCACTCGGGGGCCGCGGTGAAGGCCGCCCGCCGCTGGGTGGCCCCCCCCTCCTCTTGCCACGGCCACCGCCTGCCACGGGGGGGGGGGGGGGCACAATCAGAAACATTCATTCAGGTGGTGGTGGTGGTGGTGGAGGTGGTGATGGTGGTGGTGGTGGTGGTGATGGTGGTGGTGGAGATGGTGGTGGTGAGGTGGTGATGGTGGAGGTGATGGTGGTGGTGGTGGTGATGGTGGTGGTGGAGGTGATGGTGGTGATGGTGGTGGTGGAGGTGATGAGAGTGGTGGTGGAGGTGATGGTGGTGGTGGTGGTGGTGATGGTGGTGGTGGAGGTGGTGAT
>MU249645.1:1893870-1908870 GCA_018977245.1 Lethenteron camtschaticum | reverse complement strand
TCACTTATTCACTCTCTCTCTCACACTCCCCTCCGTGGCTCTGTCCACCGCATCGCTCCGTGTTTCACTCTGAACAAAGGACAGCTCAGGACAGACCACGAGGTCAAACTTGATTTTCAAGAGACACGGAGACACGCGGAGACACGCGGAGACACGCGGAGACACACAGAGAGACACGCGGAGACACACAGAGACACACAGAAACACACAGAGACACGCGGAGACACACAAAGACACGCGGAGACACACGGAGACACACGGAGACACAGAGACACGCGGAGACACACAGACACACGGAGACACGCGGAGACACGCGGAGGCACACACAAGGGCGACTGTGATGGGGACTTAATGATTGGGTGTGTGCACCTCCTGTGTGCGTGCAGTGAGTGGGTGTGTGTCTGTGTGCGTGCAGTGAGTGGGTGTGTGTCTGTGTGCGTGCAGTGAGTGGGTGTGTGTCTGTGTGCGTGACAATAGGCGACCCGAGTTCGAATTCCGCTCACGGCCGACACCAGAGACGATTATCTGAACCGGTCCTGGGCCTCCCCTAGGTCTACTCAGCCTCAAACGAGTACTCGGTGCGGTGTGTAGTAAATATCGCCACTGGGGAGACAAAGGCGGCCGGCGTAGCGCTGGCCACCCACCCCTCGTGTGCNGTGCCGGCCTTCAAGGTGCCGCTCGCTAACAGCACTTGCCCCTACAGTCTGTTGAGGCTACACGGGAGATCTTTGTCTTTTGTCTGAGTGTGTGCAAGTGAGCAATGGTATGTGTAAGTGTGTGTGTCAACGAGCAGTGTGTGTGTGTGTCAACGAGCAGGTTCATGTGTGTGTGTGAGCGTGTGAGTGTGAGTGTGTGAGTGTGGGTGTGTGAGTGTGTGGGTGTGAGTGTGTGCGAGTGTGTGCGAGTGTGGCGAGTGTGTGTGTGTGTGAGTGTGTGTGAGTGTGGGTGTGTGTGTGTGTNAGTGGTGTGTGAGTGAGTGTGTGAGTGTGTGTGTGAGTGTGTGTGAGTGTGTGAGTGGTGTNAGAGTGTGTGAGTGTGTGCGTGTGAGTGTGTTGAGTGTGTGTGTGTGTGTGTGTGAGTGTGTGAGTGTGCGTGTGAGTGTGTGAGTGTGTGAGTGCGTGTGTGTGTGTGAGAATGTGCGTGCGAGTGAGTGTGTGTGTGAGTGAGTGTGTGAGTGTGTGAGTGTGAGAGTGTGTGTGTGAATGTGTGAGTGTGTGAGAGTGAGTGTGTGTGTGAGTGTGTGAGTGAGTGTGTGAGTGTGTGAGTGTGTGAGTGTGTGTGTGAGTGCGTGTGAGTGAGTGAGTGTGTGAGTGTGTGAGTGTGAGAGTGAGTGTGTGAGTGTGTGTGTGAGTGTGTGTGAGTGTGCGTGCGAGTGAGTGTGTGAGTGTGTGTGAGTGTGTNAGTGTGAGTGAGTGTGTGTGAGTGAGTGTGAGAGTGTGTGTGTGAGTGTGTGAGTGTGTGTNAGTGTGCGTGCGAGTGAGTGTGTGTGTGAGTGAGTGTGTGAGTGTGTGAGTGTGAGAGTGTGTGTGTGTGTGTGTGAGTGTGTGTGAGAGTGAGTGTTGTGAGTGTGTGAGTGAGTGTGTGAGTGTGAGAGTGAGTGTGTGAGTGTGTGTGTGAGTGCGTGTGTGTTAAAAGGGGTGGCGTGCATGTGCGTGGGTGTATTTTAAGCCCGTGCGTGTGTGCGCAAGGTGCGGATGTGTGCTTGCTCGTGTGTGCGTGGCTTGTGTGTCAGTGGGTGTAGTGGACCGTGTGTGTGCGTGTGTGTGCGTGTGTGCGCGTGTGTGTGCGTGTCTGTGTGTATCTGTGTTGAAGCATCCATATGGGCTGTGTGTGTGCGTGTTGTGCGAGTGTGAGTGAGTGTGTGAGTATGTGTGTATGTGTGCGAGTATGTGAGTGAGTGTGTACGCGTGTGTGTGCGTGTCTGTGTGTATCTGTTGTTGAATCATCTATATGGGCTGTGTGTGTGTGTNCGTGTTGTGCGAGTGTGATGTACGATCTCAATGTTTGTCTTTCACGTGTGTCTGTGTCGGTATGTGTGTGTGTGAGGGTATATGTGAATATACAGTCTGTAGCGGTATATGCCTGTGTGTGTGTGACTGTGTGTTGGGGAGCGGTGGTGTAGTGGTTAGCGCTACGCTGCGCTACGAACCTGGCGACCCGAGTTTGAAACCCGCTCTCGGCCAACGCCAGTGACGATTATCTGAACCGGTCCTGGACGTCCCCTAGGTCGACTCAGCCTCAAACGAGTACAAGGTGCAGTGTGCAAACATCGCCACTGGGGAGACAAGGCGGCCGGCCGTGGAGCTGGTCACCCACCCCTCGTGTGCCGTGCCGGCCTTCATAGGTGCCGCTCGCTAACAGCACTTGCCCCTGCAGTTTGTCAAGGCTACACGGGGGATCTTTGTCTTTTTCTTTGTGTGTGTCCATGTGTGTATAATCACATGCTGGGAGCGGTGGCGCAGTAGTTAGCACACTGCTCAACGAACCCGGCGACCTGAGTTCAACTCCCGCTCGTGGCCAATAACAGCGGTGAATATTTGAACCGGGCATGGGCCCCCACTTAGGTCGACTCAGCCTTAAATGAGCATCTGTTGCGATGTAGAAGCATCGCCGCACGCGAGGCGTGGTGCTGGCCACCCTCAGAATCAGACACGTGACCTGACAAAGAGACACAACGAGACCCATGGAGACCCATAGACGCATAGAGACCCACAGACTCCCACGGAGACCACCTGACTCAACACGGCCAGCAACAAGCAGCGTGGGGGGGGGNAGGCGATGGTGCCGTGTCCACCAGAACCACACGTACCCACACCGCACCGTACCCACACCGTGACGCTGAACTTCTTTCGCACCGTACGTAGCCAACCCACCAACCGCAAAGCTGCAAGTCAGGGGGCTTGAACTGCTCCTGCGATCGCTCCCGCCCCCCGCCCCCCCGCCCTGCTCCCCCACTCCCCCCCCGCTCCCCCGCCCCCCCCGCTCCCCCCCCCCCCCGCTCCCCCCCCNGCTCCCCCCCCCCCCCGCTCCCCCCCGCTCCCCCCCGCTCCCCCCCCTGCTCTGTCACCGAGCGTGCAGCTACCCGGCCGAATCGGGGGTTGAGGAGGAGGGGAGCGGTGGAATGGGTAATGGGGGGGGGGGNAGCGGATTTAAAATTCCATTTTGTGAGCAAGGACCAGGCCGCGATGTGATGGTGATGGTGGTTGTGTGTTGTGTGTTCGTGTCTGGCTGATTCGTTTGCCTTTCTTGTACTGTGCACTCCTGCCGTGGTTGTGCCTTGTTGTTGTGGTGGTTGTTGTGGTTGTGCCTTGTTGTTGTGGTTGTTGTGGTTGTGCCTTGTTGTTGTGGTTGTTGTGGTTGTGCCCGCTGACCCCGTGCCGCTGACTGGACAAGAGCTTCATAGATCATCGGATTCCTCCAGATAATAAAACACATGCCGACAAGGTGGGAGTGGGATCATCGTCACGAAATACCGCCACGAGGCGACGAACGGCACGGATTGATAACAATCATCATCATCGTCATCATCGTCACACCGACACACACGCGGACATTCATAGCGAGAGTATCTGTGCGAAACACAGACTCCACATAGCCAGCGCTGGTGAGTGTGTGAACAGGATTTTAACCCGTGTCACACACACACACTCTTACTCTCACTCACACACACTCTCACACTCACACACTCTCACACACACACACTTACTCTCACACACACTTACACACTCACTCACACTCACACACACTCACACACACCAATATTCTCACACACACTCACACATTTACACACTCACTCACACTCTCACTCATACTCTCACACACTTACTCTCACTCACACACACACACCCACTACTCTCACACACACACACCAATACTCTCACACACTCACACACACACACACGCACA
The DNA here is from genome assembly GCA_018977245.1 of Lethenteron camtschaticum. Classification (NCBI taxonomy): domain Eukaryota; kingdom Metazoa; phylum Chordata; class Hyperoartia; order Petromyzontiformes; family Petromyzontidae; genus Lethenteron; species Lethenteron camtschaticum. The sequence goes on along the minus strand of MU249645.1, from coordinate 1,904,964 downwards.
CACTTACACACTCTCACACACACTCACACACTCACTCTCACACATTTACACACTCTCACACACACTCACACACTCACTCTCACACATTTACACACTCTCACACACACTCACACANGCTCACACACACACACTCACACAAACCAATACTCTCACACACTCACACACAATCACACACAGACCAATACTCTCACACACACTCACACACACACCAATACTCACACACACACACTCACACACACACCCCCCCCCCNAAATACTGACACACACACACTCACACACACACTCTCTCTCACACACACACTCTCACACACACTCACACACATCTACACACACACTCTCTTACACACTCACACACACCTACATCTACACACACACTCTACACACACTCTCTTACACACTCACACACACATCTACACACATCTACACACACACTCTCAGACACACTCACACACATTATCTTACACACTCACACACATCTACACACACACACTCTTACACACTCACACACACACATCTACACACACACACATCTACACACATCTACACACACACACACACGGTCTACACCGTGACCACCCGACAGAGAAACGTCCACCCTGACGTTCACCCACGACTACGGCGGCAGCGGAGCCGTGAGACATCATCAACATCCACCAACACACAGAACAACATCGCCATGATGGTGATGGTGGTGATGGTGGTGAAGAAAATAACAATTAGAACGAACACAATGCGATCCGGATCCAGCGCGGTGGATCTGCGCCTGGATTGCGTCCAGCCGGGGAGTTTAAATGCAAGAATTTCCCTGCGTGCCGGGCGAGACCAACTGGGCGATAAGCGCGGGGGGGGGGNTAGCTCCACTCTGGGGTGCCGTGCGGGCTCTGCTACGGGGAGATAGGGGGCAGCAAAGGAATGCTTCACTCGTGTGTGTAGGTGTGTGTGTGTGTAGGTGTGTGTGTGTAGGTGTGTGTGTTAGATGTGTGTGTGTGTGTAGGTGTGTGTGTGGGTGTGTGTGTGTAGGTGTGTGTGTGTGTGTGTGTGTGTGTGAGTGTATAGAGATGTGTGTGTGTGTGTAGGTGTGTGTGTGTGTGTAGGTGTGTGTGTAGGTGTGTATGTAGATGTATATGTAGATGTGTGTGTGTGTGTGNAGTAGTGTGTGTGTGTGTGTGTATAGGTGTGTGTGTGTAGGTGTGTGTATAGGTGTGTGTGTGTAGATGTGTGTAGATGTGTGTGTGTAGATGTGTGTGTGTGTGTGTGTAGATGTGTGTGTATGTAGGTGTGTGTGTGTAGGTAGATGTGTGTGTATGTAGATGTGTGTGTATGTGTGTGTGTGTATGTAGATGTGTGTGTGTAAATGTGTGTAGATGTGTTTATGTAAATGTGTGTGTGTGTAGATGTGTGTATGTAGATGTGTGTATGTAGATGTGTTTTGGCCTTCATAGGTGCTCGCTAGAGCACTTGTCCCCAGAGTGTGTCACGACTATATGGGGATCTTTGTCTTTGCATGTGTGTGAGTCTTTGCGTGTGTGAGTGTGGATGTCTTTGTGTGTGTGAGCGGATGCTGTATCTGAGTGTGTGTGAGTATAGTGTGTGTGTAGTGTTTGTGCGTGTGTGTGTAGATGTGTGAGTGTGTATAAGTGTGCGTACGTAGATTTGTGTGTGTGTATAAGTGTGTGTGTAGATTTGTGAGTGTGTGTGTGGAGATTTGTGTGTGTATAAGTGTGTGTGTGAGTATAGGTGTGTGTGTGTAGATTTGTGTGTGTGTGTGTATATAAGTGTGTGTGTGTATAAGTGAGTGTGTAGATTTGTGTGTGTGTAAGTCTGTGTAAGTGTGTGTGTGTAGATTTGTGAGTGTGTGTGTGGAGATTTGTGTGTGTGTTGATTTGTGAGTGTGTGTGTGGAGATTTGTGTGTGTATAAGTGTGTGTGTGAGTATAGGTGTGTGTGTGTATATATAAGTGTGTGTGTATAAGTGAGTGTGTAGATTTGTGAGTGTGTGTGTGTTGATTTGTGAGTGTGTGTGTGGAGATTTGTGTGTGTATAAGTGTGTGTGTGAGTATAGGTGGGGTGTGTAGATTTGTGTGTGTGTATATATAAGTGTGTGTGTATAAGTGAGTGTGTGTGTGTAGATGTGTGTGTGTGTAGATGTGTGAGTGTGTGTGTGGAGATTTGTGTGTGTGTATAAGTGTGTGTGTGAGTATAGGTGTGTGTGTGTAGATTTGTGTGTGTATATAAGTGTGTGTGTATAAGTGAGTTTGTGTGTAAGCGTGTGTGTAAGTCTGTGTGTGTGTAGATTTGTGAGTGTGTGTGGAGATTTGTGTGTGTATAAGTGTGTGTGTAAGTGTGTGTGTGTAAGTGTGTGTGTCTGTGTTTCTCTGTGTGTGTCTCTGTGTGTGTGNCTCTGTGTGTGTGNCTCTGTCTGTGTGTGNCTCTGTGTGNCTCTGTGTGTGTGTCTCTGTGTGTGTGTCTCTGTGTGTGTCTGTGTGCGTCTGTCTCTGTGTGTCTCTGTGTGTGTGTCACCTTGTGGGGAGCGGTGGTGCAGCGGTTAGCGCTACGCTGCGCTACGAACCCGGCGACCCGAGTTCGATTCCCGCTCACGGCCAACACCAGCGAAGATTATTATCCGACCCGTTCCTGGGGCCTCCCCTAGGTCGACTCAAATGAGTACCTGGTGCGGCGTGCACAGGGGAGACAAAGGCGGCCGGGCGTGGTGCTGGCCACATTCATAGATGCCACTCTCTAACAGCACTTGCCCCTACAGTCCTTGAAGGCTACACGGGCGATTGCCCAACCACCACCAAGCGAAGCTTACCAGCCAACAGCACTTGCCCCGAGAGGCCGTGTGGACTACGCGGGTGGCCTTTGTCATTGGCAGCGCGTGGCCGTGTTACAGTGGGCTCTCTGCTGCACGTGTGCCGCTTACTCGTCATACATACTGATGATGATGATGATCGACACTGCTCCACACTGCTCGCACTGCTCGCCCTGGTGGCAGAGCCTTCACCGCGGTGCTGTCTGCCAGGGATGGACAGGGAGACACACAACAGAGAGAGACGCAGTGAGACAGACACAGAGACACACACAGAGAGACAGAGAGAGACACAGTGAGACAGACACAGAGAGAGACACACACAGAGAGAGACACACAGAGAGAGAGACACAGAGAGAGAGACACAGAGAGACAGACACACACAGAGAGAGACGCAGTGAGACAGACACAGAGAGAGACACACACAGAGAGAGAGACACACACACAGAGAGATACACACACAGACACACAGAGACACAGAGACACACACAGACACACACAGAGACACACACAGAGACACACACACACACATACACAGAGAGACACACACACAGAGACACACAGAGACACACACACAGAGAGATGATGATGATATGCAACATTCAACCGAAGGAGTCATCTCTGGTTGAACGTTGCCCCCCCCCGCCGTGCCTTGGTGCCTACAGAGGAGACACACTCTGGTGCACGACGTCTCGAGCACAAGTCTCCCCGCAATGGACGAGCAGGCGATCACCTGCCTCCTCCTCCTCCTCCACAACCTCCACAATCTCTCTCTCAACACGAGAGAAAATCACCAGCAGCAGCAGCGGGGCTTGATATTCTAACCCATCGGCCACCAACAATCATTGCCTCAAATTTCGATTTAAAGCTTTCGTGACTGCAGGGATTCATCTTCTTGGTTCTTTCGGTAAAGTCACGTAGAAGGAAATAATAAAATAATAAAAATAAAACATAATAAATTATTTTATTTTATTATGTTTTATTTTTATTATTTTATTACTTCCCTTCTACGTGACTTTACCGAAAGAACCAAGAAGAATCACTGCCTCACTTACGAGGGGGGGGGCGTGGGGGGTTACCCCTTGACGGGTTTCGCCGCCCGCTGCTCTCATCAGCAGTGCGCAGGGCTCGCTTGGACCGCTGATGGGGAACTGCCAAATGTCTTTGGTTCTTTTGGTAAAAAATAATAATTAGATCGCGACGATCCGATCGACGACCGTATTCACGTGAAGGTCTTCACCTGAAGAAGGTCGCTTGCGTCGCGATCGAAACGTCGCCATCTAATTATTATTCTTAGTTCTTTCGGTAAAGTCACGTAGTAAAAAATGAAATTAAATTAATAAAAAATAAAAACAATAAATTAATTTTAATTTCATTTTATACCTACGTGACTTTACCGAAAGAACTAAAAATATGAATCCATGCAGTCACGGAAGCTTCAAATCTATAAGGATCTAATTGTTATTATTTCTATTTCTACCCACGTCACTTTACCCAAAGAACCACAGAGTGTGGAGGATTCCTGCAGTCACGAAAGCATCGAATCAAGATTCAACTGCATGATGGTTTCTATGCATCGCGGGCCTGTGTAGTGGTGGTGGTGGTGTTGGTGGTGGTGTTGTTGGTGGTGGTGTTGGTGGTGTTGGTGGTGTGTGGTGGTGTTGGTGTGTGGTGGTGTTGGTGGTGTTGGTGGTGTGGTGGTGGTGGTGGTGTTGGTGGTGGTGTGGTGGTGTTGTGTGGTGTGGTGTTGGTGGTGGTGGTGGGATTGGTGGTGTTGTGGTGGTGTTGGTGGTGGTGTTGTGTGGTGGTGTTGTTGGTGTTGGTGGTGTTGGTGGTGGTGTTGTGGTGGTGTTGTGTGGTGGTGTTGGTGGTGGGGTTGGTGGTGTTGGTGGTGTTGGTGGTGTTGGTGTGGTGGTTGGTGTTGGGTTGGTGGTGTTGGTGGTGGTGGTGTTGTTGGTGTTGGTGGTGGTGTTGGTGGTGTTGTTGGTGTTGGTGGTGTTGGTGGTGTTGGTGGTGGTGTTGGTGTTGGTGGTGTTGGTGGTGGTGGTGTTGTTGTGTATGGGTCTCCCGGTTGGATATGGCCTCATGGGAGAGCGGGTTGTCACCGAGGGGAGAGACGCGTGCCGGGCCAGCGCCGCTGACAGCCTCTGAGCTCCTGTCGAGGATTTCAGCTCCAACCGACACCCATTATACCAAGTCTCATCGACTCAGAGACCCGCGGACTCTCACAGAGACCCATAGACTCACAGAGACCCACAGACTCACACAGAGACCCGCAGACTCACACAGAGACCCGCAGACTCACACAGAGACCCGTAGACTCACAGAGACCCGTAGACTCACACAAAGACCCACAGACTCTCACAGAGACCCGCAGACTCACACAGAGACCCGTAGACTCACACAGAGACCCATAGACTCACACAGAGACCCGTAGACTCACACAGAGACCTGCAGACTCACACAGAGACCCGCAGACTCACACAGAGACCCATAGACTTACACAGAGACCCGCAGACTCACACAGAGACCCATAGACTCACACAGAGACCCATAGACTCACAGAGACCCGCAGACTCACACAGAGACCCGCAGACTCACAGAGACCCGTAGACTCACAGAGACCCATAGACTCACACAGAGACCCGTAGACTCACACAGAGACCCATAGACTCACACAGAGACCCGCAGACTCACACAGAGACCCGCAGACTCACACAGAGACCCATAGACTCACACAGAGACCCGTAGACTCACACAGAGACCCATAGACTCACACAGAGACCCATAGACTCACACAGAGACCCGTAGACTCTCACAGAGACCCATAGACTCACACAGAGACCCGTAGACTCTCACAGAGACCCGCAGACTCACACGGAAACTCATAAACTCAGAGACTTATATACCCATAAGAGACCAATATACTCGCATAGAAACCTATAGACTCACACAGACCCCATACACTCAGATGGAGGCCTATATGCTCACAGAAACCCACAGACTCACACAGACCTGCAGACTCACACAGACCCACAGACTCACACAGACCTGCAGACTCACACAGACCCACAGACTCACACAGAGACCTGCAGACTCACATACAGACCCGTACACTCACACGGAGACCTGCAGACTCACAGAGACCCACAGACTCACACAGAGACCCACAAACTCACAGAGACCTGCAGACTCACATACAGACCCGTAGACTCCACGGAGACCTGCAGACTCACTGAGACCCACAGACTCACACAGAGACCTGCAGACTCACATACAGACCCAGAGACTCACATACAGACCTTACTACAATCACCCAGGAATGTCCTTAACGCTCGTGACGTCACTCCACGTCGACCAGCCCCCTCAATAATAATCATGAGCAGGTGACGTCCTCCAAATGAACGACCCCCCCCCCCCATTATTATTAGCTGTGAGCCAAGAATGTCTGTGTGCAACGCTCGTGACGTCACTCCATGTCGACCAGCCCCCCTCAATAATAATCATGAGCAGACTACGTCCTCCTCCACGTGGACCCCTCCCCCTCATTAATAATCATGAGCAGGTGACCTCAGGAGCGCGTGGGTTCGATTCCGACCCTGACGCCTGCTGCTGTATATTTGGAGTTTGCGTGTCTCTCTCTCATCATCATCACGGTGGCTAGGAGATGTTAACTACCTCGCCTGGTCTACAGGGGTCGTGGTCTGATCCCATGGTGGCTAAGAGATGTTAATTACCTCGCCTGGTGTACAGGAGGGCGTGGGTTCGATTCCGACCCTGATGCCTGCTGCTGCTGCTGTAGATTTGGAGTTTGCGTGTCTCTCCCCCCGTGGCAGCGTGGATTTTTCTCCTGGCGCTCCGCAAATTCCCTCTCCGTGTACAAACATCGCCACGCGCTTAGAGTATTTCTGGCTGCTATAAATGTCCACGTGATAAGCCATCGTTTGTGATGACCAGGCCGCTTCTGAAGGAAGAGCTTCAACATACTCTTTGGTTGTTTCGGTAAAGTCACGGAGGTAACAAATTAATAAATTAAAAAACAACTAAATAAAATCACGACGTTTCGGAGGCAACACAATCTTCAACATCGCTTGGTGGGCCTCGCCCGGTAAGATACAAAAACATTTTTTTAATAGTTTAGTTTAGTGTCTTCCAAATGTGTAGAATTGTAGATAGTTGTTCAGCGTTGCGACGCTAGGGGAGCGGTGGGTGGTGGTTGGTGCACACCGCACGGCAACGAGCCCAGGTGGACCAGAGTGCGATTCCCACTTCACGTCCAACATCAGTGGCGAATGTGTGTGCGTGTGCGCGTGTGTGTACGCGTGTGCGCGTGTTCGTGCAAGTGTGTGCGCGTGTGCGTGTGTGCGCGTGTGCGTGTGTGCGTGTGTACGTGTGCGTGCAAGTGCGTGTGTGCGTGTGTGCGCGTGTGTAGTGGGGCCCGGGTAAAACTACGTGGCCGGGAGTCAGAGCCATTCCCTGTACACCTTGGGGTGCGACAGGGATGTCCTCTGGCTCCCACATTATTTAATATCTATTTTGACCACGTAGTTCGTGAAGTCTTCAGTAGCTGTACCGGAGGAATTTCCATTTGGTACAAATATACTGTAATGGGAGGCTGATCGATGCCCGGGTGCGGTCAAGGGATGGCTCCCTATTGCTCAACCACGTTATGTATGCCAACGACCTGGTAATTGCAGCTCACTCAGAGGAGAAGTTGGAGGCGCTGCTGCTGAACCTGGAGCTTGCCGCTAAGAGGTGGGGCCTTACCATCAGCCCCACCAAAACTAAGCACCTGCCTGGGTATTTTGTACCATCGGACACTCCACCCCCACAACTCCCAATTGGTGATAGGGCAGTTGTGGAGAGAGTTTCCCATACCTTGGCAGTGTGCTCATGACCGGCTCCGGTTTAACAGCAGAGGTCTCCGAATCAGTCGAGCGGCAATATCTTTTCATCGGTTGCGTAACGCTGTGTGGAAGCTATCTGGTCTATCACTCCGCACAAAGCGTCGGGTTCTTCTCGGCCATGGTCATTCCCTCCCTTCTCTACGATTGCGAAACGTGGACCCCCGTAATGGAACATCTTCGCCGGTTAGAACCATTTAGGCTGGCCTGCCCTACGATCCATCCTGGGTTTAACCAGGCTGGAATGTGTGAGGAGCTCACAAATCCTTGAAAGATGTGGACAAAGTCCCATCGGTGAGCTCCTCCGGCAGGCAAGGCTGCGTTGGCTGGGTCATGTAGCCCGCATGCCCAGCCACCACATGCCTAAACCGCTTTTGTTTGGCTGGATAGAGGGGCTAAATGGCGCGGCACGGGCTAGAGAAGAGATGGAGTGATGTGGTACAGGAGGACGTGGAGCTGAGTGGACTTGCCGGTGACTGGTACCAGCGGTGTCAAGATCGGCCTCTGTGGAGGAGGCTTGTGAAGGACGCTACTGGGCAGTTGGAGGCAGTCGCCCTCCAACAACAGAGGGCGGAGGAGCGCCGCTCACAACAACGAGCTGAGTGCCGGGTGGCTAAAGCACAGCAAGTTGGCACAGTGGGGGCACAGGTGGTGCATCAGCCAGTCATCTCAGTCAGTTGACCCGTGGCACCTGGGTCTGCCCCGTGACCTCCTGCCAGCGGGCGTTCGACACTTCACGTGGCCTCAAGGTGCACATGGCCTGGCACAAGCGTCGTGGTGACGTCACCGCCACTAGTGGCGAATGACGGTTTTTGTTGTTGGGTGCGGTGGTGTAGTGGTTAGCACGCTGCGTATGAACCTGGCGACCCGGTTCGATTCCGCTCACGGCCACGTGACGTTTATTTGAACCGGTCCTGGGTCGACTAGGTCAATGAGTACCTGGTGGAGTGTAAACACGTGGGGAGACAAGGCCGGGCGTGNTGCTGGCCACCACCCCTGTGTACCGTTCCGGCCTTCCCTACGTCCGTTTAGGCTACACGGGGATCTTTGTTTTTGTGTGGTGGTNNGTTGAGTTGTGTAGGTGCGTGTGAGTGTGTGGTGCGCATGTGTAGGTGTGCGAGTGTGTGAGTGTGTGCGTNTGAGTGTGTGTGTGCGTGTGAGTGTGTGTNTGTCGGTGTGGCATGTGACTGGAGTGTNCGCGAGTTGGTGTCGTGTGTGCGCGGCGTGGTGTGTGCGTGGTGTGTGCGTTTCGAATGGGGGAGAGCGATGGAAATGCCAGGGAGANTGGGGGGGGGGGTGGAATGGGGGGACTCGTGCGATGGGAACGGAGCCATGCACCGAGTCTCACANGATGTGGACGAGAATATCACCACCACCACAGCGAGATGCCCCCCCCCGTCCCAGACNGGGCAATGTGCTAGCGAGNAGCAGCACCTATGAGCCGGCACGGCAGAGGGGTGGGTGGCCGAAGCACCACGCGACCGCCTTTGTCAGTGAGTTTACTACTACAGCACCAGACTATTTGAGGGAGCGACTGGGGACCCAGGACCGGTTCAGATATTNGTCACTGAGACACACACACAGAACACACAAACACACGAAAACAGACACAGAAAGCAAGACGCAGTGAGTGAGTATGTAGTGACAGTGAGATAGACAGTAACACACAACACACACACANCACACACACACAACAACAACAGACACCACACACACAACCACACAACCGCNACAACAACCACAACAACCATAACAACNACAACAACCATCACAACAACAACCATCACAACAACATAACAACAACAACAACATCACAACAACCATCACAACANACAACAAAACCACAACAACTATCACAACAACCATCACAAAACATCACAACAACCATCACAACAACNCACAACATCACAACACCACAACAACCATCACAACAACACATCACAACACCACAACATCACAACACATCACAACAACCACAACAACCACAACAACAACATCACAACAACCACAACAACACCCANCAACACCACAACAACATCACAACAACAACCATCACAACAACATCACAACAACAATCACAACAACCACAACAACNACAACAACCAACAACACAACACACAACAACACCACAACAACCATCACAACAACCACAACAACAACCNCACAACAACCACCACAACAACCACCACAACACCATCACACAACNCACAACACAACCAACAACAACACCACAACAACCACCACAACAACACCACAACAACCACCACAACAACAACCACACAACACCACAACAACACCACAACAACCACCACAACAACAACACCACAACAACCACCACACAACACCATCACAACAACCCACACAACACACCACANACACAACACCACACAACAACCACCACAACAACAACAACAACCACCACAACAACCACCACACACACCACATCACAACAACATCACACACCACAACAACAACAACACCATCAACAACCACCACAACAACCACAACAACACCACAACAAAACACAACAACCACCACAACAACAACCATCACAACAACAACCACAACAACACCACCAACAACAACACCACAACAACCATCACAACAACACCACAACAACCACCACAACACCATCACAACACCACAACACCACAACAACAACACCACAACCATCACAACAACAACAACAACCAACAACACACCACAACAACACCACAACAACAACCCACAACAACAACCATCACAACAACCAACAACTCCGTCTAGTCGACTCGTCGACCAAGGCGCCTAGGCCCGCCGGATCGATCCACGCGGAGAGAATCGACACCGCGCGACTCCTCGCCACCTTTACTAATGAGCGAGAGCGATTCTCGGAGTCGCGAACATACGATTCCTCTTGACGTTCCCTAGCGAACCGTTGAGAGAAAGCGATTCTCGGAATCGCGAACATATCGACGTTCCTCCTGACGCTCAGTAGCGAACCAATTGAAGAACATATGAATCGATTTTATTTGTAATCATCGATTTAAAAAAAAGATTCCTTAAGTTGGTTGTTCACGGCTTAATCGATTTCGTAATCGATTTCGTGAAGGGTTAACAGATTCCCTTAATTATTTTTATATTTTAAAACTATTTCATGACAACGGTTTTCAGTGTTGAATCGATTCACCGAAGCCATCATTCGATCGATATTTTAATCGATTTTATTGAAACCGTTTCCGTAAGTGAATCGATCCCTTTAGCGCGTCAACGAGAATCGACCGCGAGAATCCGTTACCCCCAACCGCGTTAAATTCAAGCGGCCTCCGAATATGTTAATGAGCTTCGTGGCCACGCCTCCTTCGTCAGTGGCCACGCCCCCTCGCCAGTGACCACGCCCCCT
>MU249645.1:1761932-1893845 GCA_018977245.1 Lethenteron camtschaticum | reverse complement strand
ACACAGAAACACACACAGACACATACACACACAGACACACAGACACACACAGACACACACACACAGACACAAACACACACACACCGACACACACACAGACACACACACACACCAACACACACAGACACCAACACACACACACCACGCGAGCACCCCCCCCCCCCCGCGCTTCTCAGCCCAGTTGGTTCATTCCACAGCTCCCTCGCCTCGCGCACACAGAATGTAGCAGCAGCAGCAGCGGCAGCAACAAGCTGGGCAAGGGGCAGCGTGAGGGAGCCTCCCCCCTTGGTGGTGGTGGTGGGGTGGTGGTGGTGGTGGTTGGTGGTGGTGGTGGTGCTGCAGTGGTTGGTGGTGCTGGTGTGGTGNTGGTGGTTGTGGTTGTGGTGCTGGTGGTGGTGGTGCTGGTGGTGGTGGTGCTGNTGGTGGTGCTGCTGGTGGTGCTGTGGTGGTGGTGGTGGTGGTGCTGGTGGTGGTGCTGCTGGTGGTGTGCTGCTGGTGGTGGTGCTGCTGGTGGTGCTGCTGGTGGTGCTGTGGTGGTGGTGCTGCTGGTGGTGATGCTGCTGGTGGTGGTGCTGCTGGTGGTGATGCTGCTGGTGGTGGTGCTGCTGTGGTGGTGGTGCTGGTGGTGGTGGTTGGTGGTGCTGCTGGTGCTGGAGGTGGTGGTGGTGGTGGTGGTGCTGGTGGTGCTGGTGGTGGTGACTCTGGGGGGGGGCAGCGGCAGACGTGTGGCTTCACCGCGGCCATGTCAGTACACCAACAGTGGTGTCTCGTCAGGACGACACGACTTGTTGGTGTACTTGTGTACTTGTTTACTTGTTTACTCGTGTGTGTGTGTTTGTTTATCGGTGACGCGGTTGCCGGGCACCGGGACTCCAAATGGCCCAACACACACGCCGAGCAGACCAACACACACGCCAGCAGACCAACACACACGCCAGCAGACCAACACACACGCCGAGCAGACCAACACACACGCCAGCAGACCAACACACACGCAGCAGACCAACACACACGCAGCAGACCAACACACACGCCAGCAGACCAACACCACGCCAGCAGACCAACACACACGCCGCAGCAGACCAACACACACGCCAGCACCAACACACACGCCNAGCAGACCAACACAACGCCNAGCAGACCAACACACACGCCGAGCAGGGCAGAACACGCGGCGCCGTTTTGTGTTTTATTCTGATGAGCTGGGGGGGGGGAAGAGACGATGAGATGATGGTGGTGGTGATGATGGTGGTGGCGATGTTCGTGGTGGNGTGGTGGTGGTGANGATGGTGGTGTGGTGGCGATGATGGTGGTGGTGGTGGTGGTGGCGATGGTGTGGTGNTGGCTGAGTGATGGGTGGCGNTGGATGGTGGTGGCGAGTGGTGGTGGCGGGGGGTGGCGATGGCTGGTGGTGGCGNTGNNGTAGTGGTGGTGGNGTGTGGGTGGCGNTGGGTGGTGGTGGTGATNGTGGGGANCAAATNGTGGAGGCGCGGGGTNNGNGATGGGAGGATGNTGACTNNNGNGGNGNNTGGGTGATGATGGNTGGGATGNTGGATGGGATGNGATGGTAGGTGGCGATGNNTGGTGGAGTGGGTGGTNTGGGATGTGGTGGNTGGNTGGGGAATNACTGGTGGNTGGNTGGTGGNTNATNTGGTGGGACTGGTNNTGGTGGTGGGATGAATGGGCTGGNGNTGGGNGTGGTGGGTGGGGGTGGGGACGTGGTGGNTGGNTGNTGTGNTGGTGGTGCGGGATGGNTGTNNTNGNGGNTGGGGTGGTGACNTGGGNNGAGGNTGGTGGTGGGCTAGGNTGGTNGCTGAAGTGGNTGGTGGGCTGAAGCTGGNTGGACGCCTGGTGGTGGATGGNTGGNTGGNTGNNGGTGGTGGTGCNNTGGTGGGGTGGGGTGGTGGNTGGTGGTGGTGNNTGGNTGGTGGTGGTGGTGGNTGNNTGGTGNNTGGTGGGCTAGGGTGNNTGNGAGGNTGGTGGGGATGCGTGGTACGCAGGGCTGGGTGGNTGGNTGGNTGNTGNTGGTGNNGGTGGTGGATGGCTGGTGNGTGGGACTGGNTGGTGNGCGGNTGGGTGGNGCTGGTGGTGGTGNNTAAGTGTGTGCGTGGNTGGTGGTGNNTGGTGGNTGGTTGGNTGGGGTNGCATGGGGGGACGGTGGGGTTGGNTGGTGGTGGTGGTGATGTGGTGGGGGGTGTGGTGGNGGTGGTGGNTGGTGNNTGGGNTGGTGGTGGGGCTNGNGGGTGGTGGTGGGTGGTGGTGGTTGNNTGGTGGTGGNTNTGGGTGNTNNTGGNTGTGGTGGTGGTGGTNGGGTGGGTGGNTGNTGGNTGTGTGGTNTGGTGGTNNGCGGTGGTGNGTGTGGGGTGGTGGTGGTGGNTNNGATGTGNNNNGNTGGNTGGTGGNTNNTGGTGGTGGNTGNTGTGGTGGGNTNTCTGGNTGGGGTGGNTNTGGTGGNTGGGTAACGTGGTNNTGGTGGNTGGNGNNTCGNNTGTGGTGGNTGGNTGGTGGTNNGTGAGGGTGGTGGTGGNTNGTGGTNNGATGGGTGGTNGTGGTNNNGGNTGGGGTNGNNGATTGGTGGTGGGGNNNGTGNTGGTGGNTGGTNGATNTGGTGGTGGTTGGGTNGGGNGGTGGNNGGTGGTGGTGGAGTGGTGGTNNTGGNTGGACCTGNGGGTGGTGGTGGTTGGTTGGGNGGNGGGGTGGNTGTNNGGNTGGTGGNTGGNTGCNTGGTGGTGGGGTGGNGCNNTTGTGTGGTGGTGGTGGTGGNTNGGTGATGGTGGTNGGGNTGGTGGTGGTGGGGNGGTNNGGTGGGGNTGGTNGANGTAGCTGGTGGNGGTNGTCAGTGGTGGNTGGGTTTGTGNTGGTGGNGGNGGTNNGNNNGGGTGGTGGNNGGNTNGGNGTGGTGGNTNTGGTGGNTGGTGGTNGNGGTGGGGTGGTNTGGGGTGGGGNTGGTGGTTGGGGGGTGGNGGNGGTGGTGGTNTGGGGTNGTGGNTGGGGTNGTGGTGGTGGTGGTTGCGTNTTNGNGGTGGNNTGGNGGNTGGTGGTGGTNNTNGNTCGGNTGGTAGGGNTGGGTAGGGGTGGTNNTGGTGGTGNGGGNNTGNTGNTNANTCGGTGGTGGNTGGTNNGGGTGGNTGGNTTNTGGTGGNTGGTGGGGGTNGGTGGTGGNTGGTGGNTGGTNGGGNGTGGTGTGNNTAGATGGGTGGGTGGTGGTGGTGTNGAGTGGNGGGGCTGTGGTGGTGGNTGNGGTGGTGGTGGNTGGNGGNGGTAGGTTNNTNGTGTGGTGGNTGGTGTGGTGGTANGNTGGGGTGGTNNNGTGNTGGGGTGCNGCTGGTGGTGGTGGNTGCNNTACGAGNNGTGGTGGTGGTGNGTGNGTGGGTGNGGGAGTGGGGGAAATTGGTGGGTGGTGGGAGGTGGGGGTGNNGTGGNTNGTNGTGGTGGGTGGNNGGNTGGTGGNTGGGNGGNGTGGGGNGGTGGTGTGGTGGTGGNTGGTGAGNTGGTGGNTGGGTTTGTGNTGGNTGGTGGTNTGTGTGTGAGTGGTGGGGNTGGTGTGGGTGGTNNTGTGGGGNGAGGGGTGGTGGTGTGGTNGNTGTGGNTGNTGGTGGNTGGTGGTNGGGCTNGGGNTGTGGTGGTGGTGGGGGTNGAAGATGGGNGGNTGGTGGTGGTGGTGGTGGTCACGGTGGTGTTGGTGGNTGGTGTGGGGGTGGTGNTGGTGCCCNGTNTGCGTGGNTGGTGGTGGNTGGTNGGGGGTGGTTGGGGTNTGNGTNGGGTGGNTNGAACAAAGGTGGTGGTGGGGTGGGTGGTGTGTGGTGGTNGGTGGTGGTGGGGTGGNTGTNGTGGGTGGTGGTGGTGGTGTGGTGGTAGGGAGTGGTGTGGTGGTGNGTGGTGGTGTGGTGGNGGTNGTGGNGGTGGTGGTNGNTNGTNGATGGGGTGGNTGGNTNGTGNTNGTGGTGGTGGNTNNGCTGTGTGGTGGNGGNNGGTNGTGGTGNGTGGTGGNTGGNTTGGGGTNTGGTGNGGTGGTGGTGGTGGTGNGNGAGNTGGTGGNTGGTNGTGGGTGNTGGGGTGGTGGTGGTGGTGNTGNTGGTGGTGGNTGGTGGTGGTGGTGGTGNTGGTGGTNGGTGGTAGGGNAGNNTGNTGNNTGGTGGNTGGTGAGGTGGGGTGGGTGNNTGGTGGTGGGGTTGGNTGGTGGTGNNTGGNTGGGGTGGNTNAGGGTGGTGGGATGGTGGTAGGTGGTGGTGGATCTGGTGGTGNGCAATGGTGGTNTGGTGGTGGTNNGTGGTGGTGNGGGTTGGTNNTGACGGTGGTGGTGGTGGTGGACGATGGTGGTGGGATGATTGGTGGNTGGNTGTNNTGGNTGGTGGTGGGTTGTGGNTGGTGGTGTGGTGGTGGTNGGTGTGTGNNGGTGTGGGGTGGTGGGTGGTGGTGTGGTGGGATGNTGGNTNNNTGTGGATGGTGGGATGGTGGGATGTGTGTGGTGGTGGTGGTGGTGTNGTGNTGGTGGTGNTGGTGGGATGNGGGNTGGGATGGTGGTGGTGTGNTGGTGGTGGTGGTGNTGGTGGATGGTGGTNTGGGATGATGTGGTGGGATGGGTGATTGGTGGTGNTGGTGGTGTGGTGGGTGGTGGTGGGTGGGATGGGATGGTNGAGANTGGTGGTGAGTGGTGGTNTGGNTGGTGGTGGTGTGGGAGAGTGGGGTGTGGTGGTGGGATGGTGGGAGTGNTGGTGNTGGNTGNTGGGGGGGNTGGGGGGCTGNGTGGTGGTGAGTGATGGTGANTGNGCTGANTGATTGGTGGTGATGTGATGGTGAATGAGTGNGTGATNGTGNGTGNGTGATGGTGTGTGNGATGNTGGTGAGGTGGTGGTGNTNGNTGAGTGATGTGATGGGTGATTGGTGGTGAATGAGTGAATGNGTGTGNGTGATGGTGNGATGGTGGTGGNTGANTGGGTCNGTGGTGATGGGTCAGTAGTGANTGGGTGATGAGTGAATGGTGACGTTNGTGGCTGAGCNNGGTGAGTGGGCGAGTGGGCGAGCGAGCAANTAAAGACCAACATATTTTCACAATAATTAGCAAAACAATCAAGACGCGCGANGTCGTCGACTTGAGACGGTGAAGAGGATCACGAGGACGAGCCTCAGGANCGAGCACCCCAGGAAGCCACACGCAGANTGGTTATCCACGACAGCCAAGTTGCGTTTAATTCCAACCAGGAGGTTCCCGCCGCCACTGATGCTGTGTCGCGCATAAGCGAGCTCACCACGAGCGANTGGCAACCACGTGGGCGTTTACAGCGCAGCANCANCCAACCTCGTGCCTCAGAGACACGACAGCACCACCCCGAGCATGAGCAGCAGCAATTTGTCCAAANAGCAACACAGCCAACCGGCAACGCTCAGGGTCTCACCAGCGACGTGGGTACAGAGTCGCNACCGGGTACCCGATACCCGACCCACCCATACCCGGCACCCGTCACCCGNCCAGGACGANGGGTACGCNCCCTGGNGCGNCCACGGGTACCTGAGNCACGGTAGTACACCGTTTGTCACTCATTNCGGGTAGGGGGTACAGGTAGGGAACGGGAACCNGACCCGNCTGGNTCACGGGTACCATTTGCNACCCTGTCGGCCGGTACNAGTCGGGTAAGGTCAAACCCCGCTTGCGCACCTCTGNCGTGGGTGCCAACAAAAGCTGCCGTGGTCAACCAGATGTTGAACTNCTTCGCGCCTCCGTCACACAGCCACTNCACATCATCAACGCAGTGACCGCCTCTNCTGACACNCGCATCAACTGCCACTCGGGNCTCCACCTTCTGGGTCTCATCANCACAAGAGCCGCTCGTAAACAACNAGACGGGCAGGAGCTCTCCGCTTAGCACTAACACACCACCACATAACCACCACAACACTAACACACCACCACACTAACTCACCACCACCACCACTAACCACCACCCACTAACACACCACCACCACNCTAACATCACCACCACCACCANTANCATCACCACCACCACTAACTCACCACCAACACTAACATCACCACCACNACANCATCACCACCAACCACAACATCACCACCACCACNACTAACATCACCACCACCACCACTCTCACCACCAACACTAACATCACCACCACCACTAACACACCACCACCACTAACATCACCACCANCACATCCCACCACCACTCTCACCACCACCACTANCTCACACCACCACTCNNCACCACCAACACTANCACTCACCACCACCATCCCACCACCAACATAACTCACACCACCACACTACACACCACCACCATCACTAACTCACCACCAACACTACATCACCACCACCACACTAACNTCACCACCAACNCANCNTCACCACCACCACACTAACTCACCACCACCACTAACTCACCACCACNACCACTAACACACCACCAATCACCTCACCACCAATCACTAACATCACCACCACCACTAACANCACCACCACCATCACCACCACACTACTCACCACCATCAACTAACTCACCACCANCACTAACNTCACCACCACCNCTAACTCACCACCAACACTAACTCACCACCACCACTAACNTCACCACCAATCACTAACTCACCACTAACCACCACCACCACTAATCNTCACCACCNTCACTACCACCACCACCNNTCTCACCACCAACACCCACCACCACCATCACTAACTCACCAACCATCACCTCACCACCACACCTCACCACCAACACCATCACCACCAACACTAACATCACCACCACCACCATCACCACCNTCACATCACCACCACTAACATCACCACCACCACACTAACATCACCACCCATCACTAACCACCACCAACACTAACNTCACCACCACCACACTAACTCACCACCACTAACTCACCACCACCCACTAACATCACCACCATCACTAACTCACCACCACTAACCACCACCACCATCNTCATCATCACCACCATCACCACCACCACCACCACCATCCACCACCATCATCAACACCATCACACCACCACCGTCACCACCACCATCACCACACCACCGTCACCACCACATCATCACCACCACCACCACCACCATCATCAACACCATCACCACCACCACCATCACCATCATCACCACAACCACCATCACCACCACCGCCCTCCCTGCCGCTCTATCAGGAAGCCAGCGNAGCGACACGCCACTTCTACATCATCATCAGCAGCAGCAGCGTTGGAAATTAATTGACTTGTAACAAATTTTTCGCGTCTTGGTTTGTCGTCCTTCCGAGCGCACCTCCGATCGGCGTGGTGGGCGAGGTCACGGTACTCTGCGTGCGAAGCCAAGCCGGCCCGCAAGAGGTGCCGGCATTAACCGCGGCCGTGGCACCGATGTCCGTCGAACGGCGTTGCCAAGATTGCGAGGTCCAGAAATCTGGCCGAGAGATGGGAACTGCGCGTGATGGCGCTGTCCCCCGGCTCCGAGAGCGAGTGCCACGGTGTTACTGTGTAGCACGGTGTTAGTACGGTGTTACTGTGTAGCACGGTGTTAGTACGGTGTTAGTACAGTGTTAGCACGGTGTTAGTACGGTGTTACTGTGTAGCACGGTGTTAGCACGGTGTTAGTACGGTGTTACTGTGTAGCACGGTGTTAGTACGGTGTTACTGTGTAGCACAGTGTTACTGTGTAGCACGGTGTTAGTACGGTGTTACTGTGTAGCACAGTGTTACTGTGTAGCACGGTGTTAGTACGGTGTTACTGTGTAGCATGGACGACGTACGGAGAAACCTCGAGATTTCCGGGGACAGCCAACTCACTGCTCACCCGCTCACCCACTCACCCGCCCACTCACTCACCCGCTCACCGCCCACTCACTCACTCGCTCGCCTGCCTACTCTCCCACCCGCCCACCCGCCCACTCACTCGCCCACCCGCCCACTCACTCACCTACCCACTCACCCACTCACACACCCATCCACCAACTCATCCGCTCGCTCTCCCGCTCGCTCACCCACTCGCTCACCCACCCACCCGCCCACTCACACACCCACCACCCGCTCACTCGCTCACCCACCCGCCACCCCGCTCACCGCTCACTCGCTCACTCGCTCACTCGCTCGCCCACTCGCCCACCCGCTCACTCGCTCACCCACTCGCTCACCACCCACTCACCCACTCACCCACCCGCCACCCGCCACTCACACGCCCGCCCGCCCACTCGCCCACCCACCGCCCACCCACCCGTCCACTCACCCACCCTCCCTCCATCAACCTGCCCGACTTGCGGCACGACGGCGCTTCACAGCCAGGTGTGGCACAGCCAGCGTGCCGCCCTCCCCACGAGTGATTCTTTGCGTCAGGCCACATGCAGATCCACCAAATCTGTGTCGTGGACCCTCCACCACCCAATAGTTCATTTCTCGCTTAAAATGGATTGGTTGTTCCTGTGATGACACCTATTTAAGAGTGGGTGATTGAGTGAGTGGGCGGGGTGAGTGGGTTTCTGAGTGCGTGGGNTGAGTGTTTTAGTGGGTGTGTAAGTGGGTGAGTGGGGTGAGTGGATGAGTCGGTTAGTAGGTGGGTGAGTGGGTGTGTAAGTGGGTGAGTGAGTGGATGTGTAAGTAGGTGAGTGGGGGATGAGTGAATGAGTAGGCGAGTAGGTGAGGTGAGTAGGTGTGTAAGTGGAGTGTAAATGGTGAGTGGGGTGAGTGGATGAGAAGGTGAGGTGAGTAGGTGTGTAAGTGGATGTGTAAATGNGTGAGTGGGGTGAGTGATTGGGTGAGTGAGTGGGTGTGTGATTGGGTGGGTGTGTGATTGGGTGGGTATGTGATTGGGTGGGTGAGTGGGGGATGAGTAGGTGAGTAGGTGTGTAAGTGGGTGTTTGAGTGGTGTGTAAATGGGTGAATGAGTGGGGTGAGTGGATGAGGAGGTGAGTGAGTGGGTGTGTGATTGGGTGGGTGGGTGAGTGGAGGGATGAGTAGGTGAGTAGGTGTGTAAGTGGGTGAGTGAGTGGGTGTGTGAGTGGGGTGAGTGAATGAGTCGTTGTGTAAGTGGGTGTGTGAGTAGGTGTGTGATTGTGTGTGTGAGTGGGTGTGTGAGTGGGAGTGTGAGTGGGTGTGTGAGTGTGTGAGTGGGGGCGAGTGAGTGTGGTGAGTAGATGAGTAGGTGTGTAAGTGGGTGTGTGAGTGGGTGTGTGAGTGGGTGTGTGAGTGGATGAGTGGGGGCGAGTGAGTGTGGTGAGTAGATGAGTAGGTGTGTAAGTGGGTGTGTGAGTGGGTGGGTGAATGAGTGGGGTAAGGGCGAGTGGTTTGAGTGAGCGAGTTCAATCTGAACCAATGACGCTTGGTGCGGAGTTAAACGTTCACGCTCCTCGAGACGGATCACCCCCAATGTGTTTGTCACGGGCAACACAACCGCGGGGCCGGTTTCACCTTTCCAGTCTCATCAGCAGCGAGTGGCCTCCAGAACGAGTGTCCGGGTGAGGACTGCTGCTCTGCGTGTGAAGCTTCGTTGAGGAAGAGCGAAGCCGCCCCCCCCCCCCCGTCATCCCAAATCTCACGCCGCTGTCGCCGCCGTCACTGGGACGACCCCTCCACGCTGTTGCGAGGACGGCCCGTGGAAGCAGACATCACAGAACTACAACTGAGACCCTCCTGCTTCAAGCGACTCTCTGCTCCACTCAGAACGGAACCCGTGGAAGCAGACATCACAAAACTACACCTGAGACCCTCCATCTTCAAGTGACTCTCTGCTCCACCCAGAACGGAACCCGCTGAAGTGGACATCACAGAACTACACCTGAGACCCTCCTCCTTCAAGTGACTCTCTGGTCCACTCAGAACGGAACCCGTGGAAGCAGACATCACAAAACTACACCTGAGACCCTCCATCTTCAAGTGACTCTCTGCTCTACTCAGAACGGAACCCGCTGAAGTGGACATCACAGAACTACACCTGAGACCCCTCCTCCTTCAAGTGACTCTCTGGTCCACTCAGAACGGAACCCACGGAAGCGGACATCACAGAACTACAACCGAGATGCGTCATCCGCGCGCTCTCTGGGCCACACACACACAGAGTCGGGGAGCGCTACGCGATCCCACCCGCCGTGCCATACGAGAGGGGCGCTCCACACGTGACAGTCCAACGCTGACATTTCTCATCCACCACAACTCTCAACATCCAGAGACGAAGCTCCCACACAGCAGTCAGCAGCAGCAGCAGCCTGGACTTCCAACCCCGAGGTTGCCGGCAGAGGTCGCAATCAGGTACCCGATACCCGTACCCTACCCGATACCCGGCTACCCGTACCCGGCCGGGTACGGGTAGCCGTTTGCGACCCTGGTGCGGCCGGGTACGGGTAGACCGTGAGTCACTGGTGAGTCACCGTTTGTCACTCATTTCCTAACGTCTCGTCTCTTCTCACAATTCAAGTTCCCGTCAGTGGCCACGCCCCNTCGTCAGTGACCACGCCCCTCGTCGGTGGCCACGCCCCCGTCAGTGGCCACGCCCACTCGTCAGTGACCACGCCCCTCGTCAGTGGCCACGCCCCTCGCCAGTGGCCACGCCCCTCGTCAGTGGCCACGTCCCTCGTCAGTGGCCACGCCCCTCGTCAGTGGCCACGCCCCTCGTCAGTGGCCACGCCCCNTCGTCGGTGGCCACGCCCCCTCGTCAATGGCCACGCCACTCGTCAGTGACCACGCCCCTCGTCAGTGGCCACGCCCCCCTCGCCAGTGGCCACGCCCCCTCGTCAGTGGCCACGCCTCTCGTCAGTGGCCACGCCCCTCGTCAGTGGCCACGCCCCTTGTCAGTGGCCACGCCCCCCCGTCAGTGGCCACGCCCCNTCGTCAGTGGCCACGCCCACTCTCAGCATCGCTCATTGAGACAAAGCTCCCCCGGGCTGCCCTCNGTGAGTGGGCAAGTGCCTTGGCACTGGCCAGCGACCACGCCCGGCCGCCTTTGTCTCCCTAGAGACATCGCGCTGCGTACTCATTAAAGGCTGAGTCGATCAGGAGGCCAGGGTTGCGTGGGTGCTGGCGGGGGGAAGTGCACTAACCGCTGCACCACGTCCCTTCCACTGTCCCCGCCCACCCACTCGTAGGCCCCTCCCCTGCACCCTTCCCCGCCCCGCCCCCNAGGCTCAGTGCGCATGCGCGACCCCGCCATTGGAATGCGTGCGAGCCTGGTTCCCTGTGTGCGTGAGACACGGATAGCACTTAGACACCTAGTAGACGCACACTTAGACACACACACTTAGTAGATACACACTCAGACATACACACACTTANACATACAGTTAGACACACTTAGTAGACACACACACACTTAGACATACACACACACAGACTTACACTTAGTAGACGCACACTTAGACATACACACTTAGTAGACTTACACTTANACACACACTTAGTAGACGCACACTCAGACATACACACACTCAGACATACACTTAGTAGACGNACAC
The DNA here is from genome assembly GCA_018977245.1 of Lethenteron camtschaticum. Taxonomy (NCBI): domain Eukaryota; kingdom Metazoa; phylum Chordata; class Hyperoartia; order Petromyzontiformes; family Petromyzontidae; genus Lethenteron; species Lethenteron camtschaticum. Next base: position 1,882,398 of record MU249645.1, on the reverse strand, counting down.
TCAGACATACACACTTAGACTTACAGNTAGAGACACACACTCAGACATACACACACTCAGACATCACACACTTAGACTTACACACACTTAGTAGACTCACACTTAGACTTACACACACACTTAGACACACACTTAGACACACACACTTAGTAGACGCACACTTAGACATACACACACACTTAGACTTACAAACANTTAGTAGACGCACACTTAGACTTACACACTTAGACTTACACACTTACACTTAGTAGACGCACACTCAGACATACACACACTCAGACATACACACACTTAGACTTACACACTTAGTAGACACACACTTAGACACACACACTTAGACTTACACACACTTAGACATACACACACTTAGTAGATACACTTAGACATACACACACTTAGTAGACGCACACACACACACTTAGACACTTAGGAGACACACTTAGACTTACACACACTTAGACACTTAGTAGACACACAGACACACTTAGACACACTTAGTAGACACACACAGGCACACACACAGGCACACACACAAGCACATACACTTAGTAGACACACACAGACACACACACACAGACACATACACTTAGTAGACACACACACAGACAGACACATACACTTAGTTGACATACACACACACACAGACACACACAGACACACACACACACACAGACAGACACATACACTTAGTTACATTCACACACACAGACACACACACAGAAGCACACACAACCACACAGACACTTACACACACACAGACACACACACAGACACACAGACATACACACAGACACACAGACACACAGCCACACACACACAGTCACACACACACAGACACACACACAGACACACACAGACACACACACACAGACACACAGACAGACAGCGAGAGAGAGAGAGGGAACGAGGAAGAGAGAGGAACGAGGCGGCCCTGCTCTGCAAGAGACGCGGGACGACTGGTGAAGTGGTGAGTGGGGAGTGGGGAGTCTGTAGGATTCTATAGGGTTCTGTAGGATTCTGTAGGGTTCTGTAGGTGGGGAGTCTGTAGGGGAGGGGGGTCTGTAGGGTGGGGAGTCTGTAGGGTGGGGAGTCTGTAGGGTGGGGAGTCTGTAGGGTGGGGAGTCTGTAGGGTGGGGGTCTGTAGGGTGGGGAGTCTGTAGGGTGGGGGGTCTGTAGGGTGGGGGTCTGTAGGAGTCTGTAGGGTGGTGAGTCTGTAGGGTGGGGAGTCTGTAGGAGTCTGTAGGGTGGTGAGTCTGTAGGGTGGGGGTCTGTAGGGTGGGGNTCTGTAGGGTGGGGAGTCTGTAGGGTGGTGGTCTGTAGGGTGGGGAGTCTGTAGGGTGGTGAGTCTGTAGGGTGGGGGTCTGTAGGGTGGGGGGTCTGTAGGGTGGGGGGTCTGTAGGGTGGGGGTCTGTAGGGTGGGGAGTCTGTAGGGTGGGGAGTCTGTAGGGGGGGGTCTGTAGGGTGGGGAGTCTGTAGGGTGGGAGTCTGTAGGGTGGGGGTCTGTAGGGTGGGGGTCTGTAGGGTGGTGAGTCTGTAGGTGGGGGTCTGTAGGGTGGTGAGTCTGTAGGGTGGGGAGTCTGTAGGGTGGGGGTCTGTAGGGTGGGGAGTCTGTAGGGTGGGGAGTCTGTAGGGTGGGGGTCTGTAGGGTGGTGAGTCTGTAGGGTGGGGAGTCTGTAGGGTGGGGAGTCTGTAGGGTGGGAGTCTGTAGGGTGGGGAGTCTGTAGGAGTCTGTAGGGTGGTGAGTCTGTAGGGTGGGAGTCTGTAGGGTGGGGAGTCTGTAGGGTGGGGAGTCTGTAGGGTGGGGAGTCTGTAGGGTGGGGAGTCTGTAGGGTGGGGAGTCTGTAGGGTGGGGAGTCTGTAGGGTGGGAGTCTGAGGGTGGGAGTCTATAGGGTGGGGAGTCTGTAGGGTGGGGAGTCTGTAGGGTGGGAGTCTGTAGGGTGGGGAGTCTGTAGGGTGGGGAGTCTGTAGGGTGGGAGTCTGTAGGGTGGGGAGTCTGTAGGGTGGGGTCTGTAGGGTGGGGAGTCTGTAGGGTGGGGTCTGTAGGGTGGGGGTCTGTAGGGTGGGGGGTCTGTAGGGTGGTGAGTCTGTAGGGTGGGGAGTCTGTAGGGTGGGGGTCTGTAGGTGGGAGTCTGTAGGGTGGGGAGTCTGTAGGGTGGGGGGTCTGTAGGGTGGGGGTCTGTAGGGTGGGAGTCTGTGGGTGGGGTCTGTAGGGTGGGGGTCTGTAGGGTGGGGAGTCTGTAGGTGGTGAGTCTGTAGGGTGGGGAGTCTGTAGGGTGGGGGGTCTGTAGGGTGGGGAGTCTGTAGGGTGGGGAGTCTGTAGGGTGGGGGTCTGTAGGGTGGGGAGTCTGTAGGGTGGGGAGTCTGTAGGGTGGGGAGTCTGTAGGGTGGGGAGTCTGTAGGGTGGGGAGTCTGTAGGGTGGGGAGTCTGTAGGGTGGGGAGTCTGTAGGGTGGGGAGTCTGTAGGGTGGGAGTCTGTAGGGTGGGGGTCTGTAGGGTGGGGAGTCTGTAGGGTGGTGAGTCTGTAGGGTGGGGAGTCTGTAGGGTGGGGGGTCTGTAGGGTGGGGGTCTGTAGGGTGGGGAGTCTGTAGGGTGGGGAGTCTGTAGGGTGGGGGTCTGTAGGGTGGGGAGTCTGTAGGGTGGGGGTCTGTAGGGTGGGGTCTGTAGGGTGGTGAGTCTGTAGGGTGGGGAGTCTGTAGGGTGGGGGTCTGTAGGGTGGGGAGTCTGTAGGTGGGGNGTCTGTAGGGTGGGGGTCTGTAGGTGGGGAGTCTGTAGGGTGGGAGTCTGTAGGGTGGGGGTCTGTAGGGTGGGGGTCTGTAGGGTGGTGGTCTGTAGGGTGGGGGTCTGTAGGGTGGGGGTCTGTAGGGTGGGGAGTCTGTAGGGTGGGGGTCTGTAGGTGGGGGTCTGTAGGTGGGGGGTCTGTAGGTGGGGGTCTGTAGGGTGGGAGTCTGTAGGGTGGGGGTCTGTAGGGTGGGGGTCTGTAGGGTGGGGTCTGTAGGGTGGGAGTCTGTAGGGTGGGGAGTCTGTAGGGTGGGGGTCTGTAGGGTGGGGGGTCTGTAGGGTGGGGGTCTGTAGGTGGGGGTCTGTAGGGTGGGGGTCTGTAGGGTGGGGGTCTGTAGGGTGGGGGTCTGTAGGTGGGGAGTCTGTAGGGTGGGGGTCTGTAGGGTGGGGGTCTGTAGGGTGGTGAGTCTGTAGGTGGGGGGTCTGTAGGGTGGGGGCTGTAGGGTGGGGAGTCTGTAGGGTGGGGGTCTGTAGGGTGGGGGTCTGTAGGGTGGGGGTCTGTAGGGTGGTGAGTCTGTAGGGTGGGGGTCTGTAGGGTGGGGAGTCTGTAGGGTGGGGAGTCTGTAGGGTGGGGGTCTGTAGGGTGGGGAGTCTGTAGGGTGGGGGTCTGTAGGGTGGGGGTCTGTAGGGTGGGGGTCTGTAGGGTGGGAGTCTGTAGGGTGGAGTCTGTAGGGTGGGGGTCTGTAGGGTGGGGTCTGTAGGGTGGGGAGTCTGTAGGGTGGGGAGTCTGTAGGGGAGGGGGTCTGTAGGGTGGGGGTCTGTAGGGTGGGGAGTCTGTAGGGTGGGAGTCTGTAGGGGGGGGGGTCTGTAGGGTGGGGGGTCTGTAGGGTGGGGAGTCTGTAGGGGTCTGTAGGAGTCTGTAGGGGAGTCTGTAGGAGTCTGTAGGGGAGGGGAGTAGTGGGTGTGTGTCGACTGTGGATTGAAATCCGCTGTGCGCCCTGCAAACTTCAGATTTCGCTTCCTCATCACCTCGGTTGGGCTGGGTGGGGAGAGGCGTGGGCTGGGTGGGGAGAGCCGTGGCTGGGTGGGGAGAGCCGTGGGCTGGGTGGGGTGAGCCGTGGGCTGGTGGGGTGAGCCGTGGCTGGGTGGGGAGAGCCGTGGGCTGGGTGGGAGAGCCGTGGGCTGGGTGGGGAGAGCCGTGGGCTGGGTGGGGAGAGCCGTGGGCTGGGTGGGGAGAGCCGTGGGCTGGGTGGGGAGAGCCGTGGGCTGGGTGGGGAGAGCCGTGGGCTGGGTGGGGAGAGCCGTGGGCTGGGTGGGGTGAGCCGTGGGCTGGGTGGGTGAGCCGTGGGCTGGGTGGGGAGAGCCGTGGGCTGGGTGGGGAGAGCCGTGGGCTGGGTGGGGAGAGCCGTGGGCTGGGTGGGAGAGCCGTGGGCTGGGGGGGAGAGCCGTGGGCTGGGTGGGGAGAGCCGTGGGCTGGGTGGGGAGAGACGGGCTGGGTGGGAGAGCCGTGGGCTGGGTGGGAGAGCCGTGGGCTGGGTGGGGTGAGCCGTGGGCTGGGTGGGGAGAGCCGTGGGCTGGGTGGGGAGAGGCGTGGGCTGGGTGGGGAGAGCCGTGGGCTGGGTGGGGAGAGCCGTGGGCTGGGTGGGGAGAGACGGGCTGGGTGGGGAGAGCCGTGGGCTGGGTGGGAGAGCCGTGGGCTGGGTGGGGAGAGACGCGGGCTGGGTGGGGAGAGCCGTGGGCTGGGTGGGGAGAGACGCGGGCTGGGTGGGGAGAGCCGTGGGCTGGGTGGGGTGAGCCGTGGGCTGGGTGGGGAGAGCCGTGGGCTGGGTGGGAGAGGCGTGGGCTGGGTGGGGAGAGCCGTGGGCTGGGTGGGTGAGCCGTGGGCTGGGTGGGAGAGCCGTGGGCTGGGTGGGGAGAGACGCGGGCTGGGTGGGGTGAGCCGTGGGCTGGGTGGGGTGAGCCGTGGCTGGTGGGGTGAGCCGTGGGCTGGGTGGGGAGAGACGCGGGCTGGGTGGGGTGAGCCGTGGGCTGGGTGGGAGAGACGCGGGCTGGGTGGGGAGAGGCGTGGGCTGGGTGGGGAGAGCCGTGGGCTGGGTGGGGAGAGCCGTGGGCTGGGTGGGAGAGCCGTGGGCTGGGTGGGGAGAGACGCGGGCTGGTGGGGAGAGGCGTGGGCTGGGTGGGGAGAGACGCGGGCTGGGTGGGGAGAGCCGTGGGCTGGGTGGGAGAGCCGTGGGCTGGGTGGGGAGAGACGCGGNCTGGGTGGGGAGAGCCGTGGGCTGGGTGGGGAGAGACGCGGGCTGGGTGGGAGAGCCGTGGGCTGGGTGGGAGAGCCGTGGCTGGGTGGGGAGAGACGCGGGCTGGGTGGGGAGAGCCGTGGGCTGGGTGGGGAGAGACGTGGTGATGAGGTGTCCCATGTGACGGTGCCCCGTGTAACACACGCGTGTTACGTGTGTGGTTGATGTATGTTACATGTGTGGTAGATGTGTGTTACATGTGTGGTAGATGTATGTTACATGTGTGGTAGATGTGTGTTACATGTGTGGTAGATGTATGTTACATGTGTGGTAGATGTGTGGTAGATGTATGTGTTAGCTGCGTGTCACCACCTCTGTGTGAACCCGCGTGGGAGCGGTGGCGCAGTGGTTGGCGCTGCGCCGCAAACCCCGGTGACCCCGGTGACCCCCGGTGACCCCGTGACCCGGCGGTGGCAAGGGGCTCTAGGTGCACCTAGCCTGGCACAAGCGAACGGCTTCAGTTGTTGCTCCGGTTGTTGTGGTTGTTGTTGGTGGTGGTGGTGGTAGCGGTGGAGTTGGGTGCGGTGATCACACTGCACCGCCACCCGGGCCTCCCCTAGGTCGACTCGGCCTCAAACGAGTGCCCGGTGCGGTGTGCGGTAATCATCGGCACTGGGGAGACAAAGGCGGCCGGGCGGCGGGGTGCCGGCCACCCCAACCCCTTCCCAGGTGCTGCTGCACTTGCCCGACAGCCTGCGAAGGCTACACGGGTGACCTTTGTCTTTGGTGTTCTCTGCCCTCTCTCTACCGCTTCCTCCACCTGCTCCTCCTCCTCCGCGAGCCGTTCCCTGTTCCGTTCCTGTGCCGACGTTTCGATTTGAGCCAATCCCAGGAACCCAACGAGAACCCCCTTCTGAACACCACGGCAAGAATCGTCATCGTCGTGGTCGCGGTGACGGTGACGGTGTGAGTTTCACACGCTCACAATCGTCGTGGTGACGGTGACGGTGTGAGTATCACCACAATCGTCAGCAAGGCTGGCTGGCTGGCTGCTGGCAGGCCTCCTGTGCACCCCAACTCTGCTGTTGTCGAAAGAAGTTGAACACGCGTGCACCTGCACGGGACTTCCCCGCGTGGCAAGCAACGGACCCGGTCAGGGGTTCCACTCGGTTGTCTCGGCCTTGGTGCGTGCACCTGGTGCCGTGTGCCGTGTGCCATGTGTACCTGGTGCCGTGTGCCATGTGTACCTGGTGCCGTGTGCCGTGTGTACCTGTGCCGTGTGCCATGTGCCGTGTGCCGTGTGCCGTGTGTACCTGGTGCCGTGTGCCGTGTGCCAACACCCGGCGTTGGGAGACAAAGGCGGTGTGTACCTGTGCCGGCCACCACACACACCCGGTGCCGTGCGCCACCGCACACCCACCGTGTGCCGTGCGGCCACCGCACACCCACCCGTGTGCCGTGCGTACCGCACACCGTGTGCCACGTGTACCGCACACCGTGTGCCACGTGCCGGCCGCACACCCACCGTGTGCCACGGTGCCGGCTACCGCACACCCTGTGTGCCAGGTGCCGGCTACCGCACACCCACCCGTGTGCGGTGCGGCCACACACCCACCCGTGTGCACGGTGCGGCCACCGCACACCCACTCGTGTGCCACGGTGCGGCCACCGCACACCCACTCGGCAACCCCTCGTAGGCGCTGCTCCTCCTACCTACTGACAGCACTTGCCCCGGCAGTCTGCGTGGGCTACGCGGGGACCTTTGCCCGTGTCGTGTGCGAGACCCGGAGCCGGAGTCTCCGTCTCACCGGAACGTGGATTCGGTGCCGACTCACCGCACGGTTTGGCTCGTACCGCGTGTACAGGAAGTGTGCACGCCATTGATTGGGCAGTGTGACAGTGTCTGTGTGTGTGTGTACTCTGTGTGTGTGTNACGTGTGTGTGTACTGTGTGTGTGTGTACTGTGTGTGTGTGTACTGTGTGTGTGTACTAGCGTGTGTGTACTTGTGTGTGTGTGTACTAGTGTGTGTGTGTACTGTGTGTGTATACTGTGTGTGTGTGTGTACTAGTGTGTGTGTGTGTACTTGTGTGTGTGTGTTTACTAGTGTGTGTGTGTACTGTGTGTGTGTTACTTGTGTGTGTACTGGTGTGTGTGTGTACTGTGTGTGTGTGTGTACTAGTGTGTGTGTGTGTGTGTGTTGTGTGTGTCTACTAGTGTCTGTGTGTGTGTGTACTGTGTGTGTGTGTGTAGTGTGTGTGTGTACTAGTGTGTGTGTGACTGGTGTGTGTGTGTGTGTACGTGTGTGTGTCTGCGTGTGTGTACTTGTGTGTGTGTGTACTGCGGTGTGTACTAATGTGTGTGTGCTAGCGTGTGTGTGCTTGTGTGTGTGTGTGTACTTGTGTGTGTGTGTTGTGTGTGTGTGTGTGGTGTCTGTGTGTGTGTCTGTGTGTGTGTACTTGTGTGTGTGTGTGTACTGTGTGTGTGTACTGTTGTGTGTGTGTGTGTCTGGTTGTGTGTGTGTGTACATGTGTGTGTGTCTGTGTGTGTGTGTGTGTCGTGTGTGTGTACTGGTGTGTGTGACTGTTGTGTGTGTGTGTAGTGTGTGTGTGTACTGTGTGTGTGTACTGGTGTGTGTGTGTACTGTGTGTGTGTGTGTACTTGTTGTGTGTGTTTGTGTGTGTGTGTGTGTACTAGTGTGTGTGTGTGTACGTGTGTGTGTACTGGTGTGTGTGTGTGTACTTGTGTGTGTGTGTGTGTGTGTCTGTGTGTGTGTGTACTAGTGTGTGTGTGTGTGTGTGTGTACTGTGTGTGTGTGTNCTAGGTGTGTGTGTGTACTAGTTGTGTGTGTGTGTACAGTGTGTGTAGCGGTTAGTAGCTGTGCCATGAACCCGGCGACCCGGGTTTGATTTCCACTTATGGCCAACACCAGTGACGATTATCTGAACCGGTCATGGGCCTCCCCTAGGTCAACTCAGCCTCAAATGAGTACCTGGTGCGGTGTGTAAACATCGACTGGGGAGACAAAGGGCGTGGTTGGCCAGTGTGCCGTTGCAGCCTTCATAGGTGCTCGCTAACAGCACTTGCCCTACAGTCTGTCTACATGGGGATCTTTGTCTTTGTGTGTGTCTATTGTGTGTGTGTGTNCTGGGTATTTGTACCATCGGACACTCCACCCCACAACTCCCAATTGGTGATGGGGAAGTTGTGGAGAGAGTGGAGAGTTTCCCAAACCTGGCAGTGTGCTCATGACCGGCTCCGGTTTGACAGCAGAGGTCTCACGAATCAGTCGAGCGGCAATATCTTTTTTTCGGCTGCGTAACGCTGTGTGGAAGCTACCTGGTCTGTCGCTAAGCTTCGGGTCTTCTCGGCCACAGTCATGCCCTCTCTTCTCTATGCTTGCGAAATGTTGACCCCCGCTAATGGAGAATCTTCGCCGGTTAGAAACATTTAGTTTGGCAAAGTCCCATCGGTGAGCTCCTCCGGCAGGCAAGGTTGCGTTGGCTGGGTCATGTAGCCCGCATGCCCAATCACTGCATGGCTAAACAGCTTTTGTTCGGCCGGATCGAGGGGCTAAACGGGCGCGGCACGGGCTAGAGAAGAGATGGAGTGATGTGGTACAGGAGGACGTGGAGCTGAGTGGACTTGCCGATGACTGGTACCAGCGGTGTCAAGATCGGCCTCTGTGGAGGAGGCTCGTGAAGGACGCTACTGGGCAGTTGGAGGCAGTCGCCCTCCAACAACAACGGAGGGCGGAGGAGCGACGCTCACAACAACGAGCGGAGCGCCGGGTGGCTAAAGCACAGCAAGTTGGTACAGTAGGTGGCACAGGTGGTGCATCAGCCAGTCATCTCGGTCAGACGACCCGTGGCACCTGGGTCTGCCCCGTGACCTGCCAGCGGGCGTTCGATACTTCACGTGTCCTCAAGGTGCACATGGCCTGGCACAAGCGCTGTGGTGACGTCACCGCCACTGAGTGGCGAATGGCGGTGATTGTTGTTGTGGTAGTGAGTACCTGGTGGGAGCGGTGGTGTAGTGGTTAGCGCTACGCTGCTATCCGAGTTCGATTCCCGCTCGTGGCCAACGCCAGGACAATGATCTGAGTCGGTACTGGGCCTCCCTAGGTTGACTCAGCCTCAAACGAGTACCCGGTGCAATGTGCGGTAAACATCGGCACTGGTGAGACAAAGGCGGCCGGGCGTGGTGTTGGTAACCGCCAGCCGCTCGTGTGCCGTGCCGGCCTTCATCAGAGCTCGCTGACTGCACTTGCCCTCACAGTCTGTTACAGGCTACACGGGGATCTTTGCCTTTGTGTCTTTGTGTGCTGGGGTAAGAGTCCGTTAAGCCTGTCGGGGGGACCTTTGCCTTTATATCTCCTTGGGTTTCCCCTTCACTGTACTTTCGACGCGCATTTCCTCAACTCGCTTAGCGACCAAATCGCCGAACAGCCGGTTGCCGTCGCCAAGAGGGCTTCTGCTGTGCTCACCGAGTCACGCATCCCATCAGCCTCCACGTCTGGGCGCGCGGCGGCAGTCCGGCACTCGCCGATTGGCTCGCTCCCTCACCGCACGGCCGGTCACCTGCGTGTCTCTCGTCTACGGCTGCTACCGCCGCCGCGGTGGCTGCTCCCTTGAACCTCACTCGTGGACTCCTCCACCTGCATCGAGGACTCGGTCCGTACCAGGCTCGGTGCACGATCTTTTCAATTTCCTGAGGATCCCCGGCTGTGGTGGTTAGCCCCGCCCTGTGGCGGTTGGCCCCGCCCTGTGGTGGTTAGCCCCGCCCTGCGGTGGTTAGCCCCGCCCTGCGGTGGTTAGCCCCGCCCTGTGGCGGTTGGCCCCGCCCTGCGGTGGTTAGCCCCGCCCTGTGGCGGTTGGCCCCGCCCTGCGGTGGTTAGCCCCGCCCTGCGGTGGTTAGCCCCGCCCTATGGCGGTTGGCCCCGCCCTGTGGTGGTTAGCCCCGCCCTGCGGTGGTTAGCCCCGCCCTGCGGTGGTTAGCCCCGCCCTGCGGTGGTTAGCCCCGCCCTGCGGTGGTTAGCCCCGCCCTGCGGTGGTTAGCCCCGCCCTGCGGTGGTTAGCCCGCCCTGTGGTGGTTAGCCCCGCCCTGCGGTGGTTAGCCCCGCCCTATGGCGGTTAGCCCCGCCCTGCGGCGGTTAGCCCCGCCCTGCGGTGGTTAGCCCCGCCCTGCGGTTGGCCCCGCCCTGCGGCGGTTGGCCCGCCCTGCGGTTGGCCCCGCCCTGCGGGGTTAGCCCCGCCTATGGCGGTTAGCCCCGCCCTGTGGTGGTTAGCCCCGCCCTGCGGTGGTTAGCCCCGCCCTGCGGCGGTTGGCCCCGCCCTGCGGTTGGCCCGCCCTGCGGTTGGCCCCGCCCTGTGGCGGTTGGCCCCGCCCTGCGGCGGTTGGCCCCGCCCTGCGGCGGTTGGCCCCGCCCTGCGGCGGTGGCCCCGCCCTGTGGCGGTTAGCCCCGCCCTGCGGCGGTTAGCCCCGCCCTGCGGCGGTTGGCCGCCCTGCGGCGTGGCCCCGCCCTGTGGCGGTTGGCCCCGCCCNGCGGTTGGGCCCTGTGGCGGTTGCCCCGCCCTGTGGCGGTTGCCCCGCCCTGTGCGGTTGCCCCGCCCTGTGCGGTTGGCCCCGCCCCGGCGGTTGGCCCGCCCTTGGCGGTTAGCGCCTGTGGCGGTTAGCCCCGCCCTGTGGCGGTTGCCCGCCCTGTGGCGGTGGCCCCGCCCTGTGCGGTTGGCCCCGCCCTGCGGCTTGCCGCCCTCGGGGTTGCCCCGTGTGGCGGTTGTGTGCGGTTGGCCCCGCCCTGTGGCGGTTGGCCCGCCCTGTGGCGGTTGGCCCCGCCCTGGGGTTGGCCCCGCCCTCGGCGGTTGGCCCCGCCCTGCGGCGGTTGCCCCGCCCTGTGGTGGTTGGCCCCGCCCTGCGGCGGTTGGCCCGCCCTGCGGTTGGCCCGCGTAGCTCAAGAACCCAACCACGAGCCGAGTTCGATGCTCACGGCCACTGACACCACCTGGTGACGATTATCTGAACGGTCCCGGCCTCCCTAGGTCGACTCGGCCTCAAATGAGCGACTCGTCGCCACCGCCGGGGACAAAGGCGGCCGGGCGTGGCGCCCGCCCCTCTGTGTGCACCACAGCGCCGGCCGTGGTAGGCGCTCGCCCCGACAGCCGGGGGTCTCGGTGCGAGTGTGTGGGTCTGTGTGGGNTGAGCCCGTGGGTCGCTGTGACAGCCGAGGGTCTCGGTGCGAGTGTGTGGGTCCGTGTGTGGGTAGGCNCTCGCCCCGACTAGCCGGGGTCTCGGTGCGAGTGTGTGGGTGAGCGCCGTGTGTGGACGTTGGCCCCCGGTGTTTACGGCTCGGGGCTCGGAGGGCTAATAAGGCCGTGCGTCTCTNGTGGGCGGCTGGGGGTNCTGTGTGTGCGTCTTCGTAGGTCTCTGTAACAGCACCTGCCCCAACAGTCTGTGGCTCACGGGGTTGGTCTTTGTGTCTTTGTGTGCTCGGTCAGCCTGGCGGGTGTGTGGGTCTCTGTGTGAGTCTGGGTCTCTGTGTGAGTCTGTGGGTCTGTGTGTGAGTCTGTGGGTCTCTATGAGAGTCTGTGGGTCTCTGTGTGAGTCTGTGGGTCTGTGTGTGAGTCTACGGGTCTCTGTGTGAGTTGTGGGTCTCTGTGTGAGTCTGTGGGTCTGTGTGTGAGTCTACGGGTCTCTGTGTGAGTCTGTGCGTCTCTGTGTGAGTCTGTGGGTCTGTGTGAGTCTATGGGTCTCTGTGTGAGTCTGTGGGTCTCTGTGTGAGTCTGTGGGTCTCTGTGTGAGTCTACGGGTCTCTGTGTGAGTGTGGGTCTCTGTGTGAGTCTACGGGTCTCTGTGTGAGTCTGTGGGTCTCTGTGTGAGTCTATGGGTCTCTATGAGAGTCTACGGGTCTCTGTGTAGTCTACGGGTCTCTGTGTGAGTCTACGGTCTCTGTGTGAGTCTGTGGGTCTCTGTGTGAGTGTGTGGGTCTCTGTGTAAGTCTGTGGGTCTCTGTGTGAGTCTATGGGTCTCTGTGTGAGTCTATGGGTCTCTGTGTGAGTCTATGGATCTCTGTGTAAGTCTGTGGGTCTCTGTGAGAGTCTATGGATCTCTGTGTGAGTCTATGGGTCTCTGTGTGAGTGGGTCTCTGTGTGAGTCTATGGGTCTCTGTGTGAGTCTATGGATCTCTGTGTAAGTCTGTGGGTCTCTTGTGAGTCTCACAGCCACTGTGAAAACCCGTGGTTGACTCACTNTCAGTGAACTCTTGAGATTGTGACCTTTGACCCTCATCCCCCCCCCCNAGCAGAGTGTGAGGAGGACCGACACCCCCTCCTCCTCTTGCCGGTGACCCGGTGAGTGACCCGTGGGTGAGCCGGTGGGTGAGCCGGTGGNTGACTCGGTGATCTCCACCATCACCATGGACNATACGGAGATGGACCTGGCTGAGATGGTGCAGCCAGACGTTGGCTCACTCGCTCATTCACTCGCTCATNCACTCATTCACTCACTCGCTCATTCACTCGCTCATTCACTCATTCACTCGCTCATTCACTCACTCATTCACTCACTGAGTTGCTTGTCAGTCGCTCGCTCATTCACTCACTCATTCACTCACTCGCTCATTCACTCACTCATTCACTCACTGAGTCGCTCGCTCAGTCCTCGCTCATTCACTCACTCATTCACTCAGTCACTCACTTGCTCATTCACTCATCATTCACTCATCACTAAGTCACTCACTCACTCGCTCGCTCAGTCGCTCACTCGGTCACTCACCGCTCTTCACTCAGGCTCGCTCAGTCACTCGCTCATTCACTCACTCATTCACTTAGTCACTCACTTGCTCATTCACTCACTCATTCACTCACTCACTAAGTCACTCACTAAGTCACTCGCTCGCTCAGTCGCTCACTCAGTCACTCACTCGCTCATTCACTCACTCGCTCATTCACTCACTCATTCACTCACTGAGTCTTGCTCAGTCACTCAGTCGCTCACCAGTCACTCACTCGCTCGCTCACTCATTCACTCGTTCACTTNCTCATTCTCTCAGTCACTCAGTCACTCACTCACTCAGTCACTCACTCATTCACTCGCTCATTCACTCACTCACTAGTTCACTCACTAAGTCACTCGCTCGCTCATTCACTCGATCGCTCATTCGTCACCACTTAGTCACTCACTCACTCACTCAGTCGCTCGCTCGCTCACTCACTCACTCACTCACTCAGTCGCTCACTCACTCACTCACTAAATCACTCACTCATCGTGGGGGGGGACTCGCTCACTCACTCACTAAGTNGCTCACTCGCTCGCTAACTCACTTAATCGCTCGCTCGTCCANCCGGGCAGCGGTGGTGGCGCTGATGATGATGTTGTGGTGGTGGTGGTGGTGATGCGGTGGTGGTGATGGTGGTTGTGTGGTGTGACGATGATGTGGTGGTGTGCTGGTGATGATGGTGGTGGTGGTGGTGACGATGATGAGATGGTGGTGGTGATGGTGGTGGTGGTGAGATGGTGGGATGTTGGTGATGGTGGTGGTGGTGGTGGTGATGGTGATGGTGGTGATGGTGGGGATGGTGGGTGATGGTGAGTTGGTGGTGGTGGTGATGTTNGTGATGGTGGTGATGGTGGTGGTGATGGTGGTGATGATGATGGTGGTAATAGTTGGTGTAATGATAGGGTGGCGGTGATGTTGGTGGTGATGATGGTGGTGTGGTGCCGGCCTTCACAGGCGCTGCCGCTGCTCGCGGCTAAGAGCCCTTGCCGCTACATTGCGTGTGGTCCGCACGGGGGACCTTTGTCTGTGTCTGTGCAGGCGTCGGGGGGCTGCTCCACGGGCCGCAGAAGATCATGGGCCCGGAGGACGACGAGTTCCTCTCTGACGAGGAGCAGGTGGGGGCACGGGGGGGGGCACGCACGCACAGACACACGCACAGACACACGCACAGACACACGCACAGACACACGCACAGACACACGCACAGACACACGCACAGACACACGCACAGACACACGCATGGACACACACCATGGACACACACGCACACGCGGACACGCACAGACACACACAGACACGCACACACACACACACAGACACGCGCACGACACACAGACACGCACACATACACGCACAGACACGCACAGACACGCACAGACAGACACACGCACAGACACACGCACAGACACACGGACACACATGCACACACGCACAGACACACACGCATACGCATGGTCACACACCCGTGTCTCTCGCCCCCGTGTCTCACCTCTGTCTCTTTGTCTCTCCCATGTCTCTCTCACCCGTGTCTCTCTCTCCCACCCCGTGTCTCTCTCCCCGTGTCTTCCCCCCGTGTCTCTCTCCCCGTGTCTCTTTCACCCGTGTCTCTCTCCCGTGTTTCTCCCCCGTGTCTCTCTTTCCCGTGTCTCTCTCCCCCCGTGTCTCTCTCCCCGTGTCTCTCTCCCCGTATCTCTCCCCCGTGTCTCTCTCTCCATGTCTCTCTCTCCGTGTCTCTCCCCGTGTCTCTCTCCCCGTGTCTCTCTCCCNGTGTCTCTCTCTGCCCGTGTCTCTCTCCCCTGTCTCTCTCCGTGTCTCTCTCNGTGTCTCTCCCCGTGTCTCTCTCCCCGTGTCTCTCTCCCCGTGTCTCTCTGTCTCTCCCCGTGTCTCTCTCTCCCCATGTCTCTCTCCCGTGTCTCTCTCCCCCGTGTCTCCCCCATGTCTCTCCCCCGTGTCTCTCCCCCCGTGTCTATCCCCCGTGTCTTTCTCCCCGTGTCTCTCNCCCNGTGTCTCTCTCTCCCCGTGTCTCTCCCGTGTCTCTCTGCTCTCCCCGTGTCTCTCTCTCCCATGTCTCTCTCACCGTGTCTCTCTCCCCCGTGTCTCTGNCCGCCAGAGTGATGACCATGGTCCGTTCTCCGACCTGGACCAGCTGCGGAGCCGCGGCTCACNTGGCAGTGTTCCTGCAGTACGTGCTGTCACAGCTGGAGCCCGCCGCCCTGTGACACACCACCACCACCACCACTCACACTACCCACCATCACCACCACCACCACNCACCCACTCANCGCCACNCAGCCTNACNACCNCCNCACTCTAAACTCACCACTCACACACACTACTCACCACCACCACCCCGCCGGCAGTCACCACACACACCACCACTGAACACCACCACACCACCCACACCATCACCACCACATGGCAGTGTTNCTCAGTACCTGTCACACTGNAGNCCGCCGCCCGTTGGACACACTCACCACCACTCACCACCACCATACTCACCACCACTCACCACTACCACTCACCACACCACTCCTGTCCCAGCTGGAGCCCGCCGCCCTGGTGATCAGCCACAACTTACCATCTTGATGGTGGTGACAGTGACGGTGTGGTGACGGTGCGTGGATGGTGACGGTNCGGTGGTGGTGACGGTGCTGGTGGTGTGACGGTGCGGTNGTGGTGACGGTGCGNTGGTGGTGACGGTGCGGTGNGTGGTGACGNTGCGNTGNGTGGTGACGGTGTGNGTGGTGANGGTCGGTGNGTGGTGACGGTGCGNTGTTGGTGACGGTGTGGTGTGGTGANGGTGCGGTGTGTGTGACGGTGGTGNCNGTGGTGTGTGNTNGTGGTGACGGTGGCGGTGACGGTGTGGTGGNTGTGGTGACGGTGGGGTGNGTGGTGACGGTGCGGTGGCGGTGTGGTGTGGTGATGGTGACGGTGGGTGTGTGGGGTGACGGTGGCGGTGACGGTGTGGTGTGTGTGACGGTGGTGGTGTGGTGNGTGGTGACGTGTCGGTGNGTGGTGACGGTGGCGTGNGTGGTGNGTGGTGTGCGGNGTGACCATGTGTTCNTCNGTGGTGGAGGCGGTCAACATCCGACCCCANGAAGNTCATGTCATGAGTCTACTTCTCATTCTTGGCGCCGCGGTGAGCNGCAGNACCTCATCATCNTCANCACCACCNTCACACCTCACCACNANCACCTCACTAGCACCTCACGCACACTCAAGTCCACCCAATCANACCACCATCACTACCACCATCACTCACCACCATCACCACCACATCACATCACACNACACCATCANCACCACATCACCACCACACCATCACGTANCACCATCAANACCACCATCACCACCATCACCACCNTCACCACCATCACCACCNTCATCACCACCAGTTCACCACCNTCACATCACCATCACNATNCCACATCACACCACATCATGCCACCNTCAACACCNTATCACCACTCACAGCCNTCATCACCACACCACCATCATCAACCAGGACCATCACCACCATCACCACCATCACCACCNTCACCACCATCNCCATCTAACCACATCACCACCATCACCATCACCACCNTCACCATCACACCATCNCACCNAATCACCACCACCATCACCATCCATCATCCATCACCNCGACTACCCACCACCNCACCACCNTCACCATCATCACCATCAATCACCNCCATCATCATCATCNCCATCACCACCNTCACCAACCACCACCATCACACACACCATCACCACCNTCACCACCATCACCACCACCACCACCACCACAATCACCACCACCCAATCACCACCACAATCACCACCATCACCATCACATCACACCACCATCACCACCATCACCATCACCACCATCACCACCATCACCATCACACCATCACCACCATCACCACCCACCACCATCACCACCACACCCANCACCATCATCACCACCAGTCCACCACCACCACCACACACCACCATCACCACCACCCACCAGTTCACATCAAAACACCATCACCACCATCACCACCACCATCATCACCAACCATCACCACCAATCATCACCACCACCATCACCACCATCACACTTCNCCACCATCATCAACCACCATCACACACCACCATCAACACATCACCACCACCNCCATCACCACCACCACCACCATCACCACCACCACCATCACCACCACCACCATCACCACCACCNTCACCATCACCACCACCACCATCATCACCATCACCACCATCATTNCCATCACCACATCACCACANCACAATATCCACCACACCATCAACATCACCACCATCACCACCATCACCATCATCACTACACACCATCACCACCATCACACCATCATCACCACCACCATCACCACCACCACCACCATCACCACCACCACCACCATCACCACCATCACCACCATCACCACCACACCACCATTACCACCATCACCATCCACCATCACCACCATCACCACCATCACCACCATCACCACCATCACCACCACCATCATCACCATCACCACCATCACACATCACCACCACCACCACCACCATCACCACCACCACCATCACCNCCACCCATCACCACACCATCNTCACCATCACCACCATCACCACCACCACCACCATCACCACCACCACTAGCCACCACCACCATCACCACCACCATCACCACCACACCATCACCACCACCACCATCACCACCACCACCATCACCACCACCACCATCACCACCACCACCATCACCACCATCACCACCACCACTAGCACAACCACCATCACCACCACCATCACCACCACCATCACCACCATCACCACCACCACCATCACCACCATCACCACCATCACCACCATCACCACCATCAACATCACCACCATCACCACCATCACCACCATCACCACCACCATCACCAGTACCATCATCACCACCATCACCACCACCATCACCATCACCACCACCACCACCACCNTCACCACCACCACTATCACCACCATCACCACCATCAACACCATCACCACCATCACCATCATCACCACCATCACCACCACCATCACCACCATCACCATCACCACCACCNCCACCACCATCACCACCACCACTGCTAACACACCCACCACCNCCACCNCCACCACACATCACCACCATCACCATCACCACCACCACCATCACCACCACCACTCACCACCACCACCATCGCTGCTGCTCGCTAACCGCACTTGCCCCGACGTCTGTGTGGGCTACACGGGCGTAGGAAAACCTTTGTCTTTGTCTGTGTGATCACAGCCTCTGAAGATTCCCGTTGCAGACGAGTTGATTTCAGCTGTGGGTGAGTGGGAACATCATCACCATCATCGTCATCATCATCATCATCACCATCATCGTCATCACCATCATCGTCACCAGCTGTGGGTGAGTGGAAACATCATCACCATCGTCATCACCATCATCGTCATCATTATCGTCACCACCATCGTCATCACCATCGTCATCGCCATCATCATCATCGTCATCATTATTGTCACCACCATCGTCATCACCATCGTCATCACCATCATCATCACCATCGTCATCACCATCGTCATCACCATCGTCATCACCATCATCATTGCCATCATCATCATCACCGTTGTGAACACCATCAACATCACCATCGTCAACATCACCATCGTCATCAACATCATCCACGTTCCATGTCTCTCTCTCACCAATTCCCATGTCCCCGTGTCTCACCGCGTCTCACCGTGTGTCTCACCGCTGTGTCTCCGTGTCTCACCGCGTGTCTCCGCGTCTCACCGTGTGTCTCACCGCGTGTCTCACCGTGTGTCTCTCACCGCGTGTCTCACCCCGCGTGTCTCACCGTGTGTCTCTCTGCGTGTCTCACCGCGTGTCTCCGTGTCTCACCGCGTGTCTCACCGCGTGTCTCACCGCGTGTCTCTGTCTCACCGTGTGTGTCTCACCGTGTGTCTCTGTGTCTCACCGCGTGTCTCACCGTGTGTCTCCGTGTCTCACCGCGTGTCTCANCGTGTGTCTCACCGCGTGTCTCACCGCGTGTCTCACCCCGCGTGTCTCACCGTGTTCACCGTGTAGAGGGTGGTGCGACGGCNTCGTGCTCGATGAGGCGGTGCGCCGGCGGTGGAGACGGCTCAGCCCGGCGCGCTGGAGACGACGGGGGCGTTGACGATACCGGTGAGCGCTCTCACCGGGGCGAGGGGTGAGGGGACTGGTGATGGCGGTGATGGCGTGATGATGGTGGTGATGACGGTGGTGATGACGGTGGTGATGGTGATGACGGTGGTGATGATGGTGGTGATGACGGTGGTTATGGTGATGACGGTGGTGATGATGGTGGTGATGACGGTGGTGATGGTGATGACGGTGGTGATGATGGTGATGACGGTGGTGATGGTGGTGATGGTGGTGGTGATGATGGTGATGATGGTGATGACGGTGGTGATGATGGTGGTGATGACGGTGGTGATGGTGATGACGGTGGTGATGATGGTGGTGATGATGGTGATGGTGGTGATGGTGGAAAAAACAACCCCCTACTTCCTCGGTGGATGCGATCGATGCCATGGAGGGGAAGCCCAATTCCATCGGTTCTGGCGCTCGTAGACACGGCAGCGGCCAAACGGGGGCTCTGGACGGGTGCCGAGGGCTGGTGACCCCTCCACCTTCAACACGAGGACCACGAAAACACGAGTTCAAAATCTAACTAAGCTTGTGCGGAGGCCCCGGAGGACAGGCTTCTATGACGTCTCCTGGCGAAACCCCGTTTGGCGGAGCCAGGAGACTGAATCTTCACCCTCGGGGCTCCTCCAGAAGCAACAAAAAGCCATTACGGGTGGCCACGTGGAATGTTCGAACGCTCACTGCGGAGGAGAGGCTGCCACTCTGTCGGGAGCTGGACCGGTACCGCCTGGATCTCTGCGGTATTCAGGAGGTCCGGTGGACCGGCTCTAGTGTCCTCTAGTCGGGGAGAGACTGCCAAACAACTGGGAGTGGCTCTTGTTCTGAACAAAATAATGAAGGGGGCGTGGGAGCGTGGTGGTGAGGTGTGGGAAGCTGTAACCCCCAGGATACTTTGGGCTCGCCTTCCCATCAACCGGAGGCGAGGAGTGGTGGTCGTGGTTACTTACGCCCCCACTGAAGATGAACATCCGTGAAGGGATGCAGGCAAAGCCGATGAGTCAGATGCCTTCTATGACCTCCTGTCACAGGTGCTAGCTAAAGTGGCCCCTCAGGATAGTCATCTTGTTGGGTGACTTTGATGCCCAAGTTGGTCATGATGCTGGCACCTGGTCTGGAGTGATTGGAAGGCATGGGCCAGATCAGCTCAATAACAATGGTAGGAGGCTGCTAGATTTTTGTGCAGCCCATGGCCTTGTAATTACCAACACGCTGTTCCGGCATCGGCGCATCCACACAACATCATGGCTGCATGCCGGGTCCAAGCAAGAACATCTGCTGGACTACATAGCGATGGACCAGCGGATGTGAACCCATGTCCTTGACACCAGGACTACCGTGGAGCTGATCTGCCCACTGACCATCGACTTGTCATCTCTAAGATGCGCCTGCCATTCTTCCACTCCGGTGGTGGGTGTACACCCAGGACCCCATTCAAAACTCAGTGGCTTGGTATCAGCTCGCTGATGAGAGTTTCAAGTGAGAATTTCATCACACTCCCTGGTCTGTCGCTCCGCACCAAGCTTCGAGTCTTCTCGGCCACGGCCATGCCCTCCCTTCTCTACGTTTGCGAAACGTGGACCCCCCTAATGGAACATCTTCGTTGGTTAGAAACATTTAGGCTGGCCTGCCTACGATCCATCCTGGGTTTAACCTGTAGGCTGGATTGTGTGAGGAGCTCACAAATCTTCGAAAGATCTGGGCAAAGTCCCATCGGTGAGCTCCTCCGGCAGGCAAGGCTGCGTTGGCTGGACGATGTTCGTAGAGACGATGTTGATGGTAGTGGTGGTGGTGATGGTGGTGATGGTGGTGATGGTGGTGATGGTGATGGTGGTGATGGTGGTGATGGTGGTGATGGTGATGTAGGAGGAGGAGGGTGATGGGGCTGGGTCAGATGTTTGGAGAGACGATGTTGACGATGTTGATGATGGTGGTGATGTTGACGATGTTGATGGTGATGTTGATGGTGATGGTGGTGGTGATGGTGATGTTGATGTTGATGGTGATGGTGGTGGTGGTGGTGGTGATGATTGTGTGNTGGTGGTGGTGGTGATGATGTTGATGGTGATGGTGGTGATNTTGATNGTGGTGGTGGTGGTGATGGTGTTGATGATGGTGATGGTGGTGATGGTGTGATGGTGGTGGTGATGTTGTGGTGGTGATGGTGGTGATGGTGATGTAGGAGGAGGAGGTGATGGGGCTGGGGTGATGTTTGGAGAGACGATGTTGCCACCCGTCCCCAACCCGGTGAAGGAAGTTCATCTCGCTGAGCACAGCCTCGCCAAGATCAGCAGCATGATGTACGCTCACCACTCACACTCACCACTCACCACTCACGCTCACTNACCACGCTCACCACTCACACTCACACTCACCACTCACACTCACGCTCACCACTCACCACCCACACTCACCACGCTCACCACACCACAGCTCACCACTCACCACTACGCTCACCACTCTCACCACTCACCCTCACACGNTCACCACTCACCACGCTCACCACTCACCCTCACTCACCACTCCCACTCACCACTCACCACTCACTCCTCACCTCACCACTCACCCTACTCACCANTCACCATGCGCTCACCACGCGCTCACCACTCACCACGCTCACCANTCACCACGCTCACCACTCTCACACGCTCACCACCCACCCGCTCACCACTCACCGCGCTCACCACTCACCCTCACCACTCACNACTCACANACNCACTCTCACTCACACATTCACCACTCACTCACCCACACCACCTCACTCACCAGCACTCACCACCACCACGCTCACCACTCACCACACCACCACTCACCCCGNTCACCACNTCACACTCACTCACACTCACCCTCACGCTCACCACTCACCACCACTCACCAACGCTCACCACTCACACTCACCCACCACCACTCACCACTCACCACGCTCACCACTCACCACACCACCACTCACCACTCACCCTCACCACGCTCACCATCACACTCACCACACCCTCACTCACACTCACCACGCTCACCACTCTCACTCACCACTCACCACCTCACCACGCTCACCACTCACCCACTCACCACGCTCACACTCACACGCTCACCACTCCTACANGCTCACCACTCACCACGCTCACCACTCACCACGCTCACCACCNGCGCTCACCACTACAATCCCACATCCTCTATGCGTGTGCTGACTGTGTGTGTGAGTGTGCGTGCGTGTTTGTGTGTGCGTGTGCGCGTGCGTGTGCGTGGGTGTGCGTGCGTGTGCGTGCATGCTGTGTGTGTGTGCGTGCGTGTGTGTGTTGTGTGTGTGGTGTGTGCGTGTGCACGTGTGTGTGTGCGCGCGTGTGTGTGAGTGTGCGTGCGCGTGTGTGTGTGTACATGTGCGTGTGTCTGCTGACTGTGTGTCTGTGTGTGTGTGCTGACTGTGCGTGTGTCGTGTGTGTGTCTGTGTGTGTGTCTGTGTGTGTGTGCGTGTGTATGCGTGTGTGTGCTGACTGTGTGTTTGTGTGTGTGTGCGTGTGTATGCGTGTGTGCGTGTGTCTGTGTGTGTGTGCGTGTGTATGCGTGTGTGTGTGCGTGTTTGTGTGTAACTGTGTGTGTGTATACTGTGTGTGTGTCTGTGTGTGTGTGTAACTGTGTGTGTGTGACTGCGTGTCGTGTCTGTGTGTGTGTGTACTGTGTGTGTGTGTGTGTGTCTGTGTCTGTGTNANTCTGGAGTGTGTGTGGTGTGTGNGTGTGTGTTTATGTGTGTGNGTGTNTATATNTGTATCTGTGTGTCNGTGTGTAACTGTGTGTATGACTGTGTGTGTGTAACTGTGTGTGTGTAACTGTGTGTGCGTGTTTGTGTTTTTCAGAGAGGGAACGGACGAAGAGAGAAGGTGCGGTTCTACCCGACCATCACCACACTCACCACACTCACCACGCTCACCACGCTCACCACGCTCACCACGCTCACCACGCTCACCACACTCACCACACTCACCACACTCGCCACGCTCAGCTCACCACACACACTCACCACGCTCACCACGCTCACCACGCTCACCACACTCACCACGCTCACCACACGCTCACCACGCTCACCACGCTCACTCACCACACTCACCACACTCACCACGCTCACTCACCACACTCACCACGCTCCCACACTCACTCACCACGCTCACCACGCTCACCACACTCACCACACTCACCACGCTCACCACGCTCACCACGCACTCACCACGCTCACTCACCACACACCACTGCCATGCTCACCACGCTCACCACGCTCACCACACTCACCACACTCACCACANTCACCACGCTCACCACGCTCACCACGCTCACCACGCTCACCACGCTCACCACACTCACCACACTCACCACACTCACCACCACGCTCACCACACTCACCACACACCACGCTCACCACACTCACCACGCTCACCACACTCACCACGCTCACCACACCACACTCACCACCACCACACGCTCACCACACCACCACACGTACACTCACCACGCTCACCACACTCACCACGCACGCTCACCACACTCACCACGCTCACCACGCTCACCACGCTCACCACGCTCACCACGCTCACCACGCTCACCACACCCACACTCACCACACTCACCACCACTCACCACCCCNACCACTAACTCACCACGCTCACCACCCCACCACACTCACCACGCTCACCACGGTGGATCTGAGTATCCCTGCTGGGCCACCCCTAGGTCGACTCAGCCTCACGTGAGTGCCGAGCGGCACTCACGTGAGGCTGTGCGTGCGCGTGTGTGTGCGTGTGTGTGCGCGCGTGTGTGCGCGTGTGTGTGCGTGTGTGTGTGCGTGTGCGTGTGCGTGTGTGTGTGCGTTTGCGTGTGTGTGTGCGTGTGTGTGTGCGCGTGTGTGTGCGCGTGTGTGTGCGTGTGTGTGCGTGTGTGTGTGCGCGCGTGTGTGTGCGTGTGTGTGTGCGTGTGTGTGCGTGTTTGTGCGTGTGTGTGTGTGTGTGCGTGTGTGTGTGTGCGTTGCGTGTGTGTGTGCGTGTGTGTGTGCAGGGAGGTGATCATGGCGGCGGTGGCGGTGTACATGCGCGGTGCGGGCGTCAGCGTGCCCAGCGCCCTGGCGCCCGCACTCGCAGACGGCAGCGACAAGCGCAAACGCAGCGTGTTCAACATGAAGAAGGTGCCCACCACAACCACNACCACCACCAGCACCACAACCACCACCCACACACCACCACACACCAGCACCACCACCACACCACACCACCACACNACCACCACNACACCACCACACCACCACACACCACCACCACCACCACACCACCACACACACNACCACACCACCACCACCACACCACCACCACACACCACCACCACACCACCACCACCACCACACCACCACCACCACCACACCACACCACCACCACACCACCACACCACCACCACACCACCACCACCACACACCACCACCACCACCACCACACACCACCACCACCGCCACACACCACCACACCACCACACCACCACACCACCACACCACCACCACACANCACCACCACACCACCACACACCACCACACCACACCACACCACACCACCACCACACACCACCACACNCACCACCACCACCCACCACCACCATACACTACACTGTGTGTGTGACTGTGTGTGTGTGTAACTGTGTGTGTGTGTNACTTGTGTGGTAACTGTGTGTGTGTGTAACTGTNTGTGTGTGACTGTGTGTGTGTGTNACTGTGTGTGTGTGTANCTGNGTGTGTGTGTGTGTGTGTGAGTGTGTGTTGTGTGTAACTGTGTGTGTGTCTGTGTGTGTTTGTNACTGTGTGTGTGTGTNACTGTGTGTGTGTGACGTGTGTGTGTGTGACTGTGTGTGTGTGTGTGTGACTGTGTGTGTTGACTGTGTGTGTGTGTGTGTGTGTGTGTGTGTGTNTGTGTGTNTGTGTATCAGTAACTGTGTGTGTGTGTGTGTGTGTGTNTGTGTGTGTNACTGTGTGTGTGACTGTGTGTGTGTGTGTNTGTGTGTGTGTGTGTCTGTGTGTGTGAACTGTGTGTGTGTGTACCACACTGTGTGTGTGACTGTGTGTGTGTGTGTGTNTGTGTGTGACGTGTGTGTGTGTCTGTGTGTGTGTGTGACTGTGTGTGTGTATTGTGGTGTGTACTGTGGTGTGTGGTGTGTGANTGGTGTGTGTGCTGTGTGTGTGTCACTGTGTGGTCTGTGTGTGTGGTGTGGAGCTGTGGAGTGTGGTGTGACTGTGTGGTGTCTGTGACTGTGTGGTGTAGTGACTGTNTGTGTGTGCATGTGTGTGTGTATGTGTGTGTAACTGTGTGTGTGTGTGTGTAACTGTGTGTGTGACGTGTGTGTGTGTCTGTGTGTGTATGAATGTGTGTGTGTNACTGTGTGTGTATGTGTGTGTGTGACTGTGTGTGTGACTGTGTGTGACTGTGTGTGTGTAACTGTGTGTGTGTNACTGTGTGTGTGTGACTGTGTGTGACTGTGTGTGTGTGACTGTGTGTGTGTGTAACTGTGTGTGTGACTGTGTGTGTGTGACTTTGTGTGTGACTTGTGTGTGACTGTGTGTGTGTGTCTGTGTGTGTGTGACTGTGTGTGTGTGTGACGTGTGTGACTGTGTGTGTGTGACTGTGTGTGTGTGTGTGTGTGTGTGTGNCTGTGTGTGTGTGTGTGTGTGTNACTGTGTGTGTGTGTGACTGTGTGTGTTCGTGACTGTGTGTGTGTGTGTGACTGTGTGTGTGTGACTGTGTGTGTCTGTGTGTGACTGTGTGTGTGTGTGAGTGTGTGTGTGTGTGACTGTGTGTGTGTGACTGTGTGTGTGANTGTGTGTGTGACTGTGTGTGTGTGTGACTGTGTGTGTGTGTGTACTGTGTGTGTGTGACTGTGTGTGTNTGTGTGTGTGGGTGTGTGTGTGTGGTGTGTGTGACTGTGTGTGTGTGTGTGTGTGTGTGTGACTTGTGTGTGTGACTGTGTGTGTGTGTGTGTGTGTGTGACTGTGTGTGTGTGTGACTGTGTGTGTGACTGTGTGTGTGTGACTGTGTGTGTGTGTGTGTGTGACTGTGTGTGTGTGTGACTGTGTGTGTGTGTGTGTGTGTGTGACTGTGTGTGTGTGTGACTGTGTGTGTGACTGTGTGTGTGTGTGTGNTGTGTGTGACTGTGTGTGTGTGTGTGTGTGTGTGTGTGTGACTGTGTGTGTGTGACTGTGTGTGTGTGACTGTGTGTGTGTGTGACTGTGTGTGTGTGACTGTGTGTGTGTGGACTGTGTGTGTGTGTGACTGTGTGTGTGTGACTGTGTGTGTGTGTGACTGTGTGTGTGTGTGTGTGTGTGTGTGACTGTGTGTGACTGTGTGTGTGTGACTGTGTGTGTGACTGTGTGTGACTGTGTGTGTGTGACTGTGTGTGTGTGTGTGTGTGTGTGTGTGACTGTGTGTGTGTGTGNTTGTGTGTGTGTGACTGTGTGTGTGTGTGACTGTGTGTGTGTGTGACTGTGTGTGTTTGTGTGTGTGTTNGTGTGACTGTGTGTGTGTGTGACTGTGTGTGTGTGTGACTGTGTGTGTGTGACTGTGTGTGTGTGTNACTGTGTGTGTGTGTGACTGTGTGTGTGTGACTGTGTGTGTGTGTGACTGTGTGTGTGTGACTGTGTGTGTGACTGTGTGTGTGTGTGACTGTGTGTGTGTGTGACTGTGTGTGTGTGTGCGCGTGTGACGCTGGGGCCTAAGAAGGAGAAGGAGGACAAGAAGGGGGTGGGGGCCGCGTGCTCTTGTGACATCATCCTGAGGCCCGGCCAATGGGGTGGGGGCGACGGTCAGTCTGTGTGGTCTACGTGTGTGTGTGGGTCTACGTGTGTGTGTGGGTCTACGTGTGTGTGTGGGTCTGTGTGTGTGGGTCACGTGTGTGTGTGTGGGTCTACGTGTGTGTGTGGGTCTACGTGTGTGTGTGGGTCACGTGTGTGTGTGTGGGTCTACGTGTGTGTGTNGGTCTACGTGTGTGTGTGTGTGTGGGTCCACGTGTGTGGGTCTACATGTGTGTGTGTGGGTCTACGTGTGTGTGTGGGTCCACGTGTGTGTGTGGGTCCACGTGTGTGTGTGTNGGTCCACGTGTGTGTGTGTCTACGTGTGTGTGTGGGTCTACGTGTGTGTGTGTGTGGGTCTACGTGTGTGGGTCTACGTGTGTGTGTGGGTCTACTNGTGTGTGTGTGGGTCCACGTGTGTGTGTGTGGGTCCACGTGTGTGTGTGTGTTCCACGTGTGTGTGTGTGTCTACGTGTGTGTGTGGGTCTACGTGTGTGTGTGGGTCTACGTGTGTGTGGGTCCACGTGTGTGTGTGGGTCCACGTGTGTGTGTGTGGGTCACGTCTGTGTGTGGGTTTACGTGTGTGTGTGGGTCTACGTGTGTGTGTGGGTCTACGTGTGTGTGTGGGTGGCCACGTGTGTGTGTGGGTCTACGTGTGTGTGTGTCCACGTGTGTGTGTGGGTCCATGTGTGTGTGGGTCCACGTGTGTGTGTGGGTCTACGTGTGTGTGTNGGTCTACGTGTGTGTGTGGGTCTACGTGTGTGTGTGGGTCTACGTGTGTGGTGGTCTACGTGTGTGTGTGGGTCTACGTGTGTGTGTGGGTCCACGTGTGTCGCTCTTTGATATCCACTTCCGTGGGTCGATCTGTGGGGTCAGAGTGGTCACTAAGTAGAATGGATCTCAGAAGTAGCCTTTGATATCCACTTGCGTGGGTCGATCTGTGGGGTCAGAGTGGTCACTCTAAGTAGAATGGGTGTCAGAAGTAGCCCTTTGATATCCACTTCCGTGGGTTGATCTGTGGGGTCAGAGTGGTCACTCTAAGTAGAATGGATCTCAGAAGTAGCCCTTTGATATCCACTTCCGTGGGTCGATCTGTGGGGTCAGAGTGGTCACTCTAAGTAGAATGGATGTCAGAAGTAGCCCTTTGATATCCACTTCCGTGGGTCGATCTGTGGGGTCAGAGTGGTCACTCTAAGTAGAATGGATCTCAGAAGTAGCCCTTTGATATCCACTTGCGTGGGTCGATCTGTGGGGTCAGAGTGGTCACTCTAAGTAGAATGGATCTCAGAAGTAGCCCTTTGATATCCACTTCCGTGGGTTGATCTGTGGGGTCAGAGTGGTCACTCTAAGTAGAATGGATCTCAGAAGTAGCCCTTTGATATCCACTTCCGTGGGTCGATCTGTGGGGTCAGAGTGGTCACTCTAAGTAGAATGGATGTCAGAAGTAGCCCTTTGATATCCACTTCCGTGGGTCGATCTGTGGGGTCAGAGTGGTCACTCTAAGTAGAATGGATGTCAGAAGTAGCCCTTTGATATCCACTTCCGTGGGTCGATCTGTGGGGTCAGAGTGGTCACTCTAAGTAGAATGGATCTCAGAAGTAGCCCTTTGATATCCACTTGCGTGGGTCGATCTGTGGGGTCAGAGTGGTCACTCTAAGTAGAATGGATCTCAGAAGTAGCCCTTTGATATCCACTTGCGTGGGTTGATCTGTGGGGTCAGAGTGGTCACTCTAAGTAGAATGGATCTCAGATGTAGCCCTTTGAGATCCACTTCTCAGCGGTAGCTCTGCGAGAGTTCCCAACGGATTCCTGTTCGTGGGAATACCCTAGGTCGACTCGGCCTCAAAATAAGTGCCCTGGTGCGGTTGAGTGTAAGACGTCAGCACCGGGGGGATACAAAGACGGCCGGGCGGACGCGCGACGCCGGCCGCCGTGTCGGCCGGTACTCGACAGCGCTTGCCCGGCAGTCGTTGAAGGCTTCCTGGGGGGCCTTTGTCTCTGCGCAGGGCAAGGGAGCAGCGTGGCGAGCATGGTGCGCCAGTTCGAGCCGGCGCCGGGGGAGGGGCCGGGGGCTACGAGGGGGGGGTTGGAGCCGGGGTCAGCGGGGGACCTGGGGGAGACGCGGGGCGGCGGCAGAGAGTACGTACGCACACACACACGCACACACGCACACACGCACGTACACACGCACGTACACACGCACGTACACACGCGCACATACGCACGTGTACACACGCGCACATACGCACGTACACACACACGCACATACGCACGTACACACGCACGAACACACACACATACACACACACACGTATACACACGCACGTACACAGGTACACACACACGTACACACACACGTACACACGCACATACGCATGCACACGCACGCACACACGCGCACACACACACGTACACACACGCACGTATACACGCACATACGCATGCACACGCACGCACACACGCGCACACACGCACGTACACACGCACGTACACACGCACGTCTTTGTGTGCCTGCAGGTCGGGCGGCTTGCGAGTGGGCCGCTCCGAGAGTCTGCGGGTCGACGGCGGCGGTGGCCGCCGCTCCCCCGGCTCCTCCTCCTCCTCCTCCTCGCGCTCCAAGAGCGACATCGACAGGGAGGCCGCCATGGAGGCCACGGCGCGCATGGGGCCACCCCCACGCCAACACTCAGGTGGTGCAGCCCCTCCCATCACCCCCCACGCCAACACTCAGGTGGTGCAGCCCCTCCCATCACCCCCCACGCCAACACTCAGGTGGTACAGCCCCTCCCATCACCCCCCCACGCCAACACTCAGGTGGTGCAGCCCCTCCCATCACCCCCCACGCCAACACTCAGGTGGTGCAGCCCCTCCCATCACCCCCCACGCCAACACTCAGGTGGTACAGCCCCTCCCATCACCCCCCACGCCAACACTCAGGTGGTACAGCCCTCCCATCACCCCCCACGCCAACACTCAGGTGGTACAGCCCCTCCCATCACCCCCCCACGCCAACACTCAGGTGGTGCAGCCCCTCCCATCACCCCCACGCCAACACTCAGGTGGTGCAGCCCCTCCCATCACCCCCCACGCCAACACTCAGGTGGTACAGCCCCTCCCATCACCCCCCACGCCAACACTCAGGTGGTGCAGCCCCTCCCATCACCCCCCCACGCCAACACCCAGGTGGTACAGCCCCTCCCATCACCCCCCACGCCAACACTCAGGTGGTGCAGCCCCTCCCATCACCCCCACGCCAACACTCAGGTGGTGCAGCCCCTCCCATCACCCCCCCACGCCAACACCCAGGTGGTACAGCCCCTCCCATCACCCCCCACGCCAACACCCAGGTGGTGCAGCCCCTCCATCACCCCCCCCACGCCAACACCCAGGTGGTGCAGCCCCTCCCATCACCCCCCACGCCAACACCCAGGTGGTACAGCCCCTCCCATCACCCCCCACGCCAACACTCAGGTGGTACAGCCCCTCCCATCACCCCCCACGCCAACACCCAGGTGGTACAGCCCCTCCCATCACCCCCCACGCCAACACTCAGGTGGTACAGCCCCTCCCATCACCCCCACGCCAACACTCAGGTGGTACAGCCCCTCCATCACCCCCACGCCAACACTCAGGTGGTACAGCCCCTCCAATCACCCCCCACGCCAACACTCAGGTGGTACAGCCCCTCCCATCACCCCCCACGCCAACACTCAGGTGGTACAGCCCTCCCATCACCCCCCACGCCAACACTCAGTGGTACAGCCCCTCCCATCACCCCCCACGCCAACACTCAGGTGGTACAGCCCCTCCCATCACCCCCCCACGCCAACACTCAGGTGGTACAGCCCCTCCCATCACCCCCCACGCCAACACTCAGGTGGTACAGCCCCTCCCATCACCCCCCACGCCAACACTCAGGTGGTACAGCCCCTCCCATCACCCCCCACGCCAACACTCAGGTGGTACAGCCCCTCCATCACCCCCCACGCCAACACTCAGGTGGTACAGCCCCTCCCATCACCCCCCCACGCCAACACTCAGGTGGTACAGCCCCTCCCATCACCCCCACGCCAACACTCAGGTGGTACAGCCCCTCCAATCACCCCCCCACGCCAACACTCAGGTGGTACAGCCCCTCCCATCACCCCCCACGCCAACACTCAGGTGGTACAGCCCCTCCCATCACCCCCCACGCCAACACTCAGGTGGTACAGCCCCTCCAATCACCCCCCACGCCAACACTCAGGTGGTACAGCCCCTCCCATCACCCCCCCACGCCAACACTCAGGTGGTACAGCCCCTCCCATCACCCCCACGCCAACACTCAGGTGGTACAGCCCCTCCAATCACCCCCCACGCCAACACTCAGGTGGTACAGCCCCTCCCATCACCCCCCACGCCAACACTCAGGTGGTACAGCCCTCCAATCACCCCCCCACGCCAACACTCAGGTGGTACAGCCCCTCCCATCACCCCCCACGCCAACACTCAGGTGGTACAGCCCCTCCCATCACCCCCCCACGCCAACACTCAGGTGGTACAGCCCCTCCCATCACCCCCCACGCCAACACTCAGGTGGTGCAGCCCTCCGCAAGCGAGCAACTTGTAGCTGACCTCCGTGCTGTTGTTGTTGTTGTTGACGTTGTTGTTGTTGTTGTTGTTGGTTGTTGTTGTTGTTGACGTTGTTGTTGTTATTGTTGTTGTTGCGCAGGACGCCCGGAGACGTGACTCCACCTCGCACTCCTCGCAGCTGGCGCAGGTACCTGTGCACATCGTCACCGTCGTCACCATCATCATCACCATCATCACCATCATCACCATCATCATCGTCACCATCATCATCACCATCATCATCATCACCACCATCATCGTCACCGTCAACACCATCATCACCATCGCCACCATCGTCACCATCATCATCGTCACCATCATCATTGTTGTCGTCACTATCATCACCATCATCATCACCATCATCATCATCATCATCACCACCATCATCACCACATCACCATCACCATCGTCATCGTCACCATCATCACCGCCACCACCACCGCCACCACCACCAGGCGAGCGGTGGTGGTGGTGGTGATGGTGGTGGCGACGTGGCAAGGGAGGGGAGGGAGTTTGGCAGCCCCATCTGCGGGCGATCCACCAACCCCTCGCCGCGCGTGACGGCCTCACCGGGCAGATTAGAAGAAACATTTATATATACACATATATACATATATAAAGTCCGCACGGGCCCAGGCGCCGCCGCCTGCTGCTGCTGGAGTTTGCGTGTCTCTCTCTCTCTCCCCGCGGTCGCTGCGTGGATTTCTCTCCAGTTTCCCCTCCACGTCTCGAGTCGACGTCAACGCGCTTTAGAATATTCGGCTGCCGCTGTAAATTTGCACGCGACGACGATGATGACGATGATGATGATGACGATGATGACGACGATGATGATGATGATGACGATGACGATGGTGATGATGATGACGATAACGACGATGACGACGATGATGACGATGACGATGATGACGACGATGATGATGATGATGACGACGACGATGACGACGATGATGATGACGATGATGACGACGATGATGACGATGACGATGACAACGATGACGACGACGATGACGACGATGATGACGACGATGACGATGATGACGATGATGACGACGACGATGATGACGACGACGACGATGATGNTGACGACGACGACGATGATGACGATAACGACGATGACGACGGTGATGACGACGACGATAATGACGATGCCAAGCCACGTGGTTGAGCTGTCATCGTTGGCGGTGGCAGCGGTGGCGGCAACGCCGGTAGCAACGGTAGTAGCGGTAGCAGCGGTAGCAGCAGCAGCGGTAGCAGCAGNAGCGGTAGCAGTAGCGGTAGCAGCGGCAGCAGCGGTATCAGCAGCGGTATCAGCGGCCGCCCCGCACCGCCGAGCGAGTTTGTAGTAAAAACAAACTTGTCAGACGTGCACATCGATCGATCGATGGACCGTGGATAGCCAGCTGGGCGGTGAGCCGAGACGCTGCGTGCGCGTTCCCGCCGTGTTCCCGCCGTGTTGCCCGTGGTGGTGACCCTGGTGCGGCCTGTTTGGGGTTTCCCTCCTTCAGGGCCTGGTCTACTTCCTCGTCTTCTGGACTAACCGGATCCTTCTCCTCCGCACCAGAAAAGTAGTTCCCCCCCCCCCCCCGCTTCGCTCCCTCGCGGCCTCCTCCGTGTCGTCATCGTCGTCATCGTCATCGTCGCCGCTTCTCCGTCTGTGTTCCGTGTGCCCGGGGGGGGGGGGGGTTGTGCCACGTGGTGTCTTGTCGCTGGGGCACGGCAACGCTTCACGTTTGTCCGAGCATTGCTGATGATCCTGCTGGCGCTGGCGGTGCTGATGATGACGATACTGATGATGATGATGACGATGATGATGACGATGCTGATGATGACGATGATGATGATGATGATGCTGATGATGACGATGCTGACGATGACGACGATGACGATGCTGATGGTGACGATGCTGATGATAACGATGATGACGATGCTGACGATGCCGATGATGACGACGATGACGATGCTGATGGTGACGATGCTGATGATAATGATGATGACGATGCTGACGATGCTGACGATGCCGACGATGCTGACGATGCCGACGATGCCAATGCTGATGATGCCAATGATGATGACACTGATGATTCTGACGATGCTGATGCTGACGATGCCGATGGTGATGACGCTGATGAATCTGACGATGCTCACGATTCTGCCGATTGTGGATTTTGTGATTTTTTTTTTGTGATCGTTGGGACACGTCGTTGCCGATTGTGAAATCATCGCTTGGGGAGCTCGCAGATCCACGGGGGTCGCTCGCCAGGAGCCGGCGTGCGTGTGTCCGTGTGTGTGTGCGTGTGTGTGTGTGTGTGCGTGTGTGTGCGTGTGTGTGTGTGTGCGTGTGCGTGTGTGTGCGTGCGTGTGTCCGTGCCGCCGCGGCGGCAGCGCCGCGCGGTTCGACCCCGGCGGCCGCCCCGGTAAACGACCCGGCGGTGCCGCGCGCCAAAACCGGCCGGCGTGGTGAACTTGGGCCGCCCCGGGCTGGCGGCGTCGGGGCGACCGCCGCTCCGTTGATCTAAATGTAACATCGCCAGCCCGTCAGCATGCCGTTGACGTGTCATTAGCATGCCGTTGACGTGTCATTAGCATGCCGTTCGCATGCGACTTGCACGTGGCCCTGTTGTCAATCGGCTGTTGAACGAGGGCCCCTCCCCGACGCCACGAGTGAGAGTGTGAGTGAGTGAGTGAGAGTGTGAGTGAGAGTGAGTGAGAGTGTGAGTGTGTGAGAGTGTGAGTGTGAGTGGGGCGTGTGAGTCTGAGAGTGTGGAGTGTGAGAGTGTGAGAGCATGAGTGGGGCGAGTGAGAGTGTGAGAGTGAGGTGTGCGAGTGTGTGTGGATGTGAGATTGAGTGAGTGAGTGAGAGTGTGAGTGAGTGAAGGTGGATGTGTGAGTGAGTGTGGATGTGAGTGTGAAAGTGTGCGTGAGAGTGTGAGAGTGTGAGAGTGAGTGTGTATGAGTGTGTGAGTGTGCGAGTGTGAGTGTGGATGTGAGATTGAGTGAGTGTGAGAGCGTGAGAGTGTGAGTGAGTGAGTGAGTGTGTGTGAGTGTGAGAGTGAGGTGTGCGAGTGTGAGTGTGGATGTGAGATTGAGTGAGTGTGTGGGAGTGTGTGTGAGTGTGTGTGTGAGTGAGTGTGTGTGAGTGTGAGAGTGTGTGTGTGAGCGAGTGTGAGAGTGAGTGAGTGAGGTGTGCGAGTGTGAGTGTGGATGTGTGATTGAGTGAGTGAGTGAGAGTGTGAGTGAGTGTGTGTGATTGTGAGAGTGGCGTGTGATGGCTCCCTCCCCACCCCTCCCCCCGTAGGCCGGACGACTCCGCGTCTCTCTCCTCGCAGCCTTCCACCACCTCCTCCACCTCCTCGTGGTCCGGGGGGGGGCCCCCGCCGCCCCCCCCTCGTTTGGCGACGAGGTGTCGCTGGGCCCCGACGAGGACCTGGAGGTGGAGGCAGAGGCCCCCACTGGCAGCTGCTGCTCAAGCCGGAGCAGCTGGCGCGCCTGGGCAAGCAGGAGGTCAAGCGGCAGGACGTCATCAACGGTGCGCGCGCGGGGCACGGGGGGCGGCACTTGCCCCAACAGTCTGTTCAGGCTACGCGGGGAAGCTTTGTCTTTTTTTGCCGCGAAGCCGGCGAGCCGAGTTCGATTCCCCGCTCACGGAAAACGCCGGTGACGATTACTGAACCGGGCCGTCTCCCCTAGGTCGACTCGGCCTCAAATAAGTACCTGGTGCGGTGTGTAGTAAACATCGCCACTGGGGAGACAAAGGCGGCCGGGCGTGGTGTTGGCCACCCACCCCTCGTGTGCCACTGTGCCGAACTTCATAGGTGCTACTCGCTAGCAGCACTTGCCCTACAGTCTGTCAAGGCTATACGGGGGATCTTTGTCTACTAGTGTGTGTGTGTGTACGTGCGTGTGGTGTGTGCGTGTGTGTGTGTGCGTGTGCGTGTGTGTGTGCGTGTGTGTGTGTGCGTGTGTGTGTGCGTGTGTGTGTGTGTGCGTGTGTGTGTGTGTGCGTGTGTGTGCGTGTGTGTGTGCGTGCGTGTGTGCGTGTGTACGTGTGTGTGTGTGCGTGTGTAGCGTGTGTGTGTGTNCGTGTGTACGTGTGTGTGTGTGTGTACTGTGTGTGTGTGTNCGTGTGTGCGTGTGTGCGTGTGTGTGTGTGTGCAGAGTTGCTGCACACAGAGCGTGCCCACGTGCGCATGCTCAAGGTGCGTGTGTGTGCGTGTGTGTGCGTGTGTGTGTGCGCGTGTGCGTGTGTGTGTGTGCGTGTGTGTGTGTGCGTGTGTGTGTGCGTGTGTGTGCGTGTGTGTGCGTGTGTACGTGTGTGTGTGCGTGTGTGTGTGCGTGTGTGTGCACGTGTGTGTGTGTGTGCGTGTGTACGTGTGTGTGTGTGCGTGTGTGCGTGTGTGTGTGTGCAGAGCTGCTGCACACGGAGCGTGCCCACGTGCGCATGCTCAAGGTGCTCAAGGCGCTGTTCTGCGACCGCCTCGTGCAGCACGGCGTCGCGCCCGAAGCCGAGGTGCGCCAGATCTTCCCCAACCTCGATGTGCTGCTGCCACTCCACGGTGAGTCACTCACCACTCGCTCAGTCACTCACTCAGTCACTCACTCAGTCAGTCAGTCACTCACTCGCTNACTCACTCACTCAGTCACTCACTCACTCGCTCAGTCACTCGCTCACTNGCTCACTCACTCAGGCCGAGGTGCGCCAGATCTTCCCCAACCTCGACGTGCTGCTGCCACTCCACGGTCAGTCACTCGCTCACTCGCTCGCTCGCTCGCTGAGTCACTCACTCACTCAGTCACCACTCACTCACTCAGTCACTCACTCATCACTCGCTCACTCAGTCAGTCACTCACTCACCACTCGCTCACTCAGTCACTCGTCACTCACTCACTCGTCACTCGCTCACTCACTCGCTCACTCACTCACTCACTCGCTCACTCACTCACTCACTCGCTCACTCACTCACTCACTCACTCGCTCGCTCGCTCGCTCGCTCACTCACTCACTCACTCGCTCAGTCACTCACTCAATCACTCGCCCAGTCGCTCGCTCGCCCAGTCACTCGCTCAGTCCCAGCTCGTGACGTGCGTGTCATCACACCGCCTCCATTGGGCGGCACCGCTCCACGAACCCGAGTCACCGCAGGTGCCGCCGGCGCGGAAGGTTCTCCCAGCCGGTGCCGGGCGGCCGAGGCGGCGCCGGCCCCCTCGGGACGCGCCGTGCTGGCCCTGGTGGGGGCCGCCGCTCGCGGCGCTTGCCCGGCGGCGTTGAAGGCTACACGGGGCACCTTTGTCTTTGCAGAGTCTCTGAACGTGGACATGAAGAAGCTGAAGGAGAACGGGCCCCTGGTGGATGGCGTGGGAGACGTCCTGTTGGCCAGGGTGGGGGACAACACTCACCCACTCACTCACTCACCTACTCAGTCACCCATTCGGTCACTCACCCACTCACTCACTCACCTACTCACTCACCCACCCACCCACTCTCTCACCTACTCACTCTGCCTTCTATGGGGTTTGCCCAGGAGACGTCATAGACGCCTGTCCCCCGGGGCCTCTGGCACAAGCTTAGTTAATTTTTAACTCGTAGTTTAGTGGTAGTTAATTGAAGGGTTACCAGCCCCTCGCACCCGTCCAAAGCCCCCGTTTGGCCGCTGTGGTGGTCACAGACGCCGTGAAGGGAGAGGCCGATCTCAGTTGGCCCTCCCCCCACGGCACTGCCCACCACAGCGTTCCGTCCGGCACCAAGGTAGGGGGTTGTTTTGCCACACACACACACACACACACAGACACACACAGACACGCACACACACACACACACGTATACTCTCACAGACACACACACAGACACACACACGTACACTCACACAGACACACACACACACAGACACACACGTACACTCACACAGACACACACACACAGACACGCACACACAGACACACACACAGATGCGCACATACAGACGCATACACACAGACACGCACATACACGCACACACGCACGTATATACACGCACACACGCGCATACACACACAAGTGCACACGCACACACACGCACACGCGCGTGAACAGGCATAGTGGAGACCACCTCTCTGTGTCCCCGTGTCTCTCCCCCCCCGCCCCCCGTGACCCCCCCCGCCCCCCGTGCCCCCCCCCCATGCCCCCCCCGTGTAGTTTGCTGGCGTGGCTGGCGAGGCGCTGCAGGCGGCGGCTGCCGTGTTCTGCAGCCAGCAGACGCTGGCGCTGGACACCATCAAGCAGCGCCAGCGCAAGGACACTCGCTTCCAGCAGTTCATACAGGTGGGGGGTCACGTGGTGGTGTGACGTGGTGGTGTGACGTGGTGGTGTGTGACGTGGTGTGTGACGTGGTGTGGTGTGTGACGTGGGGTGTGACGTGGTGTGTGGTGTGACATGGGGTGTGACGTGGT
This sequence comes from Lethenteron camtschaticum, assembly GCA_018977245.1. Lineage (NCBI taxonomy): Eukaryota > Metazoa > Chordata > Hyperoartia > Petromyzontiformes > Petromyzontidae > Lethenteron > Lethenteron camtschaticum. The sequence goes on along the minus strand of MU249645.1, from coordinate 1,844,642 downwards.
GTGACGTGGTGTGGTGTGACGTGGTGTGACGTGGTGGTGTGTCGTGGGTGGTGTGACGTGGTGGTGTGACATGGTGTGACGCGGTGTGACGTGTTCAGGATGCGGAGAGCAACCCTCACTGCCGTCGGCTGCAGCTCAAGGACTTCTTGCCGTGTGAGATGCAGCGACTCACCAAGTACCCGCTGCTGCTCGACAAGATCGCCAAGTACACCGCTGGTACGCCACGCTCGCTCACCACGCGCTCACCACTCGCTCGCTCGCTCACCACTCACTCACCACTCACANCTCACTCACTCACCACTCACTCACCACTCACTCACTCACCACTCACCCTCACTCACCACTCACTCACCAAGTACCCGCTGCTGCTCGACAAGATCGCCAAGTACACCGCTGGTACGCCACGCTCGCTCACCACTCACTCACCACTCACTCACCACTCACTCACCACTCGCTCACCACTCACTCACTCACTCGCTACACACCACTCACTCACCACTCACTCGCTCACCACTCACTCACCACCACCACTCACCACTCACCACCANCACTCATCANNACCACACCACCCACCAAGCTCACACACAACCTCANCACGANCACACNCTANNCTACTCACTAGCCACCNCCACACCCCTTCTAGACCANCAACTCGCTCACCACACACTGACTCACTCGCTCACTCACTCACTCACACCACTCACTCACTCACCACTCACTCACANTCACTCACCACTCACCACTCACCACTCACTCACCACTCGCTCGCTCACCACTCGCTCACCGCTCGCTCACCACACACTCACCACACGCTCACGGCTCGCTCGTTACCTCGCGACCTTGCTGCTGTGCTGCCTCCGCAGACAGCAGCCCCGAGCACGGCAAGGTGCAGCAGGCCAGCGAGTGCTGCAAGCGCATCCTGCTGTCCGTCAACACGGCCGTGCGGAGGCGGAGAACGCACAGGTGACACACACACACGCACACACACACAGACACACACACATACACACACACAGACACACACACAGACACACACAGACACACACACAGACACACACACAGACACACACACAGACACACACACAGACACACACACAGACACACACAGACACACACAGACACACACACAGACACACACACACAGATACACACACACACAGCCACACACAGCCACACACAGACACACAGACACACACACAAACACACACACAGTCACACACAGACACACACACAGACACACACACACACAACCACACACAGCCACACACACAGACACACATACACAGACACACACAGACACACACACACACAGCCACACACAGCCACACACAGACACACACACAGACACACACACAGTCACACACAGACACACACACACACAACCACACACAGCCACACACACAGACACACACACACAGACGCACACACACAGACGCACACACACACACAGCCACACACAGCCACACACACAGACACACACACAGCCATTGCTGATGGTCTGAGTGAGACTCAGGGAGACCGGGTCTCAGGGTCAGAGTCTGGGTGAGACTCAGGGAGACCGGTCTCAGGGTCAGGATTAGACTCAGGGAGACCGGGTGTCAGGGTCAGAGTCTTAGAGTGAGACTCAGGGAGACCGGGTCTCAGGGTGTCAGGTTCAGGGTGAGACTTTAGGGAGACGGGGTGTCGGGGTCAGGGTGAGACTTTAGGGAGACTGGGTCTCAGGGTCAGAGTGAGACTTTAGGGAGACCGGGTCTCAGGGTGAGAGTCTGAGTGAGACTCAGCTGACCGCTGCTGCATGTGCCGCTCACTGCGTGGCAGCGCCTGCAAGACTACCAGCGCAGGATGGACGTCTCCCCGTTCCTGGAGAAGACGCAGTACCCCTACATCGCAGAGTTCAAGGTGGGCGCACCCCCCCATCACCCCCCCATCACCACCCACACCACCACCCACACCACCCCCACCCCCACCACCACCACCACCACCCCCACCACCACCACCACCACCCCCAACACCACCACCACCACCCCCAACACCACCACCAGCACCACCACCACCAGCACCACCCCCGCCACCACCACCATCCCCACCACCATCCCCACCCCCAACACCACCCCACCATCACCCCCACCACCACCACCCCCCCNGCCACCCACACCACCACCACCACCCTGGTGTGCGTGTGCGCGCGTTTACGTTATTGACTGTGTGTGTATGTGTGTGTCTGTGTGTGTGTGTCTGTGTGNATGTCTGTGTGTGTGTGTGTCTGTGTGTGTCTGTGTGTGTGTGTCTGTGTCTGTGTGTACGTGTGTGTGTACGTGTGTACTGTGTGTGTGTACGTGTGTGTGTGTGTGGTGTGTATGTGTGTGTGTGTCTGTGTGTGTATGTGTGTGTATGTGGTGTGTGTGTGTGTCTGTGTGTGTATGTGGTGTGTGTGTGTGTCTGTGTGTGTGTATGTGTGTACGTGTGTGTACGTGTGTCGTGTGTGTGTACGTGTGTGTCTGTGTGTGTGTGTGTATGTGTGTGTGTATGTGTGTGTCTGTATGTGTGTCTGTGTATGTGTGTCTGTGTGTGTGTCTGTGTGTGTGTGTGTGTGTGTGTGTGNCTGTGTGTGTGTGTATGTGTGTGTGTATGGTGTGTGTACGTGTGTGTGTGTATGTATGTGTGTGTGTATGTATGTACGTGTGTGTATGTACGTATGTGTATGTGTGTGTCTGTGTGGTGTGTGTATGGTGTGTGTGGTATGTGTATGTGTGTGTGTGTGTGTGTGTATGTATATGTGTATGTACGTGTGTGTGTGTGTCTGTGTGTGTGTATGTGTGTGGTGTGTGTAGAATCTGGACCTCACCAAGCGCAAGATGCTGCATGAGGGGCCACTCACCTGGCGCCTCAACAAGGAGAAGACGATCGGTGACCTCACTCACCCACACACACTCACCCTCACACACTCACCCACACTCACCCTCACACACACACTCANTCACCCTCACACTCACACTCACCCTCACACACTCACCCACACACTCACTCACCTACACACTCACTCACCCACACACTCACTCACCTCACTCACCCTCACACACACTCACTCACTCACTCACACACTCACTCACCCTCACACTCACTCACTCACCCACACACTCACCCTCACTCACCCACACACTCACCCTCTCACTCACTCACCCACACACTCAACACACCAACTCACCCACAGATCACTCACTCACCCACACACTCACCACACTCACCAGCACACTCACTCACCCACACACTCACCACACACTCACANACTCACTCACCCACACACTCACCCACACACTCACTCACCCACACACTCACTCACCCACACACTCANTCATCCACNCACTCACTCACCCACACACTCATTCACCCACACACAACAACAACAACAACTGCCATTCGCCACTAAGTGGCGGTGACGTCACCACGATGCTTGTGCCAGGCCAAGTGCACCTTGAGGCCACGTGAAGTGTCGAACGCCCGCTGGCAGGAGGTCACGGGCAGACCCAGGTGCCACGGGTCGACTGACCGAGATGACCGAGATGACTGGCTGATGCACTACCTGTGCCCCCTACTGTGCCAACTTGCTGTGCTTTAGCCACCCGGCGCTCCGCTCGTTGTTGTGAGCGTCGCTCCTCCGCCCTCCGTTGTTGTTGGAGGGCGACTACCTCCAATTGCCCAGTAGCGTCCTTCACGAGCCTCCTCCACTGAGGCCGATCTTGACACCGCTGGTACCAGTCATCGGCAAGTCCACTCAGCTCCACGTCCTCCTGTACCACATCACTCCATCTCTTCTCCAGCCCGTGCCGCGCCCGTCTAGCCCCCTCGATCCGGCCGAACAAAAGCTGTTTAGGCATGCGGTGGCTGCGGTCACCCACACACTCACACTCACTCACCCACACACTCACTCACCCACACACTCACTCACCCACATCACTCATTCACCCACACACTCACACTCACTCACCCACACACTCACTCACCACACACTCACTCACCCACACACACTCACCCACACACTCATACTCACTCACCCACACACTCACTCACCCACACACACTCACCCACACACTCACCCTCGNACTCACCCACCCTCACCCTCACACTCACTCACCCTCACACTCACTCACCTACACACTCACTCACTCACCTACCCTCACCCTCACCCCCCTCACCCCCCCCTCACCCCCCCCCCAGACCTGCACGTGCTGCTGTTGGACGACCTGCTGGTGCTGCTGCAGCGGCAGGAGGAGAAGCTGGTGCTGCGCTGCCACAGCCAGCAGCTGGGGGGAGCCTCCGACACGAAGCAGATCTACAGCCCCATCGTGAAGCTGGGCACCGTGCTGCTGCGGGAGGTGGCACGAGGTGGGGGGGGGGNCACGGGGGGGCTAGTGGGGGGNCTAGCGGGGGGGGCTAGCGAGGGGCATGGGGGGGTCACGGCGGGGGGAGCATGGGGAAGGCACGGGGAGCTGTGGGGTCACGAGGTGTGTGTGCGCGTATGCGCATGCGCATGTGTCTGCGCGCTTGTGTGCGTCTCTACGTGCGTGCGTGTGACTATGCGTGCGTGCGTGTGTCTGTGTCCGCGTGCATGCGTCTGTGCGTGTGTGTCCGCGTGCGTGTGTCTGGGCGTGCGTGCGTGCGTGTGTCTGTGCGTGTGTCCGTGTGCGCGTGTGTGCGTGTAGACAAGCACGCGTTCTTCATGATCAGCACGTCCCAGCTGGGCCGCAGATCTACGAGTTGGTGGCCGTGAGCGTGTCGGAGCGTCGCGCCTGGTGGCAGCGCCTGAGCGACGCCGTCGCCGCTGCGCGCAGGAAGAACACCGCCGCCCTGCTGGGCGTCGCTCACAAGGAGGGCGACGCGCCCACCTCGCCCGGACCCCCCGAGTACACGCACACACGCACACGCAATGTACACGCGCACTCGCACACGTACACGCAACATACACACGCACACGTACACGCACGTACACGCGCACACGCAACGTACACACACACACGTACACACACACGCACGCACACACACACACGTACACACACGTACACACACACGTTCACACAGATACAGCCGTATATGAGTGTGTGTGAGTGTGAGTGAGTAAGTATGAGTGAATGTGACGTCACCGCCACTTAGTGGCGAATGGCAGTTGTTGTTGTGGGTATTTTGTATGCTGAGGAGTGGCTTGCGGAGCCCCAATGCGGTTTCAGGAATGGGCGGTCCTGCACAGATGCCATATTTTCTGTCCGTCTGCTATAGCAGAGGTGTAGGGAATTCCAACAAGACCTACATCTCTGCTTATTGACCTGGTCAAGGCCTATGATACCATCAGTAGGCCTGGGCTCTGGATTGTTCTTCGTGCTTTCGGAGTCCCTGACCCTCTGCTCGCGATCATTAAGGAACTTCATGATGGTGAGCGGGCCCGGGTAAAACTACGTGGCCAGGAGTCAGAGCCTTTCCCTTGTACACCTTGGGGTACGACAGGGATATCCTCTGGCTCCCACATTATTTAACATCAATTTTGACCACGTAGTTCGTGAAGCCTTCAATAGCTGTACCGGAGGAATTTCCATTTGGTACAGATATAATGGGAGGCTGATCGATGCCCGGGTGCGGTCAAGGGATGGCTTCCTATTGGTGAACCACGTGATGTATGCCGATGATTTGGTGATTGCTGCTCATTCAGAGGAGGAGTTGGAGACGCTGCTGCTGCAACTGGAGTGTGCCACTAAGAGGTGGGGCCTTGCCATCAGCTCCATCAAAACTAAGCACCTGCCTGGGTATTTTGTACCATTGGATACTCCACCCCCACAACTCCCAATCGGTGATGGGGCAGTTGTGGAGAGAGTGGAGAGTTTCCCATACCTGGGCAGTGTGCTCAAGACTGGCTCCGGTTTAACAGCAGAGGTCTCACTCCGAATCAGTCGAGCGGCAATATCTTTTCATCGGCTGCGTAACACTGTGTGGAAGCTACCTGGTCTGTCGCTCTGCACGAAGCTTCAGGTCTTCTCGACCACGGTCATTCCCTCCCTTCTCTATGCTTGCGAAACGTGGACCCCCTAATGGAGCATCTTTGCCGGTTAGAAACATTTAGGCTGGCCTGCCTACGATCCATCCTGGGTTTAACCAGGCTGGATTGTGTGAGGAGCTCATAAATCCTTGAAAGATCTGGGCAAAGTCCCATCGGTGAGCTCCTCCGGCAGGCAAGGCTGCGTTGGCTGGGTCATGTAGCCCGCATGCCCAGCCACCACATGCCTAAACAGCTTTTGTTTGGCCGGATCGAGGGGGCTAAACGGGCGCGGCACGGGCTAGAGAAGAGATGGAGTGATGTGGTACAGGAGGACGTGGAGCTGAGTGGACTTGCCGATGACTGGTACCAGCGGTGTCAAGATCGGCCTCTGTGGAGGAGGCTCGTGATGGACGCTACTGTCGCCCTCCAACAACAATGGAGGGCGGAGGAGCGACACTCACAACAACGAGCGGAGCGCCGGGTGGCTAAAGCACAGCAAGTTGGCACAGTGGGGGCACAGGTGGTGCATCAGCCAGTCATCTCGGTCATCTCGGTCAGTCGACCCGTGGCACCTGGTCTGCCCCGTGACCCCCTTCACGTGGCCTCAAGGTACACATGGCCTGGCACAAGTGTCGTGGTGACGTGGCGAACGGCGGTTGTTGTTGTTGTGAAGTTGTTGCCGAGTGTTGTGCTCTCTGCTGGCTGTCTCCACAGCGCCCACAAGGAGGGGCCGGCGGTGGGGGCGGTGGGGGGGTGGGCGACTCGGAGGAGGCGGCCGCGGGGGGCGACGTGGAGCAGCAGGAGGAGGAGGAGGCGGCCGCCCCCCACGCCGAGGAGCGTGCCGGGGGGGGCTGTCCCCCACGCCGACGACGCCCCGCCGGGCCCCCGGGGCCCACCCAAGGGGCGCTCTCCCCGGACTCGCGGCCTCCCCGACGCCACGCCGCCGTGGCGGTCGTGGGCGCCCGCCGGCGACGGGGCAGCGGGAGACGAGGCCTGGCCGGCCCCGCCGTGCAGGCCGGTGAGGACGCACCGCTACACCCCCCCCCCCCCTCCGGCGATCGCCCTGCGATGGCCGCTCGCCTCTCTCTGGCAACCAAACGGCCGCGTCGCGATGTCCAGACACCAAACTGGGACCTCACACTGGGGCCCACCTCACGCTGGGCCCGTCTCACACAGGGCCCGTCTCACGCTGGGCCCCGTCTCACACAGGGCCCCGTCTCACACTGGGCCGTCTCACACTGGGGCCCGTCTCACACTGGGCCGTCTCACACTGGGGCCGTCTCACACTGGGCCATCTCACACTGGGCCCACCTCACACTGGCCCCGTCTCACACTGGGCCCGTCTCACACTGGCCCCGTCTCACACTGGGCCCGTCTCACACTGGCCCCGTCTCACACTGGGGCCGTCTCACACTGGCCCGTCTCACACTGGGCCCGTCTCACACTGGGCCCGTCTCACACTGGGGCCCCGTCTCACACTGGAGCCCGTCTCACACTGGGGCCCGTCTCACACTGGGGCCCGTCTCACACTGGCCCGTCTCACACTGGGCCCCGTCTCACACTGGGGCCCGTCTCACACTGGGCCCGTCTCACACTGGAGCCCGTCTCACACTGGAGCCCGTCTCACACTGGGCCCCGTCTCACACTGGGCCCGTCTCACACTGGGCCCGTCTCACACTGGGGCCCGTCTCACACTGGGCCCGTCTCACACTGGGGCCCGTCTCACACTGGGGCCCGTCTCACACTGGGCCGTCTCACACTGGGGCCCGTCTCACACTGGGGCCCGTCTCACACTGGGCCCGTCTCACACTGGGCCCGTCTCACACTGGGCCCCGTCTCACACTGGGCCCGTCTCACACTGGGCCCGTCTCACACTGGGCCCGTCTCACACTGGGCCCGTCTCACACTGGGGCCCGTCTCACACTGGGGCCCGTCTCACACTGGCCCCGTCTCACACTGGGCCCGTCTCACACTGGGCCCGTCTCACACTGGGCCCCGTCTCACACTGGGCCCGTCTCACACTGGGCCCGTCTCACACTGGGCCCCGTCTCACACTGGGCCCGTCTCACACTGGCCCCGTCTCACACTGGAGCCCGTCTCACACTGGGNAGCCCGTCTCACACTGGGGCCCGTCTCACACTGGGCCCGTCTCACACTGGGCCCCGTCTCACACTGGGCCCCGTCTCACACTGGGGCCGTCTCACACTGGGCCCGTCTCACACTGGACACTGGCCGTCTCACACTGGGCCCCGTCTCACACTGGGCCCCGTCTCACACTGGGGCCCGTCTCACACTGGCCCGTCTCACACTGGGGCCCGTCTCACACTGGGGCCCGTCTCACACTGGGCCCGTCTCACACTGGGCCCCGTCTCACACTGGGGCCCGTCTCACACTGGCCCCGTCTCACACTGGCCCCGTCTCACACTGGCCGTCTCACACTGGGGCCCGTCTCACACTGGGGCCCGTCTCACACTGGGCCGTCTCACACTGGGCCCGTCTCACACTGGCCCCGTCTCACACTGGGCCCGTCTCACACTGGCCCCGTCTCACACTGGGCCCGTCTCACACTGCCCGTCTCACACTGGGGCCCGTCTCACACTGGGGCCGTCTCACACTGGGCCCCGTCTCACACTGGGCCGTCTCACGCCTGATATATTATTGTGTTTCTACCTCCGTGACTTGACCGAAAGAGCCAACGACTCTCGGAGTGAGTTTGTGGTTTGCGTTGTGACCACAGGCATTGTGACCACAGGCATTGTGGCCACAGGCATTGTGACCACAGGCATTGTGACCACAGGCATTGTGACCACAGGCATTGTGACCACCAGTATTGTGGCCACAGGCATTGTGACCACAGGTATTGTGACCACCAGTATTGTGGCCACAGGCATTGTGACCACAGGCATTGTGACCACAGGCATTGTGACCACCAGTATTGTGGCCACAGGCATTGTGACCACAGGCATTGTGACCACAGGCATTGTGACCACCAGTATTGTGGCCACAGGCATTGTGGCCACAGGCATTGTGACCACATGTGACCACAGGCATTGTGACCACAGGCATTGTGACCACCGGCATTGTGACCACAGGGCATTGTGACCACAGGCATTGTGACCACAAGCATTGGACACAATATGTGACCACAGGGGCATTGTGACACAGGCATTGTGACCACAGGCATTGTGACCACAAGCATTGTGACCACAGGCATTGTGACCACAGGCATTGTGACCACAGCATTGTGACACAGCATTGTGACCACAGCATTGTGACCACAAGCATTGTGACCACAGGCATTGTGACCACAGGCATTGTGACCACAGGCATTGTGACCACAGCATTGTGACCACAGGCATTGTGACCACAGGCATTGTGACCACAGGCATTGTGACCACAGGGGCATTGTGACCACAGGCATTGTGACCACAGGCATTGTGACCACAGGCATTGTGACCACAGGCATTGTGACCACAAGCATTGTGACCACAGGCATTGTGACCACAGGCATTGTGACCACAGCATTGTACACAGGCATTGTGACCACAGGCATTGTGACCACAGGCATTGTGACCACAGGCATTGTGACCACAGGCATTGTGACCACAAGCATTGTGACCACAGGCATTGTGACCACAGGCATTGTGACCACAGGCATTGTGACCACAGGCATTGTGACACAGGCATTGTGACCACAGCATTGTGACCACAGGCATTGTGACCACAAGGCATTGTGACCACAGGCATTGTGACCACAAGCATTGTGACCACAGGCATTGTGACCACAGGCATTGTGACCACAGGCATTGTGACCACAGGCATTGTGACCACAGGCATTGTGACCACAGCATTGTGACCACAGGCATTGTGACCACAGCATTGTGACCACAGGCATTGTGACCACAGGCATTGTGACCACAGGCATTGTGACCACAGGCATTGTGACCACAGGCATTGTGACCACAGGCATTGTGACCACAGGCATTGTGACCACAGCATTGTGACCACAGGCATTGTGACCACAGGCATTGTGACCACAGGCATTGTGACCACAGCATTGTGACCACAGGCATTGTGACCACAGGCATTGTGACCACAGGCATTGTGACCACAGGCATTGTGACCACCAGCATTGTGACCACAGGCATTGTGACCACAGGCATTGTGACCACAAGCATTGTGACCACAAGCATTGTGACCACAGGGCATTGTGACCACAGGCATTGTGACCACAGCATTGTGACCACCGGCATTGTGACCACAGGGCATTGTGACCACAGGCATTGTGACCACAAGCATTGTGACCACAAGCATTGTGACCACAGGGGCATTGTGACCACAGGCATTGTGACCACAGGCATTGTGACCACAAGCATTGTGACCACAGGCATTGTGACCACAGGCATTGTGACCACAGGCATTGTGACCACAGGCATTGTGACCACAGGCATTGTGACCACAAGCATTTGACCACAGCATTGTGACCACAGGCATTGTGACCACAGGCATTGTGACCACAGGCATTGTGACCACAGGCATTGTGACCACAGGCATTGTGACCACAGGCATTGTGACCACAGGCATTGTGACCACAGGCATTGTGACCACAGGCATTGTGACCACAGGCATTGTGACCACAGGCATTGTGACCACAGCATTGTGACCACAGGCATTGTGACCACAGGCATTGTGACCACAGGCATTGTGACCACAAGCATTGTGACCACAGGCATTGTGACCACAGGCATTGTGACCACAAGCATTGTGACCACAGGCATTGTGACCACAAGCATTGTGACCACAGCATTGTGACCACAGGCATTGTGACCACAGGCATTGTGACCACAAGCATTGTGACCACAGGCATTGTGACCACAAGCATTGTGACCACAAGCATTGTGACCACCGGCATTGTGACCACAGGCATTGTGACCACAAGCATTGTGACCACAGGCATTGTGACCACAAGCATTGTGACCACAAGCATTGTGACCACAGCATTGTGACCACCGGCATTGTGACCACAGGCATTGTGACCACCGGCATTGTGACCACAGGCATTGTGACCACAGGCATTGTGACCACAGGCATTGTGACCACAGGCCTTGTGACCACCAGCATTGTGACCACAGGCATTGTGACCACAGGCATTGTGACCACAAGCATTGTGACCACAAGCATTGTGACCACAAGCATTGTGACCACAGGCATTGTGACCACAAGCATTGTGACCACAAGCATTGTGACCACAGGCATTGTGACCACAGGCATTGTGACCACAAGCATTGTGACCACAAGCATTGTGACCACAGGCATTGTGACCACAAGCATTGTGACCACAAGCATTGTGACCACAGGGGCATTGTGACCACAGCATTGTGACCACCAGCATTGTGACCACAAGCATTGTGACCACAGGGGCATTGTGACCACAGGCATTGTGACCACCAGCATTGTGACCACAAGCATTGTGACCACAGGGCATTGTGACCACAGGCATTGTGACCACAGCATTGTGACCACCAGCATTGTGACCACAGGCATTGTGACCACAGGCATTGTGACCACAGCATTGTGACCACAGGCATTGTGACCACAGGCATTGTGACCACAGGTATTGTGACCACAGGCATTGTGACCACAGGCATTGTGACCACAGGCATTGTGACCACAGGCATTGTGACCACAGGCATTGTGACACAGGTATTGTGACCACAGGCATTGTGACCACAGGCATTGTGACCACAGCATTGTGACCACAGGCATTGTGACCACAGGTATTGTGACCACCAGCATTGTGACCACCGGCATTGTGACCACAGGCATTGTGAACACCAGCATTGTGACCACCAGCATTGTGACCACAGGCATTGTGACCACAGGCATTGTGACCACAGGCATTGTGACCACAAGCATTGTGACCACAGCATTGTGACCACAGGCATTGTGACCACCAGCATTGGACCACAGCATTGTGACCACAGGCATTGTGACCACCGCATTGTGACCACAGGCATTGTGACCACAGGCATTGTGACCACAGCATTGTGACCACAGGCATTGTGACCACAGCATTGTGACCACCGGCATTGTGACCACAGGCATTGTGACCACAGGCATTGTGACCACAGGAATTGTGACCACCAGCATTGTGACCACAGGCATTGTGACCACAGGCATTGTGACCACAGGCATTGTGACCACAGGCATTGTGACCACAGGTATTGTGACCACAGGCATTGTGACCACAGGCATTGTGACCACAGGCATTGTGACCACAGGCATTGTGACCACAGGCATTGTGACCACAGGCATTGTGACCACAGGTATTGTGACCACAGCATTGTGACCACAGGCATTGTGACCACAGGCATTGTGACCACAGGCATTGTGACCACAGGCATTGTGACCACCAGCATTGTGGCCACCGGCATTGTGGCCACCAGCATTGTGGCCACCGGCATTGTGACCACCAGCATTGTGACCACCAGCATTGTGGCTAATGCAGTGACGTGATTCCGTGCGCAGGGTGACAGCTTGGTGCTCTCACATCTTGGCACGGCTGTTTCGTTGCCAGACAGGGGGAAGCTCGCCTGCCGTGATTCATACTGCCCAGGGAGGCCTCTTCACGGCGCTGTCACCAGCGCTCGTGATAGTGTACCGTGTACCGTGTACCGTGCTGTCACCAGCGCTCGTGATAGTGTACCGTGTACCGTGTACCGTGCTGTCACCAGCACTCGTGATAGTGTACCGTGTACCGTGTACCGTGCTGTCACCAGCACTCGTGATAGTGTACCGTGTACCGTGCTGTCACCAGCCCTCGTGATAGTGTACCGTGTACCGTGCTGTCGCCAGCCTCGTGATAGTGTACCGTGTACCGTGTACCGTGCTTTCACCAGCACTCGTGATAGTGTACCGTGTACCGTGCTGTCACCAGCCCTCGTGATAGTGTACCGCTCGTGATAGTGTACCGTGTACCGTGCTGTCGCGAGCGCTCACCCACGAGGGGGGGGGCTGTGTCTGCGTGTGCAGTGCTAAGGCTGCGGGAGATGCTGGGCCGACTGCTGGGCCCGTCGCTCGCGGCGCCGGAGGGAGGAGACGCGGTGGAGCTGCGCATCGACGAGGAGGAGGCGGGGGAGGCGGGGAGGGGGAGGGGGGGAGGGGGAGGGGGGGGAGGGGAGGAGGGGGAGGGGGGCGGCCGCGTCCGACTGCGTTGCCGTCGGACGTCTTCCGGGAAGTGGAACTCATCCAGAGGAACCTCGAGCACCTGCAGGTCAGACCCTCACACACACACACANTCAACTTACACACATACACACACAACTTACACACACTCACACTCTCACTTACACACACACACTCAATTTACACACACTCACTCAACTTACACACACTCTCACTTACACACACTCTTACACACACTCACTCTCACCTTACACACACTCACTCTCACTTACACACACTCACTCTAAACTTACACACACACTCTCACTTACACACACACACACACTCTCACTTACACACACACACACTCTCACTTACACACACTCTTACACACACTCACTCTCACTTACACACACTCACTCTCNCTTACACACACTCACTCTAATCTTACACATCTCACTCACACTCTCACTTACACAACTCTCACTTACACACACACACACTCTCACTTACACACACTCTTACACACACTCACTCACTTACACACACTCACTCACACTCAGACCCTCACTTACACACACTCACTCTCAACTTACACACACACACATTCTCACTTACACACACTCACTCTCAACTTACACACACTCTCACTTACACACACACACACANTCACTCACTTACACACACACACTCTCACTTACACACACACTCTCACTTACACACACTCTCACTTACACACACACACACACTCACTCAACTTACACACACTCACTCACACTCAGACCCTCACTTACACACACTCACTCTCACTTACACACACACACTCTCACTTACACACACACACTCTCACTTACACACACTCTCACTTACACACACACACACACTCACTCAACTTACACACACTCACTCACACTCAGACCCTCACTTACACACACTCACTCTCAACTTACACACACTCACTCTCAACTTACACACACACTCATACTCACTCTCAGCTTACACACACTCACTCATACTCAGACCCTCACTTACACACACTCACTCTCAACTTACACACACACACATTCTCACTTACACACACTCACTTAACTTACACACACACTCAACTTACACACACTCACTCACACTCAGACCCTCAACTTACACACACTCACTCAACTTACACACACTCACACTCTCACTTTCGACGCTGTTGTTGTTGTTGTAGAAGCTGTTGTTGTTGTTGTAGAAGCTGCTGCTGTTGTTGTTGTAGAAGCTGTTGTTGTTGTAGAAGCTGCTGCTGTTGTTGTTGTCAAAGCTGTTGTTGTTGTAGAAGTTGCTGTTGTTGTTGTTGTTGTAGAAGCTGCTGCTGTTGTTGTCGAAGCTGTTGTTGTTGTAGAAGTTGCTGCTGTTGTTGTTTTCGACGCTGTTGTTGTTGTTGTAGAAGCTGCTGTTGTTGTTGTTTTCGACGCTGTTGTTGTTGTAGAAGCTGCTGTTGTTGTTGTTGTAGAAGTTGGAGGCGGAGTTCAGGGTGTTGAAGAGTCGAGCGTCAGCGTCGCCCAAAGGCTTCCTGACACACACAGAGACAGGTGAGGGGCGCACAGTGACACACACAGTGACACACACAGTGACACACACAGTGACACACACAGTGACACACACAGTGACACACACAGTGACACGTACACACACAGACACGCACACTGACACACACACTGACACACATCACGTACACTCACACAGACACACGCACACAGACACTCACACGTACACTCACACAGACACAAACACACAGACACTCACACAGACACACACAGACACTCACACAGATACTCACACAGACACACACACACACACGTACACTCACACAGACACACACAGACACGTACACTCACACAGACACACACGCGTACACTCACACAGACACACACACACAGACACGTACACTCACACAGACACACACACACTGACACACACGTAGACACACACACAGACACACACTCATACAGACACACACACAGACACACACACACGTACACTCACACAGACACACACGCGTACACTCACACAGACACACACAGACACACACACACGTACACTCACACAGACACACACGCGTACACTCACACAGACACACACAGACACACACACACAGTGACCACGAGCTCACGACTGGTGGCATCGTCTCCCCCCCCTCTGCCCTGCAGCGCAAGACGAGTGAGAGACGCAGCGAGAGAGAGAGACAAACACGACACCACCGCAGAGGTGGAGGGAGATGCCAAATGTTACCTATGCACGCTATGAAATGTAAAAGTATTGCTGCCATCAGATTTTCTACAGCACATAAACACACCCCCAGCCCACCCGCCCGCCACGTGACAGCGGCTCGTAGCCAGAGCTCGTCACCCGGGGGTCAGTCAGCCGGGGGTCAGTCAGCCGGGTCTCAGTCACCCGGGGGTCAGTCACCCGGGGGTCAGTCAGCCGGGGGTCAGTCACCCGGGGTCAGTCACCCGGGGGTCAGTCACCCGGGGGTCAGTCACCCGGGGGTCAGTCAGCCGGTGGTCAGACTCAGTCACCCGGGGTCAGTCACCCGGGGGTCAGTCAGCCGGTGGTCAGTCACCCGGGGGTCAGACTCAGTCACCCGGGTCTCAGTCACCCGGGGGTCAGACTCAGTCTCAGTCACCCGAGTCTCAGTCCGAGTGTGAGACTCGCAACGCTGCACCACGGCCGCACGGTTCCCCTCTTCATCGCTCGCGAAGAGGTGGAGAGGGTGGGGTGGGGTCTCGGTAGAGGAGCCGGGAGCACCAACAGCAGCAACAACAGCACCAGCAACACCAGCAGCAGCAACAGCAGTAACAGCAGCAGCAGCAGCAACAGCAGCAGTAACAGCACCAGCAACACCAGCAGCAGCAACACCAGCAGCAGCAACAGCAGTAACAGCAGCAGCAGCAGTAACAGCAGTAACAGCAGCAGTAACAGCAGCAACAGCAACAGCAGCAGTAGCAGCAGCAGCAGTAACAGCAGCAGTAGCAGTAACAGCAGTAACAGCAGCAGTAACAGCAGTAACAGTAACAGCAGCAGTAACAGCAGCAGTAGCAGCAGCAGTAACAGCAGCAGCAGCAGCAGTAACAGCAGCAGCAGCAGTAACAGCAGTAACAGTAACAGCAACAGCAGTAACAGCAGCAACAGCAACAGCAGCAGTAGCAGCAGCAGCAGTAACAGCAGCAGCAGCAGCAGTAACAGCAACAGCAGCAGCAGTAACAGCAGTAACAGCAGCAGTAACAGCAGTAACAGTAACAGCAGCAGTAGCAGCAGCAACAGCAGCAGCAACAGCAGCAGCCACCGCTAACCATAGCCCCCCCCCCAAGCCGAGCTCTGCAGTCCTCTGCATATGAAGACGGCGTCACGTCACGTAGCGTCACGTGGCATCATGTCACGTCACGTAGCGTCACGTGGCATCATGTCACGTCACGTAGCGTCACGTGGCATCATGTCACGTCACGTAGCGTCACGTGGCATCATGTCACGTCACGTAGCGTCACGTGGCATCATGTCACGTCACGTAGCGTCACGTGGCATCATGTCACGTCACGTGACGCAACGTGACGCTGCGTCACGTTACGTGACGTGACCTCACGTCACGTTCACACCGCTGGCACCATAAGCCACCCCCCCACTCTCACCCCCCCACTCTCACTCCCCCCCACTCTCACCCCCCCCACTATCACCCCCCCACTCTCACCCCCGCCCCCCCNAATCTCACCCCGGCCCCCCTCTCCCCCCGGCCCCACTCTCACCCCCCCCACTCTCACCCCCCCCCCCCACTCTCACCCCCCCCACTCTCACCCCCCCACTCTCCCCCAGCCCCCCCCTCTCACCGGTGGCTCAGCGGGAGCTTTCGGTTTGGCAGAGGCTCCCAGCTCCAGCCCAGTGGCAGTCACGTGCCAGGCTAGGTGCAGGAGGTCACCTGACAGACCCAGCAGGTGCCACGCCTTGACTCATGTGCCAGGCTAGGTGCAGGAGGTCACGCGAGTGTGACGGGGGGGGGGGGNTTGTGGGTGTCGGTTGTTTAAAATGCAACGCGTTAAGAATCAAATGTAAATTTATATATTTTATACGTAACTCGCTCATGGTACCGCGACCCGCTGGGATTCGCACAGAGACCAGTAGACCCGCATAGAGACCCATTTGATCACAGAGACCCGTAGCTTCGTATGGAGATTGATGGACTTGCATGGAGATTCATAGACTTGCGTAGAGACCCATAGACTCACACAGAGACCCATAGACTTACACAGAGACCCATAGACTCACACAGAGACCCATAGACTCACACAGAGACCCAGACTCACACAGAGACCCATAGACTCCCTAGAGACCCATAGACTCACACAGAGACCCATAGACTCACACAGAGACCCATAGACTCACATAGAGACCCATAGACTCACACAGAGACCCATACTCACACAGAGACCCATAGACTCACACATAGACCCATAGCCTCACACACAGAGACCCATAGCCTCACACAGAGGCCCATAGACTCACACAGAGACCCATAGACTCACACAGAGACCCACAGACTCACACAGAGACCCATAGACTCACACAGAGACCCATAGCCTCACACAGAAACCCATAGACTCATCACACAGAGACCCATAGCCACACAGAGACCCAGACTCACACAGAGACCCATAGCCTCACACAGAAACCCATAGACTCATCACACAGAGACCCATAGCCTCACACAGAGACCCATAGACTCATCACACAGAGACCCATAGACTCACACAGAAACCATAGACTCATCACACAGAGACCCATAGCCTCACACAGAGACCCATAGACTCACACAGAGACCCATAGCCTCACACAGAGACCCATAGCCTCACACAGAGACCCATAGACTCACACAGAGACCCATAGCCTCACACAGAGACCCATAGCCTCACACAGAGACCCATAGACTCACACAGAGACCCATAGACTCACACAGAGACCCATAGACTCACACAGAGACCGGGTGACACGATGGCCACACACAGACGGGAGATCCCGCTTAAGTAGATCTCACAGAGCTGCCTCCGAGCAGCGAGGAGGAGGGGGGAGACGTCCCCCCTCGCGACAGCGACAAACGGTGCCGCTGGGGTCAGGCCACACTCGGGGAAGACGCGAACACGACGCCGTGTCCAGTGGGTTGCGTTCGCGATGGACTTCATCTTCAAAGGGACGCTTCTTCATTCTTCAAAGGGACGGCGTTTCAGTTGACAACGATGTTTGTTGTCGGGGTTGTTGTTTTGTTCCGTACTAGAAGTTTATTTTTATTTTGGTTAGATCGCGTAAATATAGCCGTGACATTCCACTGGTAACCACGACAACCACCACCACCACCAGCCTCATCAGACGACAACCGCAGTTGTTTTTATTTGCAAGTAGCAGATTAATGTTTGTAGTGAAACTTAGTTTTTAGTTTGTTTTTACGTTTCTCGTTGTGACAACCTCGTGTTTACTAAGTCAATTACAACAACACAGTGCCTGGGACAGAGCCTTCACAGGCTGGACGGCGCGCAAGCGGCGTGCGTGTGCGTGTGTGTGTGCGCGTGTGTGTGTGTGTGCGCGTGTGTGTGTCTGTGTGTGTGCGTGTGCGTGCGCGTGCGTGTGTGTGTCTGTGTGTGTGCGTGTGTGTGTCTGCGCTGTTGTTGGAACAGACAGGGTTCCGTGACCGCCAAACTGCAGGGTGTGCACTGCCCCTCAGCCTTGCCTGGGCGCCGTGGTGACGAGGAGATGTTAACTACCTCGCCTGGTCTACAGGAGGCCGTGGGCTCGATCCCGACCCTGACGCCAGCTGCTGCTCTGCGTGGGAGTTTGTGTGTCTCTCTCCCGTGGACTTTGGTTTTCCCTCCACATTTAGAATCGACATCCCACATTGAAAGTATTTGGCTGATGTAAATTCCCACGCGATTATATAATCCACTTGGCTGAGCTATCATTCGTGGCCCTTCTGAAGCAGAGCTACATTGCTCGCTGGGCCCTACCTGCTAAAATAACAAAAATAGCAGCTAATATTGCTGATATTGTTAACTCGGTTAGTTGCTGATATTGTTAACTCGGTCGACGTAACAGCACGCAAACGCGCTCACGAACAGCAGGAAGCAAGGCACGACCCATCGTGCTCTGGGTGTGTGTCACGTGACCGCCACGTGGCACGTGCATTGCCGCTCAGCCTTATCTAGACCACCAGTTCACGGACAAAGGCTCGACCGCTTGATCAGCTCCGAGTTGGTGGTGTAGACAAGGCCGAGCAGCATCGCACACCCAGCGGATGGGAGCGGCGCCCGCCCTGCCGCTTGTGAGCAGCGCTCCTCCGTGTGTTGTCGTTCAGTGTCTGTGCGCTGGTGGTCTAGGCAAGGCTGAGAGCTCTTCTTGCTTCACCACCACTGGGCAGGCGATGAAGTGGCTGTGTGGGCACCACGGTGGCGATGAGATGTTGACGACCTCGCCGGGTACGCAGGAGGTCGCAGGTTCCATCCCCAGCCTGACTGACGCCTGCTGCTGCTGCTGTATGTTTGGAGTCTGCGTCTCTCTCCCGTGGTCGCGTGGATTTTTCTCCGGGTCCTCCACGGTTAGAATGAGCGTCACCACGCGCACACAGCATTTGGCCGCTATGCATCTCCACGTGGTGATGATGGTGGTGGTGACTTCGTTGAGCTGTCATTTGTGGTAGCCACGTCGCTTCTCAAGTCGAATTCTGTCGCTCAGTGGGGCCTTACACACGGTAACAATAGGAAATTGTGTTTTATATTCTTTGGGTGTTTCGGTAAAGTCACGTAGAAAAAAACAATTCCTTGCTGTGGTTCTCCCACCTGATGACGATTGCTTGTGTTGCAATCGAAACGTCGTGATGTATTGTATGTTCTACCTATGTGACTTTACCGCTAGACCCAAGAATATGGATTCCTGCGGTCACGAAAGCTTCAAGTCAAGATTTACAAGTGTTCTAGTTTAGTGTGGCGGCAGCAGCAGCAGCCGCAGTGACTTCGCGAGCATCGATGCAGCGGCGTGCACCATCCTCCCACAGCCCCGCAGAGCCGCGGGTGAAAATTCCACATTCCCATTGCAGGGAGGGGGGGCAGCCTGTCCATAGGATAGCCGCTGTCGGATTCCCGCAAAGCGGTACTAGTTTTATCGGACCCCCGGCGGAGGGGTGGTGCTGATTGGCCGAGTCGGCACGCGCCGCCGAGCGGAGTTGAACTCGGCGCTCTCTCCTGAGCGGTTGTCGGGGGGGTCACGTGACGAGATGGACCAATCGAATGATGAGTGGGGCGAACGCGGTGTGCGCGGTGCGATGGAAACGGACCAATGGGACGGCGGCGCGCACGCGGCGCGGCCTCGTGTGCGAGCCAGTTGAGCTGACGTCGCCGCCGTGAGAATCGCCGCGGACTGACGCGTAGAGACACGGAGCGACACGCAGAGACACGGAGAGACACGTAGAGCAGAGACACGGAGAGACACGGAGAGACACGCAGAGACACGGAGAGACACGCAGAGACACGTAGAGACACGTAGAGACACGTAGAGACACGTAGAGACACGTAGAGACACAGAGACACGGGAGACACGTAGAGACACGTAGAGACACGGAGAGACACGTAGAGACACGGGAGACACGTAGAGACACGGAGAGACACGCAGAGACACGCAGAGCAGAGACACGGAGAGACACGTAGAGACACGTAGAGACACGAAGCGACGCAGAGCAGAGACACGAGAGACACGGGAGACACGTAGAGACACGTAGAGACACGTAGAGACACGGAGGACACGTAGAGACACGAGACACGTAGAGACACGGAGAGACACGCAGAGACACGGAGAGACACGTAGAGACACGAAGCGACGCAGAGCAGAGACACGGAGAGACACGGAGAGACACGTAGAGACACGGAGAGACACGTAGAGACACGGAGACACGTAAGAGACACGGAGAGACACGGAGACACGGAGAGACACGCACAGAGACACGGAGAGACACACAGAGACACGGAGAGACACGCAGAGCAGAGACACGGAGAGACACGCAGAGCAGAGACACGGAGAGACACGGAGAGACACGGAGAGACACGCACGGACAAAGAGAGACAGAGAGACACGTAGAGACACGGACTGACACGGACTGACAAAGAGAGACACGGAGAGACACAGAGAGACACAGAGACAGAGAGACACGGAGAGACACGCACTGACACAGAGAGACACGTAGAGACACGGAGAGACACGGACTGACACGGAGAGACACGTAGAGACACGGAGAGACACGTATAGACACGGAGAGACACGTATAGACACGGAGAGACACGCACTGACACAGAGAGACACAGAGAGACACAGAGAGACACGCAGAGACACGTAGAGACACGGAGAGACACGGACTGACACAGAGAGACACGTAGAGACACGGACTGA
Organism: Lethenteron camtschaticum; assembly: GCA_018977245.1. Taxonomy (NCBI): domain Eukaryota; kingdom Metazoa; phylum Chordata; class Hyperoartia; order Petromyzontiformes; family Petromyzontidae; genus Lethenteron; species Lethenteron camtschaticum. Next base: position 1,823,008 of record MU249645.1, on the reverse strand, counting down.
CACGGACTGGCATGGAGAGACACGTAGAGACACGCACTGACACAGAGAGACACGTAGAGACACGGACTGACACGTAGAGACACGGACTGACACACAGAGACACAGACTGACACGTAGAGACACGGACTGGCACGGAGTTTAAAGTTTTTATTTCGCGCGGTGTAAACTTGAAGGTGCGAGTTGAGCACCGCAGTGACGGCGTCAGTGGCCACTCAATCCGCGTGTCAGCGGAGTCAGTGGCCACTCAATCCGCGTGTCAGCGGAGTCAGCGGCCACTCAATCCGCGTGTCAGCGGAGTCAGTGGCCACTCAATCCGCGTGTCAGCGGAGTCAGTGGCCACTCAATCCGCGTGTCAGCGGAGTCAGCGGCCACTCAATCCGCGTGCGTCAGCGGAGTCAGTGGCCACTCAATCCGCGTGTCAGCGGAGTCAGTGGCCACTCAATCCGCGTGTTAGCGGAGTCAGTGGCCACTCAATCCGCGTGTCAGCGGAGTCAGTGGCCACTCAATCCGCGTGTCAGCGGAGTCAGTGGCCACTCAATCCGCGTGTCAGCGGAGTCAGCGGCCACTCAATCCGCGTGCGTCAGCGCGGAGTCAGTGGCCACTCAATCCGCGTGTCAGCGGAGTCAGCGGCCACTCAATCCGCGTGTCAGCGGAGTCAGTGGCCACTCAATCCGCGTGTCAGCGGAGTCAGAGGCCACTCAATCCGCGTATCAGCGGAGTCAGTGGCCACTCAATCCGCGTGTCAGCGGAGTCAGCGGCCACTCAATCCGCGTGCGTCAGCGCGGAGTCAGTGGCCACTCAATCCGCGTGTCAGCGGAGTCAGGGGCCACTCAATCCGCGTGTCAGCGGAGTCAGTGGCCACTCAATCCGCGTGTCAGCGGAGTCAGTGGCCACTCAATCCGCGTGTCAGCGGAGTCAGTGGCCACTCAATCCGCGTGTCAGCGGAGTCAGTGGCCACTCAATCCGCGTGTCAGCGGAGTCAGTGGCCACTCAATCCGCGTGTCAGCGGAGTCAGTGGCCACTCAATCCGCGTGTCAGCGGAGTCAGTGGCCACTCAATCCGCGTGTCAGCGGAGTCAGTGGCCACTCAATCCGCGTGTCAGCGGAGTCAGTGGCCACTCAATCCGCGTGCGTCAGCGGAGTCAGCGGCCACTCAATCCGCGTGTCAGCGGAGTCAGTGGCCACTCAATCCGCGTGTCAGCGGAGTCAGTGGCCACTCAATCCGCGTGCGTCAGCGGAGTCAGTGGCCACTCAATCCGCGTGCGTCAGCGCGGAGTCAGTGGAGTCAGTGGCCACTCAATCTGCGTGCGGCGGTGGAGTCAGCGGCGTCAGCGGCGGCGGCGAGAATTGGCGACGGGGAACCGCGCGGTTCACGACTGTGGCCACTGGGGAGAAAGAGCTTCACAGCTCTTCGGATTCCTCGAGCGGACGTTGGCGAGTCCACGAGCCCCATCGAGCGAGAGGCCGCTGAGGGCCGCTGGCCGGGGGAGGGCGGCGGCTACAGCCGCGGGCTTTTAGTCTCGAGTTCCCAAGGTCCCCCGAGTTTCCTGGAGAAGCCTCGCGTCGCGAAACGTCGGACGCGGCGCCGCGGTGGTGACGCCCGCTCGAGATGATCCCGTTTCGTATTTTCTATAAAACGGAGCGGCAGGTTCCGGGACGTCTCGACTTGACGCGCTCCACTTTATTTAATTCCACAAATGTTGCGAACGGGCTTTGTGTTGTTTTCTTTCCGAGGGCGGATTCTGTTTGTTATCAAAATGAATTTTTTTTTTTACTTAACCCAAGATTACCGTTGTAATTATTATTATAAAAAAAAGTGAAATCTGTGAAATGTCTCTTTGGAAAATGTATTTGTCTCTGTGTGAGTCTATGGGTCTCTGTGTGAGTCTATGGGTCTCTGTGAGTCTGGGTCTCTGTGTGAGTCTATGGGTCTCTGTGTGAATCTATGGGTCTCTGTGTGAGTCTATGGGTCTCTGTGAGTCTGGGTCTCTGTGTGAGTCTGGGTCTGTGTGAGTCTGGGTCTCTGTGTGAGTCTATGGGTCTCTGTGAGTCTGGGTCTCTGTGTGAGTCTGGTCACTGTAAGTCTATGGGTCTCTGTGTGAGTGTATGGGTCTCTGTGTGAGTCTATGGTTCTCTGTGTGAGTCTATGGGTCTCTGTGTGAGTCTATGGGTCTCTGTGTAGTCTATGGGTCTCTGTGTGAGTCTATGGGTCTCTGTGTGAGTCTATGGGTCTCCGTGTGAGGACGGAGGGCGGAATATTAAGCGAGCAAAAGTGCGAGAGCCCCTCCAGGCCACGGGCAACGAGGGACGATGGGTGGCCGGCACCGCTGCGGTGGCACTCGAGGGAGGACGCGGTAACAGGAGGGGGAAGGGGGTAACCGCAGGTAGGCGCACGATCGGTTGCGCGGTACGACGTCACCCCGGGCCTTTGAAGTCGAGAGAATAAAAAGGCCCGGACGATTTTCGCTCTCTGGGATTCAGCCTCCGGGCGGTCAAGACCCTCCCCTGCCGTGCTGCCTCCTCAAGCCGCTCGCAGCGGCCGTGTGATGCCACAAGCGCCGCCTCGAGGTCCGGGGTAGGACGTTTGCGTGACGGGGTTCGCAGGTGAAATACTCCACCTCCGGGTCGTGTGAATTTGCGCCGTCAATAAACTTGGGTTCAGAGTGTCGGTGCCGTGCGATTCCTGTGTGCGTGATAGAACCTCGGCGTGGGGTCTGCGGCGTGTGCGAGTGTGTGTGGTGCGTGTGGTTCGAGTGCGTGTGGTGCGAGTGCGTGTGGTGCGAGTGCGTGTGGTGCGAGTGCGTGTGGTGCGAGTGTGTGTGTGTGTGGTGCGAGTGCGTGTGGTGCGAGTGTGTGTGTGGTGCGAGTGTGTGTGTGGTGCGAGTGCGCGGGTGAGACGGTGCGCGCGAGAGAGCGAGCGCCGGGCTGCTGCAGCGTTGGCGCTGGTAACTTGAGCGGGTGTGGGGCGCGCGTGTATTACAACGTACACACACGTCGTGTGCTCGCCGCCGCCGCCGTAGCGTCAGCGTGGGTGGGTGTGTGTGTGTGGAATAACCCCGTGGGGCGGCGGTGAGCCGGAGATTTAGCGATGTCCCTCGGAGAGGGTCGCTGGCGTGGGGGGGGCCGGTCACCCGGTGGGCGGGGGGGGGCCGGCGAGAGGCGGCCGAGGAGGAGGAGGAGGAGGGGGGGGGGTGGAGGGGTGGCGGGGGGAGGTCGCGGCCCGCACGCTCACAGGGAGCGGGAGGAGTGGGTCCCCACAAGAGCGACTTCCTGTGTCCGCGCCGCGTCCGTGACGGGGCAGCGAGGGGTGTGAGGGGGTCGGTGGCCGCGCGACGACTCACGGCGCCCCAAGCGGCCACCCCGCGGGTGGTGACGTCAGCGTTCCCGTGACGTCACAAAGGGAACTGCAGCGGACGCCGCAAGACGCGAGGGTTGGACTCGAGGTCACCTTTATAGCGGGTGAACGAGTGAGTGGGTGGGTGGGTGGTGAGTGAGTGAGTGAGTGGGTGAATGAGTGGGTGGGTGGTGAGTGAATGAGTGGGTGGGTGAGTGGGTGGTGAGTGAGTGGGTGGGTGAGTGAGTGGGTGGTGAATGAGTGGGTGGGTGAGTGAGTGGGTGGGTGAGTGGGTGGGTGAACGAGTGAGTGGGTGGGTGAATGAGTGAGTGAGTGGGTGGGTGGGTGGGTGAACGAGTGAGTGGGTGGGTGGGTGAATGAGTGGGTGGGTGGTGAGTGGGTGGTGAGTGAGTGAATGAGGGAGTGGGTGGTGAGTGGGTGGATGAGTGAGTGGGTGGGTGGGTGAATGAGTGGGTGGGTGGTGAGTGAGTGGTGAATGAGGGAGTGGGCGGTGAGTGAGTAAGTGGGTGGATGCGTGAGTGAGTGGGTGGGTGATTGAGTGGGTGAGTGGGTGGGTGGTGAATGAGGGAGTGGGTGGTGAGTGAGTAAGTGGGTGGATGAGTGAGTGAGTGGGTGGGTGAGTGGGTGAGTGAGTGGGTGAGTGAGTGAGTGGGTTGGTGAGTGGTGAGTGAGTGGGTGAGTGGTGAGTGAGTGGGTGAGTGAGTGGGTGAGTGAGTGGGTGAGTGGGTGAGTGGGTGGGTGAGTGGGTGAGTGAGTGNGTGACGGTGAGTGGTGAGTGAGTNAGTGAGTGGTGAGTGAGTGGGTGAGTGGGCGAGTGAGTGGGTGAGTGGGTGAGTGGGTGGGTGAGTGGGTGAGTGAGTGGGTGAGTGAGTGGGTGAGTGAGTGGGTNAGTGGGCGAGTGAGTGGGCGTGAGTGGGTGAGTGAGTGGGTGAGTTAGTGGGTGAGTGTGAGTGAGTGAGTGAGTGGGTGAGTGAGTGGGTGTGAGTGGGTNAGTGAGTGGGTGATTGAGTGAGTGGGTGAGTGGGTGGTGAGTGAGTGGGTGAGTGAGTGGCTGATTGAGTGAGTGGGTGGGTGAGTGAGCGGGTGAGTGAGTGGGTGAGTGGGTGGGTGAGTGAGTGGGTGAGTGAGTGGGTGAGTGAGTGGGTGAGTGAGTGGGTGAGTGGGTGGGTGAGTGAGCGGGTGGGTGAGTGGGCGAGTGAGTGGGTGGGTGAGTGGGCGACGGGGTGAGAGCAGCAGACATGAGAGCTGAGAGAGTGTCAATAGAGTTTATTTCATCTCCAGTTTTTAACACCGCAAGCCACGTTGCGCACACCACAATTACACATAAAAGAGACACCTCACATTGAGTCCCAGAATTGTTCACGGGGCACAAGGGGGCGGAGACTCACACAGAGACCCACGGACAATGCTTGGATGGGCGATAACAAAGCAACGACCAGCGTTGTCCAGGGCAGGGATAACAAGGGGCTGTGCATCCACCGGTAATTGGGTTGCTACTCAACGTAGGCATTTCTAAACAGCTGCTCTCCAGGCACAACACACGCGATAAAACAAATAATCAATTACAGTAAACAACAGAGAACATCCAATAAAGATCCCAACAATGGAACCCGTACTCAATCCGATGCTCTGCTGATCAGCTCCATCCGGCTTGGCGGTTCCATTCGTGCTGGACTCGAGGTATCGGTACCAGGGACGCTCCGTAGAATTCTCTCCCATTTCTGAAAGCAGAAAGATCGTTCGCGCAATCGAGGCGAGTGTGCGCTGCTCATGAAGAGCGCGTGACACAGACGGCCGCGTGAACCACGGGTACCAAGGACACCGATTTGGTCCCGATGAGGAGTCCCTCGGCTTGCATCACGTGACTGACTGCAGGTCTCACGTGACTGACTGCAGGTGTCACGTGACCGCCGGGTCGCTTCTGAAACCAACAATGCTTGATCTTCTTGGTTCTTTCGGTAAAGTCACGTAGAATGGAAATAATAAAATAATAAAAATAAAACATAATAAAATAATTCTCACGACGTTATGTTTATTTTTATTATTTTATTATTTCCATTCTACGTGACTTTACCGAAAGAACCAAGAAGATAAATCCCTGCAGTCACGAAATCTTTACATCGAAATCCAACAATGGTTGGTTGAGAGTGAATCTCACCTGGGCCGGATGCCACGGGACCCTCCAGGTGCAGCAGCAGCAGCAGCAGCAGGAGGATGGAGGTGGAAGGCGACATGACGTCTGCACCGTCCCGAGTCCGCGAGTGAGTGAGTGAGTCTCACAGTGAGTGAGTCTCACGCGTAGTGAGTGAGTAAGCCTCACAGTGAGTCTCACGTGTAGTGAGTGAGTGAGTCTCACTGAGTGAGTCTGACGCGTAGTGAGTGAGTCTCACTGAGTGAGCCTCACAGTGAGTCTCACGTGTAGTGAGTGAGTGAGTCTCACTGAGTGAGCCTCACTGAGTGAGTCTGACGCGGAGGGAGTCTCGAACAAGCTGCAGAAGTCGCAGGCTCTCCCGCTGCCCTGACGCGGCCTATTTATTCACCTCCTTGTTTGTCTGTTTCTTCACCTCCTTGTTTGTCTGTTTGTTATTGTCGGGGGGGGGGGCTACTCCCAGGGGGGGGGGGCGCGTGCGTTTTGCAGAAAACAAACAAGATGACGTGGGGAAGGTGGCCGCACAATGCGAGGGAGCGAGTCACACACACACAGACACACACACAGACACACACAGACACACACACACACACAGACACACACACACAGACACACACACACACAGACACACACAGACACACAACACAACAACAACCGCCATTCGCCACGTGGCGGTGACGTCACCACGCTTGTGCCAGGCCAAGTGCACCTTGAGGCTACCACGTGAAGTGTCGAACGCCCGCTGGCAGGAGGTCACGGGCAGACCCAGCAGGTGCCACGGGTCGACTGACTGAGATGACCGAGATGACTGGCTGATGCACCACCTGTGCCCCTATTGTGCCAATTCGCTGTGCTTTATCCACCCGGCGCTCCGCTCGTTGTTGTGAGCGTCGCTCCTCCGCCCTCCGTTGTTGTTGGAGGGCGACTGCCTCCAACTGCCCAGTAGCGTCCTTCACGAGCCTCCTCCACAGAGGCCGATCTTGACACCGCTGGTACCAGTCATCGGCAAGTCCACTCAGCTCCACGTCCTCCTGTACCACATCACTCCATCTCTTCTCTAGCCCGTGCCGCGCCCGTTTAGCCCCCTCGATCCGGCCGAACAAAAGCTGTTGAGGCATGCGGTGGCTGGGCATGCGGGCTACATGACCCAGCCAACGCAGCCTTGCCTGCCGGAGGAGCTCACCGATGGGACTTTGTCCAGATCTTTCAAGGATGTGTGAGCTCCTCATACAATCCAGCCTGCAGGTTAAACCCACACAGACACACAGAGACACACAAAGACAAAGATCTCCCGTATAGCCTTAACAGACTGTAGGGGCAAATGCTGTTAGCGAGCACCTATGAAGGCCGGAACGGTACACGAGGTGGTGGTAGTGGTGGTTGGTGGTGGTTGGTGGTGGTGGTTGGTGTGGTGGTGGTTGGTGGTGGTTGGTGGTGGTTGGTTGTGGTGGTTGGTGGTTGGTCGTGGTGGTTGGTGGTGGTTGGTGGTGGTTGGTGGTGGGTTGTGGTCGTGGTGGTTGGTGGTGGTTGGTGGTGGTGGTTGGTCGTGGTGGTTAGTGGTCGGTGGTTGGTGGTGGTTTGTGGTGGTGGTTGGTGGTGGTGGTTGGTGGTGGTGGTTGGTGGTGGTGTTTGGTGGTGGTGTTTGGTGGTGGTTGATGGTGGTTGGTTGGTGTTGGTGGTGGGTGGTGCTGGTGGGTGGTGCACGAGAGAGGGGGGCACGAGAGGGGGGGCACGAGAGGGGGGGGCACGAGAGGGGGGGCACGAGAGGGGGGGGCACGAGAGGGGGGGGGCACGAGAGAGAGGGGGCACGAGAGAGGGGGGCACGAGAGAGGGGGGGCACGAGAGAGGGGGGGCACGAGAGAGGGGGGGGGCACGAGAGGGGGGGCACGCCCCCTGGGCAGTGTCGTGGTGGCGCCTATAGAGTCGGGCACGGCGTGCAAGTCGGAATGCGTGCCGAGCAAACAGCGACGCGTCACTCAAATACCTCATCACCTCCACATTGATGGTGATGTTGCTTTAGGCAAATCTGAGCAGCACACACACACACAGACACACACACAGACAACAACAACAACCGCCATTCGCCACTAAGTGGCGGTGACGTCACCACGACGCTTGTGCCAGGCCAAGTGCACCTTGAGGCCACGTGAAGTGTCGAACGCCCGCTGGCAGGAGGTCACGGGGCAGACCCAGCAGGTGCCACGGGTCGACTGACCGAGATGACCGAGATGACTGGCTGATGCACCACCTGTGCCTCCTACTGTGCCAACTTGCTGTGCTTTATCCACCCGGCGCTCCGCTCGTTGTTGTGAGCGTCGCTCCTCCGCCCTCCGTTGTTGTTGGAGGGCGACTGCCTCAACTGCCCAGTAGCGTCCTTCACGAGCCTCCTCCACAGAGGCCGATCTTGACACCGCTGGTACCGGTCATCAGCAAGTCCACTCAGCACCACGTCCTACTGAACCACATCACTCCATATCTTCTCTAGCCCGTGCCGCGCCCGTTTAGCCCCTCGATCCGGCCGAACAAAAGCTGTTTAGGCATGCGGGCTGGGCATGCGGGCTACATGACCCAGCCAACGCAGCCTTGCCTGCCGGAGGAGCTCACCGATGTGACTTTGTCCAGATCTTTCGAGGATTTGTGAGTTGCTCACACAATCCAGCCTGATTAAACCCAGGATAGATCGTAGGCAGGCCAACCTTAATGTTTCTAACTGGCGAAGACGTTCCATTAGGGGGGTCCACGTTTCGCAAGCGTAGGGAAGGGAGGGAATGACTGTGCCGAGAAGAACCGAAGCTTCGTGCGGAGCGACAGACCAGGTAGCTTCCACACAGCGTTACGCAACGATGAAAAGATAATGCCGCTCGACTGATTCGGAGTGAGATCTCTGCTGTTAAACTGGAGCCGGTCATAAGCACACTGCCCAGGTTGGGAAACTCTCCACTCTCTCCACAACTGCCCCATCACCGATTGGGAGTTGTGGGCGTGGAGTGCCCGATGGTACAAAATACCCAGGCAGGTGCTTAGTTTTGGTGGGGTTAATGGTAAGGCCCCACTCTTAGTGGCACGCTCCAGTCCAGCAGCAGCGTTTCCAACTCCTCTTCTGAATGAGCAGATATTACCAGATCATCGGCATACATAACGTGGTTGACCAATAGGGAGCCATCCCTTGACCACACCCGGGCATCGATCAGCCCCCATTATATTTGTACCAAATGGGAATTCCTCTGGTACAGCTATTGAAGGCTTCACGAACTACGTGGTTTCATAGATGTTAAATAATGTGGGAGCCAGAGGACATCCCTGTCGCACCCCAAGTGTACAGGGAAGGCTCTGACTCCCGGCTACGTAGTTTTACCCGGGCCCGCTCACCATCATGAAGGTCCTTAATGATCGTGAGCAGAGGGTCAGGGACTCCGAAAGCACGAAGAACAACCCAGAGCCCAGGCCTACTGATGGTATCATAGGCCTTGACCAGGTCAATAAAGCAGAGATGTAGGTATTCTTAGGTTTTTNCGGTAAAGTCACGTCGGTAAAAAATAAAAATTAATAAAAGTAAAATAAAATAAAAATCACGACGTTTCGAAGAAGGACAACATGGGCCGTCCATAAATGACGTCACGCGATTTTGGACGATTTTTGACCCCCCCCCTCGTCACACGACGTCACAAAAAGTCAGACCCCCCCCTCAAATATGACGTCACAAAGCTCTGCCCGCCCCCCCAAAAATATAAACATGCTTCAAATCGCTTTTTTACCCTTCTATCTGACAACAAAACTGACGGACAGTGCACATTATCAGAGTTATGATTTGTATTTGCATTATGACTGCAGGTATTGTGGTCTATGCAAACATGACTCCTTGTAGAAAAGGTGTCAGTTGTGTTGCCAGATAGAAGGGTAAAAAACAATTATCATATTTTTTTTNACTGGCAAATCAGGTTCCAATGATGCTTCAAATCGCTTTAAACTATTGTCATTGTAGTGCGTATTTAATGTGGCGCTGCACTCTGATGTTGTAGGAGAAAACATTTATTAAAAAGTCATTTGATTAAGCAAACGTGTTGTCTATATGTATTTAAAGTTGTGCATTTGATGTGACGTCACTGTTTCTCACCCCCCCCCCTCGTCACACATCGTCACAAATGTCTGACCCCCCCCTCTAGGTGCGTGACGTCATTTATGGACGGCCCCACATATCGTTAGGGTCGGGATCGAACCCACGACCTCCTGCAGACCCGGCGAGGCAGTCAACATCTCGAGATCCGCGTTGGACAGATATCGATTCCGGGATTCGCTCAGTATATATATGCAGAATCGATTACTGGATGATATGGAATCGATATATTGATCACACCGGCCATTATCGATCTATTGGTGAATGAAGCCCCCCCTCCAACGCTGCCCCCTGCGATGTAACAACAGCCGAGGCAGCGGCCTGCCCCCGCTCCCATTGCATCGCTCCATCTCCACACAAGTGGCTCCTCCAGAATCGATCGGAATAGTTAATGGGTTGGAATCGTTTAGTCTTGTTGCCGAATAGAATCGATTCTTTATTCGAGTCAACGGAATCGATTCGCGCCCATCGTGTTCTGCAGGCAACGGGACCTCCAAACAAAAGTCATCGATTCCTAATTTATGAACAACCGATGTCCGAATCGAATTAAACCCGGAATCGAATCGCCGCGTCGGAATCGCCGACTTTGCGAATCGACTCCAGCGAGCTGCGTGACATGGCGACACGTGGTGGCGCAGCGGGAGACGAAGCGGGGGGCGCCGTGGGGGGCGCCGTGGGGGCCCCCCGCCCAGAGCCCCCTCCCGAGGGGGGCCCCCTCCCGAGGGCCCCCCCCGCTCAGAGCCCCCCTCCCGAGGCGGCGGCGCTCCCCGCCTGCCTCATCGTGCTGGGCATGGCGGGCTCGGGAAAGACGACGTTTGTGCAGGTGAGAGGGGGGGCACAACAGGCGGTGTGTGTGTGTGTCTGTGTGTGTGTGTCTGTGTGTGTCTGTGTCTGTGTGTGTGTGTCTGTGTGTGTGTGTGTGTGTGTGTCTGTGTGTGTGTGTCTGTGTGTGTGTGTACTGTGTGTGTGTCTGTGTGTGTGTGTGGCTGTGTGTGTGTCTCTGTGTTCTGTGTGTGTGTCGTGTGTTCTGTGTGTGTGTGTGTGTGTGTGTGTCTGTGTGTGTGTGTCTGTGTGTGTGTGTCTGTGTGTGTCTGTGTGTGTGTGTCTGTGTGTGTGTCTGTGTGTGTGTGTCTGTGTGTGTGTCTCTTGTGTGTGTCTGTGTGTGTGTGTCTGTGTGTGTCTTGTGTGTGTCTGTGTGTGTGTCTCTGTGTGTGTGTGTGTGNGTGTGTGTGTCTGTGTGTGTGTGTCTGTGTGTGTGTGTGTGTCTGTGTGTGTGTGTCTGTGTGTGTGTGTCTGTGTGTGTGTGTCTGTGTGTGTGTCTCTGTGTGTGTCTTGTGTGTGTCTGTGTGTGTGTGTCTGTGTGTGTGTCTGTGTGTGTGTGTGTCTGTGTGTGTGTGTGTGTGTGTGTGTCTGTGTGTGTGTGTGTGTGGTCTGTGTGTGTGTGTCTCGTGTGTGTGTGTGTGTTGTGTGTGTGTGTCTGTGTGTGTCTGTGTGTGTGTCTGTGTGTGTGTCTCTGTGTGTGTGTGTGTCTGTGTGTGTGTCTGTGTGTGTGGGTGTCTCTGTGTGTGTGTCTGTCTGTGTGTGTGTGTCTCTGTGTGTGTCTGTGTGTGTGTCTGTGTGTGTGTGTGTGTGTGTCTGTGTGTGTGTGTCTGTGTGTGTGTGTCTCTGTGTGTGTGTGTCTGTGTGTGTGTCTGTGTGTGTGTGNGTGTGTGTGTGTGTGTAAGTGTGTGTGTGTGTCTGTGTTGTAGTGTGTGTGTGTGTGTACTGTGTGTGTGTGNGTGTGTGTGTGTGTGTGTCTGTGTGTGTCTGTGTGTGTGTCTGTGTGTGTGTGTGTGTCTGTGTGTGTGTGTGGGTGTGTGTGTCTGTGTGTGTGTGTGTCTGTGTGTGTGTCTGTGTGTGTGTCTGTGTGTGTGTGTCTGTGTGTGTGTCTGTGTGTGTCTGTGTGTGTGTGTCTGTGTGTGTGTCTGTCTCTGTGTGTGGGTGTCTGTGTGTGTGGTGTGTGTGTCTGTGTGTGTGTCTGTCTCTGTGTGTGGGTGTCTGTGTGTGTCTCTGTGTGTGTGTGGAGGTGGTCTCTGTCTCTCTGTGTGTGTGGGTGGTCTCTGTCTCTGTGTGTCTCTGTGTCTGTGTGTGTGGAGGTGGTCTCTGTGTGTCTCTGTCTGTCTGTCTCTGTGTGTGTGTGGGTGTCTCTGTGTGTGTGTGGGTGTCTCTGTGTGTGTGTGTGGAGGTGGTCTCTGTGTGTCTCTGTGTGTGTGTGTGGAGGTGGTCTCTGTGTGTCTCTGTCTGTGTCTGTCCGTCTCTGTGTGTCTCTGTCTGTCTGTCTCTGTCTGTCTCTGTGTGTGTGTTGTGTTAAATAACAGGCGGGGGGAGTTTGTGCTCACAAGCGGTGTATGTGTGTGTGAGGTGTCTCTGTCTCTGTGTGTTGTGTAAAATAACCACTATTAGCGTGTTAAAGTTGATCTCTGTCTCTGTGTGTTGTGTTAACACTTAACGTGTTCAAGTTGATCTCTATCTCTGTGTGTTGTGTAAAATTAAAACTATGAACGTGTTCAAGTTGATCTCTGTGTGTGTGTCTGTGTAAAATTAAAGCTATTAACTTGTTAAAGTTGATCTGTGTGTGTGTGTGTTGTGTAAAATAAAAACTATGTACGTGTTCAAGTTGACGCCGAGTGGCGCTGGGAGTCGGGCAGCTCGCGGTTCGATTCCCGGCTACGGCGCCCCGATTTAATATTTATGTTTAAATTGTTTTTATTAATATAAATAATACCCTAACAAATACATATACAGGAATTACAACTGGTATTAAATTCTAATTCGGACAATTTGTTTTAATGCAGAACTCAACACCGAGATATCCTGAACAACAGAATGTCAAGATGGATTAATAGCGGAGGAATCCGAAGAGCTATCAAGCTCTCGCCACCCACCACAGATGTCCACGCTGCCCTGCGCATGTTGTGAATGGGCGGTCGGGTCACGTGGGGGCCACGTGGGCCCGGGTTGGTGGTGGTGGTAGTTGGTGGTGGTGGTAGTTGGTGGTGGTGGTAGTTGGTGGTGGTGGTAGTTGGTGGTGGTGGTAGTTGGTGGTGGTGGTAGTTGGTGGTGGTTGTAGTTGGTGGTGGTGGTAGTTGGTGGTTGTGGTAGTTGGTGGTGGTTGTAGTTGGTGGTGGTGGTAGTTGGTGGTTGTGGTAGTTGGTGGTGGTGGTAGTTGGTGGTGGTGGTAGTTTGGTGGTGGTAGTTGGTGGTGGTGGTAGTTGGTGGTGGTGGTTTGGTGGTGGTGGTAGTTTGGTGGTGGTAGTTGGTGGTGGTTGTAGTTGGTGGTGGTGGTAGTTGGTGGTTGTGGTAGTTGGTGGTGGTGGTAGTTGGTGGTGGTGGTAGTTGGTGGTGGTGGTTGGTGGTGGTAGTTGGTGGTGGTGGTTGGTGGTGGTTGGTGGTGGTAGTTGGTGGTTGTAGTTGGTGGTGGTGGTTGGTGGTGGTAGTTGGTGGTAGTTGGTGGTGGTTGTAGTTGGTGGTGGTGGTAGTTGGTGGTGGTGGTAGTTGGTGGTGGTGGTAGTTGGTGGTGGTTGTAGTTGGTGGTGGTGGTAGTTGGTGGTGTGGTAGTTGGTGGTGGTCGTAGTTGGTGGTGGTGGTAGTTGGTGGTTGTGGTAGTTGGTGGTGGTGGTAGTTGGTGGTGTGGTAGTTGGTGTGGTTGTAGTTGGTGGTGGTTGTAGTTGGTGGTGGTGGTAGTTGGTGGTTGTGGTAGTTGGTGGTTGTGGTAGTTGGTGGTGGTGGTAGTTGGTGGTGGTTGTAGTTGGTGGTGGTGGTAGTTGGTGGTTGTGGTAGTTGGTGGTGGTGGTAGTTGGTGGTGGTTGTAGTTGGTGGTGGTTGTAGTTGGTGGTGGTTGGTGGTGGTAGTTGGTGGTGGTTGTTGGTAGTTGGTGGTGTGGTGGTGGTGTAGTTGGTGGTTGTTGGTGGTAGGGTGGTGGGTAGTTGGTGGTGTGTAGTTGGTGGTGGTGGTAGTTGGTGGTGGTGTAGTTGGTGGTGGTTGTAGTTGGTGGTGGTTGTAGTTGGTGGTGGTGGTAGTTGGTGGTGGTAGTTGGTGGTGGTGNTAGTGGTGGTGGTGTAGTTGGTGGTGGTGTAGTTGGTGTGTTGTAGTGGTGGTGTGGTAGTTGGTGGTGTGGTAGTTGGTGGTGGTTGTAGTTGGTGTGGTGGTAGTTGGTGGTGGTTGTAGTTGGTGGTGGTGTTGGTGGTGGTAGTTGGTGGTGGTGGTTGGTGGTGGTAGTTGGTGTGGTGTAGTTGGTGGTGGTGTAGTTGGTGTGGTGGTGGTGTGGTTGTAGTTGGTGTGGTGGTAGTTGGTGTGGTTGTAGTTGGTGGTGGTGGTAGTGGTGTGGTTGTAGTTGGTGGTGGTGGTAGTGGTGTGTGGTAGTTGGTGGTGGTGGTAGTTGGTGGTGGTGTAGTTGGTGTTGTGTAGTTGGTGTGTGGTAGTTGGTGGTGGTTGTAGTTGGTGGTGGTTGTAGTTGGTGGTGGTGGTAGTTGGTGGTGGTTGTAGTTGGTGGTGGTGGTATTGGTGGTGGTTGTAGTTGGTGGGTTGTAGTTGGTGGTGGTTGTAGTTGGTGGTTGTGGTAGTTGGTGGTGGTTGTAGTTGGTGGTGGTGGTAGTTGGTGGTGGGTTGTAGTTGGTGGTGGTGGTTGGTGGTGGNTGGTGGTAGTTGGTGGTGGTAGTTGGTGGTGGNAGTTGGTGGTGGTAGTTGGTGGTGGTGGTAGTTGGGGTATTGGTGGTGTTGNGTTGGTGGTGGTGGTAGTTGGTGGTGGTTGATTGGTGGTGGTGGTATGGTTTGTGGTAGTTGGTGGGTTGTAGTTGGTGGTGGTGGTAGTTGGTGGTGGTGGTGTTGGTGGTTGTGGTAGTTGGTGGTGGTTGTAGTTGGTGGTGTTGTAGTTGGTGGTGGTGGTAGTTGGTGGTGGTTGTAGTTGGTGGTTGTGGTAGTTGGTGGTGGTTGTAGTTGGTGGTGGTTGTAGTTGGTGGTGGTTGTAGTTGGTGGTGGTGGTAGTTGGTGGTGGTTGTAGTTGGTGGTTGTGGTGTTGGTGGTGGTGGTAGTTGGTGGTGGTTGTAGTGGTGGTTGTGGTAGTTGGTGGTGGTTGTAGTTGGTGGTGGTTGTAGTTGGTGGTGGTTGTAGTTGGTGTTGTGGTAGTTGGTGGTGGTTGTAGTTGGTGGTGGTGGTAGTTGGTGGTGGTTGTAGTTGGTGGTGGTGGTAGTTGGTGGTTGTGGTAGTTGGTGGTGGTTGTAGTTGGTGGTGGTTGTAGTTGGTGGTGGTGGTAGTTGGTGGTTGTGGTAGTTGGTGGTGGTTGTAGTTGGTGGTTGTGGTAGTTGGTGGTGGTGGTAGTTGGTGGTGGTTGTAGTTGGTGGTGGTGGTAGTTGGTGGTGGTGGTAGTTGGTGGTTGTGGTAGTTGGTGGTGGTGGTAGTTGGTGGTGGTTGTAGTTGGTGGTTGTGGTAGTTGGTGGTGGTTGTAGTTGGTGGTGGTTGTAGTTGGTGGTGGTGGTAGTTGGTGGTTGTGGTAGTTGGTGGTGGTTGTAGTTGGTGGTTGTGGTAGTTGGTGGTGGTGGTAGTTGGTGTGGTTGTAGTTGGTGGTGGTGGTAGTTGGTGGTGGTTGTAGTTGGTGGTGGTGGTAGTTGGTGGTGGTTGTAGTTGGTGGTGGTGGTAGTTGGTGGTGGTGGTAGTTGGTGGTGGTTGTAGTTGGTGGTTGTGGTAGTTGGTGGTGGTTGTAGTTGGTGGTGGTGGTAGTTGGTGGTGGTGGTAGTTGGTGGTTGTGGTAGTTGGTGGTGGTTGTAGTTGGTGGTGGTGGTAGTTGGTGGTGGTGGTAGTTGGTGGTTGTGGTAGTTGGTGGTGGTTGTAGTTGGTGGTTGTGGTAGTTGGTGGTGGTTGTAGTTGGTGGTGGTGGTAGTTGGTGGTGGTGTAGTTGGTGGTGGTTGTAGTTGGTGGTGGTGGTAGTTGGTGGTTGTGGTAGTTGGTGGTGGTTGTAGTTGGTGGTGGTTGTAGTTGGTGGTGGTGGTAGTTGGTGGTGGTGGTAGTTGGTGGTGGTTGTAGTTGGTGGTTGTGGTAGTTGGTGGTGGTGGTAGTTGGTGGTGGTTGTAGTTGGTGGTGGTGGTAGTTGGTGGTGGTGGTAGTTGGTGGTGGTTGTAGTTGGTGGTGGTTGTAGTTGGTGGTGGTGGTAGTTGGTGGTGGTGGTAGTTGGTGGTGGTTGTAGTTGGTGGTTGTGGTAGTTGGTGGTGGTGGTAGTTGGTGGTGGTTGTAGTTGGTGGTGGTGGTAGTTGGTGGTGGTGGTAGTTGGTGGTGGTTGTAGTTGGTGGTGGTGGTAGTTGGTGGTGGTGGTAGTTGGTGGTGGTTGTAGTTGGTGGTGGTTGTAGTTGGTGGTGGTGGTAGTTGGTGGTGGTGGTAGTTGGTGGTGGTGGTAGTTGGTGGTGGTTGTAGTTGGTGGTTGTGGTAGTTGGTGGTGTGGTAGTTGGTGGTGGTTGTAGTTGGTGGTGGTGGTAGTTGTGGTGGTGTGGTGGTGGTTGTGTTGGTGGTGGTTGTAGTTGGTGGTGGTGGTAGTTGGTGGTGGTTGTAGTTGGTGGTGGTGGTAGTTGGTGGGTGGGGTGGTGGTAGTTGGTGGTGGTTGTAGTTGGTGGTGGTGGTAGTTGGTGGTGGTGGGTGGTGGTAGTTGGTGGTGGTAGTTGGTGGTGGTGGTAGTTGGTGGTGGTGGTAGTTGGTGGTTGTGGTAGTTGGTGGTGGTTGTAGTTGGTGGTGGTGGTTGGTGGTGGTAGTTGGTGGTTGTAGTTGGTGGTGGTTGGTGGTGGTAGTTGGTGGTGGTGGTTGGTGGTGGTGGTAGTTGGTGGTTGTGGTAGTTGGTGTGGTTGTAGTTGGTGGTGGTGGTAGTTGGTGGTTGTGGTAGTTGGTGGTGGTTGTAGTTGGTGGTGGTGGTAGTTGGTGGTGGTGGTAGTTGGTGGTGGTTGTAGTTGGTGGTGGTGGTAGTTGGTGGTTGTGGTAGTTGGTGGTGGTTGTAGTTGGTGGTGGTGGTAGTTGGTGGTGATCGTAGTTGGTGGTGGTGGTAGTTGGTGGTGGTGGTAGTTGGTGGTGGTGGTAGTTGGTGGTGGTTGTAGTTGGTGGTGGTGGTCCAGTTGGTGGTGGTGGTAGTTGGTGGTTGTCAGTTNNTGGTGGTTGGTGGTGATTGGTGGTTGGTGGTTGGTGGTGGTAGTTGGTGGTGGTTGGTGGTTGGTTGGTGGTAGTTGGTGGTGGTAGTTGGTGGTGGTGGTAGTTGGTGGTGATCGTAGTTGGTGGTGGTGGTAGTTGGTGGTGGTGGTAGTTGGTGGTGGTTGTAGTTGGTGGTAGTTGGTGGTGATCGTAGTTGGTGGTGGTGGTAGTTGGTGGTGGTGGTAGTTGGTGGTGGTGGTAGTTGGTGGTGGTGGTAGTTGGTGGTGGTGGTAGTTGGTGGTGGTGGTAGTTGGTGGTGGTTGTAGTTGGTGGTGGTGGTAGTTGGTGGTGATCGTAGTTGGTGGTGGTGGTAGTTGGTGGTGGTGGTAGTTGGTGGTGGTGGTAGTTGGTGGTGGTGGTTGGTGGTGGTAGTTGGTGGTGGTGGTAGTTGGTGGTGGTGGTAGTTGGTGGTGATCGTAGTTGGTGGTGGTGGTAGTTGGTGGTGATCGTAGTTGGTGGTGGTAGTTGGTGGTGGTAGTTGGTGGTGGTTGGTGGTGGTTGGTGGTGGTTGGTGGTAGTTGGTGGTGGTGTTGGTGGTGGTGGTAGTTGGTGGTGGTGGTAGTTGGTGGTGGTGGTAGTTGGTGGTAGTTGGTGGTGGTGGTAGTTGGTGGTGGTGGTAGTTGGTGGTAGTGGTGGTGGTAGTAGTTGGTGGTGGTGGTAGTTGGTGGTAGTTGGTGGTGGTGGTAGTTGGATGGTGGTAGTTGGTGGTAGTTGGTGGTGGTAGTGGTGGTGGTAGTTGGTGGTGGTGGTTTGGTGGTGGTAGTTGGTGGTAGTTGGTGGTGGTTGTAGTTGGTGGTGGTGGTAGTTGGTGTGGTGGTAGTTGGTGGTGGTGTAGTTGGTGGTGGTGGTGTTTGGTGGTGGTGTAGTTGGTGGTGGTGTAGTTTGGGTGGTAGTTGGTGGTGGTGTAGTTGGTGGTGGTGGTAGTTGGTGGTGGTCGTAGTTGTGGTGGTGGTGGTGTGGTGGTAGTTGGTGGTGGTGGTAGTTGGTGGTGGTTGTAGTTGGTGGTGGTGGTAGTTGGTGGTGGTGGTTGGTGGTGGTAGTTGGTGGTGGTAGTTGGTGGTAGTTGGTGGTGGTTGTAGTTGGTGGTGGTGGTAGTTGGTGGTGGTGGTAGTTGTGGTGGTGGTAGTTTGGTGGTAGTTGGTGGTGGTCGTAGTTGGTGGTGGTGGGTGGTTGGGTGGTGGTGGTAGTTGGTGGTGGTTGTAGTTGGTGGTGGTGGTAGTTGGTGGTGGTCGTAGTTGGTGGTGGTGGTAGTTGGTGGTGGTTAGTTGGTGGTGTGGTAGTTTGGTTGGTGGTGTGGTAGTTGGTGGTGGTGGTAGTTGGTGGTGGTGGTAGTTGGTGGTGGTGGTAGTGTGGTGGTGTGTGGGTAGTTGGTGGTGGTCGTAGTTGGTGGTGGTGGTAGTTGGTGGTGGTTGTAGTTGGTGGTGGTGGTAGTTGGTGGTGGTCGTAGTTGGTGGTGGTGGTAGTTGGTGGTGGTCGTAGTTGGTGGTGGTGGTAGTTGGTGGTGGTCGTAGTTGGTGGTGGTGGTAGTTGGTGGTGGTGGTAGTTGGTGGTGGTGGTAGTTGGTGGTGGTCGTAGTTGGTGGTGGTCGTAGTTGGTGGTGGTGGTAGTTGGTGGTGGTCGTAGTTGGTGGTGGTGGTAGTTGGTGGTGGTCGTAGTTGGTGGTGGTGGTAGTTGGTGGTGGTCGTAGTTGGTGGTGGTGGTAGTTGGTGGTGGTCGTAGTTGGTGGTGGTGGTAGTTGGTGGTGGTGGTAGTTGGTGGTGGTCGTAGTTGGTGGTGGTGGTAGTTGGTGGTGGTCGTAGTTGGTGGTGGTGGTAGTTGGTGGTGGTCGTAGTTGGTGGTGGTTGTAGTTGGTGGTGGTCGTAGTTGGTGGTGGTGGTAGTTGGTGGTGGTCGTAGTTGGTGGTGGTGGTAGTTGGTGGTGGTCGTAGTTGGTGGTGGTCGTAGTTGGTGGTGGTGGTAGTTGGTGGTGGTGGTAGTTGGTGGTGGTGGTAGTTGGTGGTGGTCGTAGTTGGTGGTGGTGGTAGTTGGTGGTGGTCGTAGTTGGTGGTGGTCGTAGTTGGTGGTGGTCGTAGTTGGTGGTGGTGGCGTTGTTGTTGTGTGTGACGTTGTTGTTGTGTGACGTTGTTGTGTGATGTTGTTGTTGTGTGACGTTGTGTGTGACGTGGAACTTCCTTCGCACCGTATGTAGCCACCCGTCACCCGTGCTGCTCATGGGAGGTGCGTGGACAAGGTGACGGAGTGAGTGGCAGGCTGAAGAGTTGGCGTGCTTGTTGAGGTGCTGGTGTTCACCGTGGTGGTTGTTGTTGTTGTGGTGGTGGTGGTTGTTGTTTTAGAGGGTGACTGCGTACCTACACACGCACAGGCGCGCTCCGTACGTCATTAACCTGGACCCGGCTGTCTACGACCTCCCGTTCCCAGCAAACATCGGTAGGGCTCGCACACACACACGCACATGTACACACACGCACACACGCACACACGCACACGCACGTACACACACACACAAGCACACACATGTACGTACACACACACGCACACACACACACACACACGTACGTACACACACAAGCACACACGTACACACACGTACGTACACACACACACACGTACACGCGCACACACACACGTACACACGCACGTACACACACACAAGCACACACAAGCACACACACAAGCACACACACAAGCACACACACACGTACACACACAAGCACACACGCACAAGCACACACGCACGTACACACATAAGCATGCACACACCCACGCATGTACGCACACAAGCACACACGCACACACGTCCGCACGTATGCACACAAGCACGTACGTATGCACACATGAAGATGTATCGGTCAGACTCTCATCATCACGGGACCTCCTCCTTTGCCAGTACCAAAATATGAGAATAAGTTTTCCCCTTTTCTGGCAACAAAACAGCTGTGTTCAGATGTTAAAACACCAACCTGAAACCTTTTACGAGGAATCACGTCTGCATTAACCACAATGCTTATGTTCAGAATGCAAACAAAAATCATACTCTGATAATAGATGGGCATTGTCCTTGAAACTGATTGGTCCACACCAGAGGCAGCTTTCTTTGTGCCTCGTCTCAAGCGGTGTTAGACCAGAGGACGCCACAAGGCAGATTCTCATTCGTACATCGGCCACGTGTGAATAATAATAACAACAACAATAATAACATTAACAATATTAATATCTGAGAAAAAGTGTCAGTCTTGGGGGGTGGTGGCGATGGTGTTCATGGCGAGAATGTTCGGAATTAAAATCACCACCATCACCACCATCACCACCACCATCACCACCATCACCACCACCACCACGTGGGCCGAGCCCGGAGCTCATCCACATGGGTCGTGTTGGTTGGCCAGTGAAGGTTTCATGTCGGAGATCTTCGTCAGCACTCAGCAGGGGCAGCACTCACTCGGCCCTTGCCTACTTAGACTACAGTCTCAATCACTCCCACAGCCACCACAACCACAACCACTATAACCACCACAACCACAACCACCACCGCCACTACCACCACCGCCACTACCACCACCGCCACAACCACCACCGTCACAACCACCACCACCGCCACGGCCACCACCACTACCGCCGCCACCACCATCGCCACCACCACCACAGCGCGAAGTCACGCAGCTATGATGATGGTAATGATGGTGGTGCTGGTGGTGCTAATGATGATGGTGGTGCTGGTGATGCTGATGGTGGTGCTGATGATGACGATGCTAATGATGATAATGGCGGTGCTGATGATGGTGATGATGATGGTGGTGCTGATGATGACGATGCTAATGATGATAATGGCGGTGCTGATGATGGTGATGATGATGGTGGTGATGATGATGACGATGCTAATGATGATAATGGCGGTGCTGATGATGGTGATGATGATGCTAATGATGATAATGGCGGTGCTGATGATGACGATGCTAATGATGATGATGCTGCTAATGATGATGATAATACGGATGCAGCCGATGATAATGATGACGTTGCGAATGAGTGTTACAAACTGTCCGTCGTTGTGCCTCCACGGCGATGCCGTCATAGCGACAAGCGTCGCTGTCCCGCGGCCAGCACGAGGTGAGCGGCGACGACGTCGTATAGCGACAAGGTCAGGCTGCCCTGTCGGCAGCAGAGGTGGCTCTCATGGCGACGACGTCGTCATCGACAGCGGCAGGCTGTTCCGTCGGCCAGCACGAGTGTGAGCTCTCACGGCGACGACGTCGTCATAGCGACAAGCGTCAGGCTGCCCTGTCGGCCAGCACGAGTGTGAGCTCTCACGGCGACGACGTCGTCATAGCGACAGGCGGCAGGCTGTCCCGTCGGCCAGCACGAGTGTGAGCTGTCACGGCGACGACGTCGTCATAGCGACAGGCGGCAGTCTGTCCCGTCGGCCAGCACGAGTGTGAGCTCTCACGGTGACGACGTCGTCATAGCGACAGGCGGCAGTCTGTCCTATCGGCCAGCACGAGTGTGAGCTCTCACGGTGTCGTCATAGCGACAGGTGGCAGTCTGTCCCGTCGGCCAGCACGAGTGTGAGTTGTCACGGCGACGACGTCGTCATAGCGACAGGCGGCAGTCTGTCCCGTCGACCAGCACGAGTGTGAGCTCTCACGGCCGTCGCTCGCAGCGGCCGTGACGCCGTCAACCTGCCAGAGCCGAGCGGTGAGCCCGACGAAGGGTCTCGCTCTGACGTCGCTCGCTGTCTTTCGCAGACATCCGGGACACGGTGAACTACAAGGAGGTGATGAAACAGTATCCTTCCTGTGCCAACCTCACACGTACCTCCTGGTGTAACCACGCACCTCCTGGCATAGCCACAGACCTCCTGGCATAGCCACAGACCTCCTGGTGTAACCACACACCTCCTGACATAGCCACAGACCACCTGACATAGCCACGCACCTCCTGACATAGCCACGCACCTCCTGGCATAGCCACAGACCTCCTGGCGTAACCACACACCTCCTGACATAGCCACAGACCACCTGACATAGCCACACACCTCCTGACATAGCCACAGACATCCTGACATAGCCACAGACCTCCTGGCGTAACCACACACCTCCTGACATAGCCACACACCTCCTGACATAGCCACAGATCACCTGCCATAGCCACAGACCTCCTGACATAGCCACAGACATCCTGACATAGCCACATACCTCCTGACATAGCCACAGACCTCCTGGCGTAACCACACACCTCCTGACATAGCCACAGACCTCCTGACATAGCCACAGACATCCTGACATAGCCACGCACCTCCTGACATAGCCACAGACATCCTGACATAGCCACGCACCTCCTGACATAGCCACAGACCTCCTGACATAGCCACAGACATCCTGACATAGCCACGCACCTCCTGACATAGCCACAGACCACCTGACATAGCCACACACCTCCTGACATAGCCACAGACCTCCTGGCGTAACCACGCACCTCCTGACATAGCCACAGACATCCTGACATAGCCACAGACCTCCTGACGTAACCACACACCTCCTGACGTAGCCACGCACCTCCTGACGTAGCCACAGACCTCCTGACATAACCACACACCTCCTGACATAGCCACGCACCTCCTGACGTAGCCACAGACATCCTGTCATAGCCACACACCTCCTGACATAGCCACGCACCTCCTGACATAGCCACAGACCACCTGGCGTAACCACGCACCTCCTGACATAGCCACAGACCACCTGACATAGCCACACACCTCCTGACATAGCCACAGACCTCCTGACGTAGCCACGCACCTCCTGACGTAGCCACAGACCTCCTGGCGTAACCACACACCTCCCGGCGTGGCTGTGTGGTTACACACCCGGCGTGGCCATTCACCTGCTGTGTGGTTACACAGCTGGCGTAGCCGGCCACACACCTGTGACTCGTGTCCTTAACCTGAGCTCAGGTACGGTCTGGGTCCCAACGGAGGCATCGTCACCGCTCTCAACCTCTTTGCAACGCGCTTTGACCAGGTGAGCGCCCATCGGCACTGCCGCTCACCGTCACCGCGCCCGTGCCGGGCATCATCGCCACCGCGCTTCCCCCGGCTATTCACGGCAACCGTATCCATGGCAACCGTATCAGTACCAACCGTATCCACGGCAACCGTATCAGTACCAACCGTATCCGTGCCAACCGTGGGTCTCCCCCGTGTTGGGGACGTCGTCTGGGTTAATCTGCACGTGGCAACCCGTGGATGATCGGGCCTAGGAGATGTTGACTACCTCGTCTGGTATACGGGAGGTCGTGGATTCCATCCCGACCCTGACGCCTGCTGCTGCTGCTGTATATTTGGAGTTTGCGTGTCTCTCATCATCATCACTGTGGCTAGGAAATGTTAGCTACCTCGCCTGGTATACGTCAGGTCATGATTCGACCCTGACGCCTGCTGCTGCTGCTGTGTATTTGGAGTTTGCGTGTCTCTCTCTCTCTCCCTGTGGCAGCCACGTGGACTTTTTTCCGGGTCCTCCGGTTTTTCGCGCCACGTTTAGGAACGAGCGTTGAGAGTTTTTGGCCGATGTCAATGTCCACACGATGAAATACGCCGCCACTGCCTTGAGCGGTCATTTGTGATGTCCATAGCTCAGTGGGCCTCACGTGNTGAAATACAAAATAGTTCGAGGGTTCACACCCCTGTCGCCTGTGTTGGAGCTCGTCGCTGAGGCTGCCGGCAATCCGTTGTGACTCCGCCTCTCCTCCTGTCGCGCAGGTGATGACCTTCATTGACAAGAGACGCAGCGAGACAGAGTGAGCCCACTCCTCTACCCCCCACCTCTTCTCTATCTACCCCACCTCTCTCTCTACCCCACCTCTCTCTCTACCCACCTCTCTCTCTACCCACCTCTCTCTCTACCCACCTCTCTCTCTACCCCACCTCTCTCATAGGTGCTCGCTAACAGCACTTGCCCCTAGAGTCTGTTAAGGCTATATGCGGGATCTTTGTTTTTGCGAGTAAGTAAGTGTGTGTGTGTACGTGTGTGTGTACGTGTGTGAGTGAGTACGTGTGAGTACATGTGCGTGTGTACTTGTGAGTGTGAGTACTTGCGTGAGTAAGTGTGTGTGTGTACGTGTGTGTGTACGTGTGTGTGTACGTGTGTGTGTACGTGTGTGAGTGAGTACGTGTGAGTACGTGTGAGTACATGTGTGAGTGAGTACGTGTGTGTGTACGTGTGTACGTGTGTGTGTACGTGTGTGAGTGAGTACGTGTGAGTACATGTGCGTGTGTACTTGCGAGTGTGAGTACTTGCGTGAGTAAGTATGCACGTGTACTTGGGAGCGGTGGTGCAGCGGTTAGCGCTACGCTGCGCTACGAACCCAGCGACTCGAGTTCGATTCCCGCTCGCGGCCAACACCGGTGACGATCATCTGAACCTGTGCTAGGCCTCTCCTAGGTCGACTCGGCCTCAAATGAGCACCTGGTGCGGTCGGGCGTGGTGCTGGCCACCCGCCCGTTCGCGTGCCGTGCCGGCCTTCGTAGGCGCTTGCCGACAGGGCACTTGCCCAGCAGTCGGCGAGGCTACACGGGGACCTTTGTGTGCTGTGTGCAGGTTTGTGGTGATCGACACGCCGGGGCAGATCGAGGTGTTCACCTGGTCGGCGTCGGGGACCATCATCACCGAGGCGCTGGCGAGTGTCTCAGCTCCTCACCACTCGCTACTCACCACTCGCTACTCACCACTCGCTACTCACCACTCACTACTCACCACTCGCTCACCACTCGCTACTCACCACTCGCTCACCACTCGCTCACCACTCGCTCACCACTTCACTCCTCACTCACCACTCGCTCACCACTCACTCGCTCGCCACTCGTTCACCACTTGCTCACCACTCACTCGCTCACCACTCGCTCACCACTCGCTCACCACTCACTCCTCACACACTATTCATTCACTACTCACTCACTATCCACTCACCACTCACCGCTCACCACTCACTACTCACCACTCACCACTATCCACTCACCGCTCACCACTCACCTACTCACCATTCACACACTATTCACTCACCACTCACACACTATCCACTCACTACTCACCACTCACACACTATTCACTCACCACTCACCACTCACTCACTCACCACTCACCACTCACTCACTACTCACTCACTATTCACTCACCACTCACCACTCACTCACCACTCACTCACCACTCACCACTATTCACTCACCGCTCACCACCACTCACTCACCACTCACTCACCACTCACTACTCACACACTATTCACTCACCACTCACCACTCACTCACCACTCACTCACTACTCACTCACTATTCACTCACCACTCACTCAGTATTCACTCACCACTCACCACTCACTCACCACTCACTCACCACTCACTCACCACTCACTACTCACTATTCACTCACCACTACTCACTCACTCACCACTCACCACTCACTCACTACTCACTCACTATTCACTCACCACTCACCACTCACTCACCACTCACTCACCACTCACCACTATTCACTCACCGCTCACACACTATTCACTCACCACTCACCACTCACTCACTCACCACTCACCACACTACTCTCACTCACCACTCACCACTCACTCACCACTCACACACTATTCACTCACCACTCACCACTCACTCACTCACCACTCACCACTCACTCACTACTCACTCACTATTCACTCACCACTCACCACTCACTCACCACTCACTCACCACTCACCACCACTCACCGCTCACCACCACTCACCACTCACTCACCACTCACTACTCACACACTATTCACTCACCACTCACCACTCACTCACCACTCACTCACCACTCACTCACTACTCACTCACTATTCACTCACCACTCACTCATCACTCACCACTCACCACTCACTCACCACTCACTCACCACCACTCACTCACCACTCACTACTCACACACTATTCACTCACCACTCACTCACCACTCATTACTCATGATAGAGGCCGACCCAAATTCGGTTTCGGTGCCGAAAGTTGGCAAATGGCCTCTTTGGGCAAACTTTTGGTTTCGGCCGAAAGTCAATTTGTAACTTCCGGTCTGGTTTCGGTTTCGGCCGAAACTGATATCGACTTTCGGTCGTCATTCGTCAACCGAAGATCTATTTGTAGAATATAACGCTGGTGCCACGTCTATCACTCTGCCTATCGGCCGGTCAGTCGGCGCTAGGCAATCCTGTGCGATAGGCTGCAAACACCCGCACACACACGTCAGCAGCAGCGAGGTTACGGCCGCAACATCGTCTCTGCTAATGTAGATACGGCCTGTCAACAGCCCGTCTGGCTGAATGCGGAAAAACTTTTGATTCTTAACTACAACATTCGTTTGTTTGGCTATGATTACTAAGTAAATAACACAAAAGATTTGCTATTGAGCTACTCTTACTGCAGCCTCTAAATGATTAGTTCTAGATTTATTTGTAATTAAAGTAGCATTGCATCGTGACATTTCATAAATCTTGTGTCCGCTAACTTTGGTTGTGTAACTTTCTGTTTCGGTCTCGGCCGAAAGTGAAGTTCAACTTTCGATTTCGGCTGAAACCAGAAATCCAGTTTTGGTCGGCCTCTACTCACCCATTCATAATTGATGTTTGTGTTGGCCACGTAATGATCAGTTTGTGTTGTAAGATCCTCCACCACCCAACACACCCAAACAAATTAAATTGACGTGTGGACATTTGTGTGTCCGCTGTCTCCCCCGTGTCTCCCCGTGCCTCTCGAACCCCGTGTCTCCCCGTGTCTCCCTGGTGCCTCCCCGTGCCTCCCCGTGTTTCCCCGTGTCTCCCCGTGTCTCTCCGTGTCTCCCCGTGTCTCTCCGTGTCTCCCCGTGTCTCCCGCAGGCCTCCACGTTCCCCACCGTGGTGCTGTACGTGATCGACACCTCTCGCAGCGTGAGCCCCGTCACCTTCATGTCCAACATGCTCTACGCATGCAGGTGGGGGTCGGCCTTGCTCTGCGCCCGCGCTGCTTCTTCCCGCCCTCGTGTTTGGCGACCGCCGCCGTTCCCCGCGCCGTTGAATTTCGTTTCAGCCGAGTTTTACCCCCCCCCCCCCCTCCCCCCCTTGCCTGACCCGACGTGGATCTGAGACTGAAGTGAATGAATGAATGAGCGTCGATATTTTAACCAATCCTCACTGTCCATAACGCGGCTGTTTATGTTGGGTGAGACCGCCACACGTTGTGTCGTCGTTAAACCCGCCACCACCCGACACAGCCAACCAGCAAGGGTCGTCACGTGAACAGAACGTGGCAATTCGTGACGAGTACAGCAACACACGTGTGTGTCGGAGTCACCACACACATGTTGTGCCGTGTGCGGCGAGGAGGAGCCGTAGCCCAGCTTTGCCAGGAGAGGGCGGTACAGCAAAGTGTGAACCAATCTCACCTCTCTCTCTCCAGCAGGGGATCGAGTGTTTCCCCCTCGCCCACAACCAATCTCATCTCTCTCTCCAGCAGGGGATCGAGTGTTTCCCCCTCGCCCACACGCGTGGTTTTCTGTGGGCGCTCCGATTTCCTCCCACACGTCAACACTCAGTCTTTGGTGAAGTTTGGTCGCGTAACTTTCCCCCGCGGGGGCTCTCACTCATCCAGCAGTGGAGTGTGACGACAGTGGGCTCCGTGCAGCCGGATTGGGGTCGTCGCCATGTGATGGTAACGATGGTGATGGTGTTGGTGGATGGTGTTGACGGTGTTGACGGTGTTGACGGTGTTGACGTTGATGGTGTTGATGGTGTTGATGGTGTTGATGTTGATGGTGTTGATGTTGATGGTGTTGATGTTGATGGTGTTGATGTTGATGGTATGTTGATGGTGTTGATGTTGATGGTTTGTTGATGGTGTTGATGTTGATGGTGTGAATGTTGATGGTGTTGATGTTGATNGTGTTGATGTTGTTGATGTTGATGGTGTTGATGTTGATGGTGTTGATGTTGCAGATCCTGTACAAGCTCTTCATCGTGGTGATGAACAAGGTGATCACATCGACGCTGCTAATGTTACACCACGCTACACACAACCAAGCTACCCGACACCACGCTAATGAACAACGCTACACACATCACACACGCTACACACGCTACATGCTACACACACACGTTACACGCTACACACACGCTACACACGACACACACGCTACACGCTACATGCACGCTACATGCTACACACACGCGTTACACGCTAAGCACACGCTACACACACGTGTTACATGCTACACACACACTACACGCTACGTGCACGCTACACGCTATACACACACTACACGCTACACACACGCTACACGCTACACGCTACACACACGCGCTACACGCTAAGCACACGCTACACACACGCTACACACACGCTATTGTGTGTGTAATGTGTGTGTGATATCGCGTACCACGTGTCTCCGCGCGTGCAGACGGACATCGTGTCGCACGAGTTTGCGCTGGAGTGGATGCAGGACCTGGAGCTGTTCCACGAGGCGCTGGAGCAGGACTCCTCCTACAGCAGCAACCTCAGCCGCTCCCTCAGCCTCGTGCTCGACACCTTCTACACCGACCTGCGGTAGGACGCACACACGCACGCCGTAGCCTCCACCACACACGCCGTAGCCTCCACCACGCACACCGTAGCCTGCACCACACACACCGACAACGCTCCCCACGGAGCCTCCGGCACCGTGACCCACGCCGTGACCCACGCAGTGACCCCGTGTCGTGACCCTGCACCGTGACCCTGCACCGTGACCCACGCCGTGACCCACGCAGTGACCCCGTGTCGTGACCCCGCACCGTGACCCACGCCGTGACCCACACCGTGACCCCGCACCGTGACCCGCACCGTGACCCCGCACCGTGACCCACGCCGTGACCCCGCACCGTGACCCGCAGGTGGTGGGCGTCTCTGCGGTGACGGGCGCTGGGATGTGGAGCTGTTGAGCCGTGGAGAAAGCGAGGGAGGAGTACGCGAGGTACACACACGCACTGGTGCACACGTACACACGTGCACACACACACTCACTCACACGCACACACACGTACACACACGCACACACACACTCACACACACACACACGTACACACACGTACACACACGTACACACACGTACACACGTGCACACACACACTCACTCACACGCACACACACGTACACACACGCACACACACACTCACACACACACACACGTACACACACGTACACACACGTACACACACGTACACACGTGCACACACACACTCACTCACACGCACACACACGTACACACACGCACACACACTCACACACACACACACGTACACACACGTACACACACGTACACACACACACTCACTCACACTCACTCACTCACACTCACTCACTCACATACACTCACTCACACTCACTCACACACACACGTACACAGTGAGTGTTGGAGGGAGCTGTGGACGCGAGGTGTTGTTGTTGNGTTGTGTTGTTGTGTTGTTGTTGTTGTGTTGAGGTGGGCTCTGTGTGCTGCTCGCTTGGCAGGAATATCGGCCCGAGTACGAACGCCTCAAGCAGATCAAGGTGAGAGAACCCCCCCCACTCCCTCCACGCCCCCACTCCCCCCACCCCCCTCCCACTCCCCTAACCCCCCCACTCCCTCCATTCCCACCTCCCCCCCACTCCTGCTGCTGTTGCTGCTGCTGCTGCTCCTGCTGCTCCTGCTGCTGCTGCTGCTGCTGCTGCTGTTGCTGCTGCTCCTGCTGCTGCTCCTGCTGCCTGCTGCTGCGCCTGCTGCTGCTNCTGCTGCTGCTGCTGCGCTGCTGCTCCTGCTGCTGCTGCTGCTGCTGCTCCTGTGCTGCTGCTGCTCCTGCTGCTGCTCCTGCTGCTGCTCCTGCTGCTGCTGCTGCTGCTGCTCGCTGCTGCTGCTCCTGCTGCTGCTGCTGCTGCTGCTGCTCCTGCTGCTGCTGCTCCTGCTGCTGCTGCTCCTGCTGCTGCTGCTGCTGCTCCTGCTGGCTGCTGCTCCTGCTGCTGCTCCTGCTGCTGCTCCTGCTGCTGCTGCTGCTCCTGCTGCTGCTCCTGCTGCTGCTGCTGCTGCTCCTGCTGCTGCTGCTGCTGGCTAAATGGTAATTGTCGCGATTCCGTCAGGAGGAGGAAGCCGCCAGGCGGCAGCAGGAGCAGCTGACTCGGCTGCACAAGGACCTGGGCGCAGTGCACATGGGCACCGTGAGCGGTGCGTAAACAACAACAACAACGACAACAACAACAACGACGAGACAAAGCTTCCCCGGGTAGCCCACGCCGTCCGGGGCAAGTGCCGTTAGCGAGCAGCGGCGGCGGGGCAGCTACGAAGGCCGCACTCACCAACTCACTCACTCACCAACTCANCATCTCACTCACCCACTCACCATCTCACTCACTCACTCACTCACTCACTCACTCACTCACTCACCATCTCACTCACTCACCAACCCACTCACCATCTCACTCACTCACTCACTCACTCACCATCTCACTCACTATCTCACTCACTCANCCACTCACTCGCCATCTCACTCACTCACCATCTCCACCCACCATCTCACTCACTCACTCACTCGCCAACTCACCATCTCACTCACCAACTCACCATCTCACTCACTAACTCACCATCTCACTCACTCACCCACCATCTCACTCACTCACCAACTCACCATCTCACTCACCAACTCACCATCTCACTCACCAACTCACCATCTCACTCACCAACGCACTCACCAACTCACCATCTCACTCACCAACTCACCATCTCACTCACCATCTCACTCACCCACTCACCATCTCACTCACCAACTCACTCACCAACTCACCATCTCACTCACCAACTCACCATCTCACTCACCAACTCACCATNTCACTCACCAACTCACCATCTCACTCACCAACTCACCATCTCACTCACCCACTCACCATCTCACTCACCCACTCACCATCTCACTCACCAACTCACCATCTCACTCACAAACTCACCATCTCACTTACCCACTCACCATCTCACTCACCAACTCATCATCTCACTCACCACTCACCATCTCGCTCACTCACCTACTCACCATCTCACTCATCCACTCACCATCTCGCTCACCATCTTACTCACCATCTCGCTCACTCACCCACTCACCATCTCACTCACCAACTCACCATCTCACTCACCCACTCACCATCTCGCTCACTCACCTACTCACCATCTCACTCATCCACTCACCATCTCGCTCACCATCTTACTCACCATCTCGCTCACTCACCCACTCACCATCTTACTCACTCACCATCTCACTCACCCACTCACCATCTCGCTCACTCACCATCTCACTCACTCACCATCTAACTCACTCACCCACTCACTCACGCATCTCACTCACTCACCCACTCACTCACCATCTCACTCACCATCTCGCTCTTGCAAGTGACACTGGTCTCCTGCTCTCTTGAGTAGTTCTCAGCTGGCTACACGACAGCAAGTTGAAACTTGAGTATCATATCTCGTGTCTCCCCTAACCACGTGTCTCCCCCGTGTCCCCGCGTGTCTCCGTGTGTCTCCCTGCGTGTCTCTCCCCCCACTCCCCCCGTGTCTTCCTCCGTGTCTCCCCCCCTCTCCCCGCGTGTCTCCCCGTGTCGCCCCCCGTGTCTCCCCCCCCCCCCGTGTCTCTCCGCGTGTTCCCCCCCCCCCCCCCCCCNAGAGGCGGAGGTGGTGCTGCGGCCAGGCCCTCGGAGCTGCTGCTCACGAGGGCGGCGGCGACAACAACTACGGCGAGGACGACGGCCACAGCGACGACGACCTCGAGCGTGAGGCCCTCACCCCCCTCACCTCGTCACTCACCCCCTCACCACCCCTACCTCGTCACTCACCCC
Organism: Lethenteron camtschaticum; assembly: GCA_018977245.1. Classification (NCBI taxonomy): domain Eukaryota; kingdom Metazoa; phylum Chordata; class Hyperoartia; order Petromyzontiformes; family Petromyzontidae; genus Lethenteron; species Lethenteron camtschaticum. The sequence continues at coordinate 1,791,329 of MU249645.1, read as the reverse complement.
CTCACCCCCTCACCCCCTCACCACCCTCACCACCCTCACCACCCTCACCTCGTCACTCACCCCCCTCACCCCTCTCACCCCCTCACCTCGTCACTCACCCCCTCACCCCTCTCACCCCCTCACCTCGTCACTCACCCCCCTCACCCCTCTCACCCCCTCACCTCGTCACTCACCCCCCTCACCCCCTCACCCCTCACCTCGTCACTCACCCCCCTCACCCCTCTCACCACCCTCACCTCGTCACTCACCCCTTCACCACCCTCACCTCGTCACTCACCCCCCTCACTCCCCTCACCTCGTCACTCACCCCCCTCACCACCCTCACCTCGTCAGCTGCACGCGCTCAGAACCCGGCGACCCGAGTTCGATTCCCGCTCACGATCAACAACGGCGGCGAACAATTGAACCGGTTTTTGGGCCTTCCCCTAGGTCCGCTCGGCCTCAAACGAGTACCCGGTGCGGTGTGTAGTAAGCGTCGCCACTCGGGAGACAAAGGCGGCCGGGCGTGGCGGGAGGGGGCTGGCCCCCCGAGCTGTTTGTGGTTCTGTTTTGCTGCAGGCACAGAAGAGAGCAACGAGGGCACCTCGTTCTTGAACTTCATCCAGAAGGACCCCAAGAAGCTGTGATGGTGGCCCCCCCCCCTGCCCCGGGCCCCTTGGGGGGGGGGTCACGTGGCTCCAGGAGAGAGGCTCTGGGCTCGACTCCCACTCGGGGCCCCCCCCTCCGCATGCAGCCCCCCCCCCCTCCGTTGTGCACGAGCCGTGAGCGTGGAGTTGGATGGGTGGAGTTTGTTCCCCCCCACCCTCCCCCACTCCACCCACTCACCCCCCACTCCACACTCACCCCCACCCACCCACTCCCCCCACTCCACACTCACACCCCCACTCCACACCAACACCCCCACTCACACCCCGCCCCCACTCCACCCACTCACCCCCACCCACCCACTCCCCCCACTCCACACTCACACCCCACTCCACCCACTCACCCCACTCCACACTCACACCCCCACTCACACCCCCCCACCCACTCCACCCCACTCCACACTCACACCCCCACTCCACCCCCCCACCCACTCCCCCCCACTCCACACTCACACCCCCACTCCACCCCCCCACCCACTCCCCCCCACTCCACACTCACACCCCCACTCCACCCACTCCACCCACTCCCCTCCACCCACTCCACCCACTCCACCACTCCCCCTCCACCCACTCCCCCCACTCCACACTCACACCCACTCCACCCACTCCCCCTCCACCCACACTCACCCCACACCCCAATCACACCCCCCGCCCCCACTCCACCCCCCACCCACCCACCCACTCCCCCCACTCCACACTCACACCCCCACTCCACCCCCCCACGCACACCCCCACCACCCACTCCCCTCCACCCACACTCACCCCACACCCCCAATCACACTCCCCCCACTTACCCCCACCCCCCCACACACCACCCTGCCCCCCACCCACGTTCCGCATTGTGCGAGTCACGTGTTGACGTTGGTCGCGGTGGGTGACGATGTGGGGATGGGAGCTGTACATTTGATCGGCGTTTCTTAATTTAAGTATAAAAAATAAAGTCGCAACAGCTTGTGAATGTGTCGCCTCCGTGTGTGGCGTTTGTGTTGTACGCATGTTTATGTTGAACTCGATGTGGTGTGTGTTACATGTGTTACATGTGTTGTGTGTGTTACATGGGTTGTGTGTTACATGAGTTGTGTGTTAGTTACATGGGTTGTGTGTGTTACATGGGTTGTGTGTTACATGTATTGTGTGTGTTACATGTGTTGTGTTACATGGGTTGTGTGTGTACATGTGTGTTAGTTACATGTGTTGTGTGTTAGTTACATGTGTTGTGTGTTAGTTACATGTGTTGTGTGTGTTACATGTATTGTGTGTGTTACATGTGTTGTGTTAGATGGTTGTGTGTTACATGGGTTGTGTTAGATGGTTGTGTTAGGTTCTCTCATAGTTATTTAGTGTTAATCATAAAAGGACTCTTACTAAAATGCTCGTGGGTTAATGGTTTATCACACACACTCCTTATATGGGCATCAAGGGGCGGGCATGCTAATGGTTTATCACACCCACTCCTTATATGGGCATCAATGGGCGGAGCGTGCTAACGGTTTATCACACTCACTCCTTATATGGGCATCACGGGGGGCGGTTCGTAGTTAACGGTTTATCACACCCACTCCTTATATGGGCATCACGGGGGCGGTGGGGTTGGGTCGTGGCGCCTTGGTTACCATGGTGACGCGATGTGCGCGCCTTGTATGGGCATCGTGAGCTCGGGGCGAGGTGGGGGTGGGGGAGCCGGGTGGCTCCTGCGCGTGGGCCACCGTGGGGGGGGGGGGGGGCTGGGGGCTGAGGGGTGGGGGGATGAGGGGGGGGGATGAGGGGTGGGGCTGAGTGGGGGGGCGCCTCCTTATAAGGCGGAGCGCGCGCGCCACGCCGCTCACAACGGAGGCTCTGAGCGCGCGACTGCCCCCCCCCGTGCCCCACCACTCTCGTGCCCCCACCACCACTCTCGTGCCCCCCACCACTCTCGTGCCCCCACCACCACTTCGCCCCCACCACTCTCGTGCCCCCCACCACTCAGCGGATCTCTGAAGCGATGGTGAGTTGCGAGCACCCCCCCCCTCAAACACACCCGCCCCTCGCGTTGTATTCCACAGTGCAGATTAGCATGGGGGGGGAGAGGGGGTATAGAATTGACAGTACACATTGACGCGGTCGTAGTCTATCTCGATGTCACGCAGCGGTACGGGGGAGGGGGTCTAGTGACACGACGAGTGGTGAGGGGGTCTAGTGACACGACGAGGGGTGAGGGGGTCTAGTGACACGACGAGGGGTGAGGGGGTCAGTGACACGACGAGTGGTGAGGGGGTCTAGTGACACGACGAGTGGTGAGGGGGTCTGACGATACGACGATGGTGAGGGGGTCTGACGACACGTCGAGTGGTGAGGGGGTCTAGTGACACGACGAGTGGTGAGGGGTCTAGTGACACGACGAGTGGTGAGGGGGTCTAGTGACACGTCGAGTGGTGAGGGGGTCTAGTGACACGACGAGGGGTGAGGGGTCTAGTGACACGTCGAGGGTGAGGGGGTCTAGTGACACGACGAGGGTGAGGGGGTCTAGCGACACGACGAGTGGTGAGGGGGTCTAGTGACACGACGAGGGGTGAGGGGGTCTAGTGACACGACGAGGGTGAGGGGGTCTAGCGACACGACGAGGGGTGAGGGGGTCTAGTGACACGACGAGGGGTGAGGGGTCTAGTGACACGACGAGTGGTGAGGGGGTCTAGCGACACGACGAGGGGAGGGGGTCTAGCGACACGACGAGTGGTGAGGGGGTCTAGCGACACGACGAGTGGTGAGGGGTCTAGTGACACGACGAGTGTGAGGGGGTCTAGCGACACGACGAGGGGTGAGGGGTCTGACGACACGACGCATCAATTACCGCAGACACTCGGTACATGTCACATAGTGCACGTGGAGACGTGTAGGAGATGTGTAGATGTGTATGAGATGTGTATGATGAGATGTGTAGATGTGTATGAGATGTGGAGATGTGTAGGAGATGTGTAGATGTATAGATGTGTAAGAGACATGTATGAGATGTATATGAGATGTGTATGAGATGTTCGCTTGCGTGCACGGAGATTCGGGACGAGCTGATTAAAGAGTTAATGAGACTCGCGGCCACGTTACTTTTCCTACCCCACATTGGCGCGGCGTTTACATTTAATTCCGTACACCGCACAAGCACACCCAGAGCCGCTTGGCGCTGTGGAAGCCGCTGCACACACACAGAGAGTGAGTGACTGTGTGTGTGAGTGGCTGAGTGAGTGGCTGGTGAGTGACTGTGTGTGTGAGTGGCTGTGTGAGTGACTGTGTGAGTGACTGACTGAGTGACTGAGTGAGTGACTGTGTGAGTGGCTGTGTGAGTGACTGTGTAGTGAGTGGCTGTGTGAGTGGCTGGTGAGTGACTGTGTGTGTGAGTGACTGTGTGAGTGGCTGAGTGAGTGGCTGGTGAGTGACTGTGTAGTGAGTGGCTGAGTGAGTGGCTGGTGAGTGACTGTGTGGTGAGTGGCTGAGTGAGTGGCTGGTGAGTGACTGTGTGTGTGAGTGGCTGAGTGAGTGGCTGTGTGAGTGACTGTGTGAGTGACTGAGTGAGTGGCTGTGTGAGTGGCTGTGTGAGTGACTGTGTGAGTGGCTGNGTGAGTGACTGTGTGAGTGGCTGTGTGAGTGGCTGGTGAGTGGCTGGTGAGTGACTGTGTGGTGAGTGGCTGAGTGAGTGAGTGACTGTGTGTGTGAGTGGNTGAGTGAGTGGCTGGTGCAGTGACTGAGTGAGTGAGTGGCTGTGTGAGTGAGTGGCTGTGTGAGTGGCTGGTGAGTGAGTGAGTGGCTGAGTGACTGTGTGAGTGGCTGGTGAGTGACTGTGTGTGTGAGTGGCTGAGTGAGTGGCTGAGTGACTGTAGTGAGTGGCTGAGTGAGTGAGTGGCTGAGTGAGTGACTGTGTGTGTGAGTGAGTGACTGTGTGAGTGAGTGGCTGAGTGAGTGACTGTGTGTGAGTGGCTGTGAGTGAGTGGCTGAGTGAGTGAGTGGCTGTGTGAGTGAGTGGCTGTGTGAGTGAGTGAGAGGCGTGTGTGAGTGAGAGGCTGTGTGAGTGAGAGGCTGTGTGAGTGAGTGGCTGTGTGAGTGGCTGTGTGAGTGANTGTGTGAGTGAGTGCTGAGTGAGTGAGTGCTGAGTGAGTGACTGTGTGAGTCAGTGACTGTGTGAGTGACTGTGTGAGTGAGTGGCTGAGTGAGTGCTGTGTGAGTGAGTGAGTGATNGTGTGAGTGAGTGGCTGAGTGAGTGACTGTGTGAGTGACTGTGTGCAGTGAGTGAGTGAGTGAGTGNCTGAGTGAGTGAGTGGCTGAGTGGGTGAGTGAGTGNCTGTGTGAGTGAGTGAGTGATTGTGTGAGTGAGTGGCTGAGTGAGTGAGTGGTCTGTGTGAGTGACTGAGTGAGTGACTGTGTGAGTGAGTGACTGTGTGAGTGAGTGGCTGAGTGAGTGAGTGGCTGAGTGAGTGGATGTGTGAGTGAGTGACTGCGTGAGTGAGTGCTGAGTGAGTGAGTGAGTGACTGTGTGAGTGAGTGAGTGGCTGGTGAGTGAGTGGCTGAGTGAGTGGCTGCGTGAGTGAGTGGCTGTGTGAGTGAGTGGCTGTGTGAGTGAGTGGCTGTGTGAGTGAGTGGCTGAGTGAGTGTGAGTGAGTGAGTGAGTCTGTGTGAGTGGCTGAGTGAGTGAGTGTGTGAGTGAGTGAGTGAGTGAGTGAGTGANTGTGTGAGTGAGTGAGTGAGTGAGTTGTGTGAGTGTGACTGTGTGAGTCAGTGACTGTGTGAGTGAGTGACTGTGTGAGTGAGTGACTGTGTGAGTCTGAGTGAGTGTGTGAGTGAGTGGCTGTGTGAGTGAGTGACTGTGTGAGTGAGTGACTGTGTNAGTGAGTGGCTGAGTGAGTGAGTGTGTGAGTGAGTGGCTGTGTNAGTGAGTGGCTGAGTGAGTGGCTGTGTGAGTGGGTGTGTGAGTGGGTGGTGTAGTGCTGAGTGAGTGACTGTGTGAGTGAGTGACTGTGTGAGTGAGTGNCTGAGTGAGTGAGTGACTGTGTGAGTGTGTGAGTGAGTGGCTGTGTGAGTGAGTGGGTGTGTGAGTGAGTGGCTGTGTGAGTGGCTGAGTGAGTGACTGAGTGAGTGAGTGGTTGTGTGAGTGAGTGACTGAGTGAGTGGTGAGTGAGTGAGTGACGTGTGAGCGAGTGGCTGTGTGAGTGAGTGGCTGAGTGAGTGGGTGGTGAGTAGCTGTGTGAGTGAGTGGCTGAGTGAGTGACTGTGTGAGTGAGTGGCTGATGAGTGAGTGGCTGTGTGAGTGAGTGTGTGAGTGAGTGGCTGAGTGAGTGTCTGAGTGAGTGGCTGAGTGAGTGATGTGTGAGTGAGTGATGAGTGAGTGGCTGAGTGAGTGAGTGTGACTGAGTGAGTGAGTGGCTGTGTGAGTGAGTGGGTGAGTGACTGAGTGAGTGGCTGAGTGAGTGGCTGAGTGAGTGTCTGAGTGAGTGAGTGAGTCTGTGTGAGTGAGTGATGTGAGTGAGTGGCTGCGTGGAGTGAGTGGCTGTGTGAGTGAGTGGCTGTGTGAGTGAGTGGCTGTGTGAGTGAGTGGCTGAGTGAGTGAGTGAGTGAGTGAGTGTCTGTGTGAGTGGGTGTTTGAGTGAGTGANNNTGTGTGAGTGAGTGANTGAGTGAGTGANGNTGTGTGAGTGAGTGAGTGAGTGAGTGTGTGAGTCAGTGACTGTGTGAGTGAGTGACTGTGTGAGTGAGTGACTGTGTGAGTGAGTGTGTGAGTGAGTGGCTGAGTGAGTGACTGTGTGAGTGAGTGACTGTGTGAGTGAGTGGCTGAGTGAGTGAGTGTGTGAGTGAGTGGCTGTGTGAGTGAGTGGCTGTGTGAGTGGGTGTGTGAGTGGGTGGGTGTGTGAGTGGCTGTGTGAGTGAGTGACTGTGTGAGTGAGTGACTGTGTGAGTGAGTGGCTGAGTGAGTGAGTGACTGTGTGAGCGTGGCTGTGTGAGTGAGTGGCTGTGTNAGTGAGTGTGTGAGTGAGTGGCTGTGTGAGTGAGTGGCTGAGTGAGTGAGTGGCTGAGTGAGTGGTGAGTGAGTGAGTGGCTGAGTGAGTGACTGAGTGAGTGGCTGAGTGAGTGGCTGAGTGTGAGTGTGAGTGAGTGGCTGAGTGAGTGAGTGCTGAGTGAGTGAGTGAGTGAGTGACTGAGTGAGTGGCTGAGTGAGTGAGTGTGNCTGAGTGAGTGAGTGGCTGAGTGAGTGANCTGAGTAGCTGAGTGACTGAGTGAGTGGCTGTGTGAGTGAGTGGCTGAGTGAGTGTCTGAGTGAGTGGTGGCTGAGTGTGTGAGTGGGTGGCTGTGTGAGTGTGAGTGTGTGAGTGAGTGGCTGAGTGAGTGANTGTGTGAGTGCTGTGTGAGTAGTGTGTGAGTGAGTGACTGGTGAGTGAGTGACTGTGTGAGTCAGTGAGTGTGTGAGTGAGTGGCTGTGTGAGTGAGTGACTGTGTGAGTGAGTGACTGTGTGAGTGAGTGGCTGAGTGAGTGAGTGTGTGAGTGAGTGGCTGTGTGAGTGAGTGCTTGGTGAGTGAGTGGGTGTGTGAGTGGGTGGTGTGTGATGGTGTGTGAGGTGAGTGAGTGAGTGAGTGTGAGTGAGTGNCTGCTGTGAGTGAGTGGCTGTTGAGTGAGTGTTGTGAGTGGGTGGTGGTGGGTGTATGAGTGGGTGTGTGATGNCTGTGTGAGTGGAGTGNCTGTGTGAGTGAGTGGGTGTGTGAGGGTGGGTGNATGAGTTGTTGAGTGGCTGTGTGGTGAGTGGGTGGTGGTGGGTGTGTGAGTGGGTGGGATGATGCTGATGAGTGAGTGGCTGAGTGAGTGATGGCGTTGATGATGGTGCTGTGTGAGTGAGTGAGTAGTGTGGTGGCTGTGTGAGGGTGGTGGCTGTNTATGATGGCATGGGCTGAGCGGTNTCTGTGTGNGTGAGTGAGTAGCTGTGTGAGTGAGTGGTAGCTGTGGTGGTGGTGCTGTGTAGTGTGGGCTGTGCTGCTNTTTGTCNCCCTGCTGTGCTGGTTTCAGGCTGCGTTCTCAATGCGCTGTTACTGGCGGTCTCCATAGCCNGCGTGAACGCGCATCAGCTGCCCACNCACACATCACAGCAACCACACACACCCATCACCTACACACCACNCACCTACACACCACACCACATATCACNCACAGCACCCCCCCANANACACCANCACCAACACCACCCACCAAGNCACCCACACACCACNCACCTACACAACNCACACACGCACAGNCACCCACACACCACACACCACACACCANCAGCACACCCACACAGGATCACCACCCACACACACAGGACCCACACACAGGCACCCACACACATCACACATCAGCACCCACAGNCACCCACACCACAGGACCCACACANACGACACCCACANACATCANACAGCACCCACACCAACACANCCACATCAGNCACCCACACNCACATCACCACATCACCTACACACCACACACACAGCACCACACACACCACACACCTACACACCACTACACACCCACACAGCACCCACACATCACNCAGCACCCACAGGTTACCTACACACCACNCACGCACACACAAGACAAATATCCCCACCCCCCGTATACCTTCACAGGCTGTTGGGCAAGGGCTGTCAGGGGCCATCNATCAGACCGCACGGCATGGAGGGGGGAGGGGGGCGACCTCGACAATAAATCTGCAGCCGGCGGCGATGTTCGCTTCGTGAATATTATCGATCCTNGCTCGTTGCTGCTGGATTAAATATCGGCCGTTCTATAGGATTCGGGAAGGGCGGGGGGTCTAACAGTCGGGGAGAGGGGGTCGTGAGCAGATCTNTGNGTCCCGACTACTCGTGGGTGGCCCGTGAGCGAACAGCAGCAGCAGTAGCGCTGCTGTGCTGCTGCACTAGCGCCTGCTGCTGCTGCTGCACACGCCTAGTGCTGCTGCAGCACTGGCGCCTGCTGCTTCTGCACACTGGCGCCTGCTGCTGCAGCANCACTGGCGCCTGCTGCTGCTGCAGCACTGGCGCCTGCTGCTGCTGCTGCAGCACTGGCGCCTGCTGCTTCTGCANCANCAGGCGCCACTGCTGCCAGCAGGGCGCCTGCTGCTGTGACGGCTGCCGGCANCACATGGGGGGGGGGGGGCAGCACCACCAGCACCACGCCAGCCCCACCACGCCAGCACTACCACCACGCCACCACCACCACCACGCCAGCACCACCACGCCACCACCACCACTACTACCACCACTACCACCACCACCACCACCACGCCAGCACTACCACGCCACCACCACCACCACCACGCCAGCACCACCACTACTACCACCACNACCACCACCACGCCACCACCCCACCACCACCACCACGCCACCACCACCACCACGCCAGCACCACCACCACGCCAGCACACCACCACCACGCCACCACCACCACCACGCCAGCACCACCACCACGCCACCACACGCCAGCACACCACCACGCCACCACCACCACCACCACGCCACCACCACTACGCATCACCACCACCACGCCAGCACCACCACGCCAGCACTACCACGCCAGCACAACCACGCCAGCACTACCACCACGCCACCACCACCACCACGCCACCACCACCACCACTACGCCACCACCACCACGCCAGCACTACCACGCCACCACCACCACTACCACCACCACCACCACCACCACCACGCCAGCACTACCACGCCACCACCACCACTACCACCACCACTACCACCACCACCATTACTACCACCACCACCACCACGCCACCACCACCACCACTACCACCACTACCACCACCACCACCACCACGCCACACTACCACGCCCGTTAGGAAGTCTGCAAGTCGCTGGCAGTGGCCCAGCGGCCCGTGTAGGCTCCACGGTGGGTGGGCCTTTGCTTTGTGCGCCGTGTGGATGNCGCGCGTCCAAGCTGCAGGCGGCCGCCGGGAATTCTCTCGAGTCGAGGAATGTGTGGGGGGTGGTGGGGTGGGGGGTGGTGTGGGGNTGGTGTGGGGGGGTGTGTGGGTGAGTGTGGGGGGNTGTGTGGACGTCGGTGGGNGGGGGGGGTGAGTGTGGGGTGAGTGTGGGGGTGAGTGTGGGGTGAGTGTGGCTGTGTGGGGTGAGTGTGAGTGTGGGGGTGAGGTGTGGGTGAGTGTGGACGTGTGAGGGTGAGCGAGGGGGTGAGTGTGGGGGGGGGGGTGTGTGTGGGGGTGAGTATGGGGGTGTGGGGGGGTGAGTGTGGGGTGAGTGTGGGGTGAGTGTGGGGTGAGTGTGGCTGTGTAGAGGGTGAGTGTGAGTGTGGGGGTGAGTGTGTGGGTGAGTGTGGGCGTGTGAGGGTGAGCGAGGGTGAGTGTGAGGGTGAGCGAGGGTGGTGATGTGTGACTGGTGAGAGTTATCGGGGGGCGTCTGTGCAGTGCCCACCAAGCGCCTCCTCCCTTGTGTGTGCTCCATCCCCTCGCCTGTCTGTCTGTTGCCTGTCTGTCTGTCTCTATGCTAGGTTGCCTGTCTCTGTCTGCCTGTTGTCTGTCTGTCTGTGTCTCTATCTCTCAGTGGTATCCATTTGTCCGTATGCTTGCATGTCTGTCCATTATACGCACAGAAGTATGTGGATCATGTGAGTCTATGGGTCTCTGTGTGAGTCTATGGGTCTCTGTGTAAGTCTATGGGTCTCTGTGTGAGTCTATGGGTCTCTGTGTAAGTCTATTGGTCTCTGTGTAAGTCTATGGGTCTCTGTGTAAGTCTATGGGTCTCTGTGTAAGTCTATGGGTCTCTGTGTATGTCTATGGATCTCTGTGTGAGTCTATGGGTCTCTGTGTATGTCTATGGATCTCTGTGTGAGTCTATGGGTCTCTGTGTATGTCTATGGGTCTCTGTGTATGTCTATGGGTCTCTGTGTGAGTCTATGGGTCTCTGTGTATGTCTATGGGTCTCTGTGTATGTCTATGGGTCTCTGTGTATGTCTATGGGTCTCTGTGTGAGTCTATGGGTCTCTGTGTATGTGGGTCTCTGTGTGAGTCTATGGGTCTCTGTGTGAGTCTATGGGTCTCTGTGAGTCTATGGGTCTCTGTGTATGTCTATGGGTCTCTGTGTGAGTCTATGGGTCTCTGTGTATGTCTATGGGTCTCTGTGTATGTCTATGAGGGCAGGGAAAGAGGAAAATGGAGAGAGAGATGGAGAGGAACGGGGCGGCGGCGCTGCCAGCGACGTAGTGCAGAGGGATGAGAGGGGGGAGGGAGAGCGATGGGGGAGATGGGGAGGGGGTGTGAAGAGAGAGAGGCAGATGGGGGGTGGGAAGAGATAAAAGCAGAGAGAGAGAGACGCTGTGTACATGTCGCTAATTTGAGTAAATACGCGGCCACACGCGGAGAGAGTTGAGAGCGAGAGAGTTGAGAGCGAGAGTTCTAACGGGATGAGTGCAGCGGGGGAGGGGAGGGGAGGGGGGCTGTGGGAGATGAATCACGGCGCGCTCCCACGGCAGCGCCCTCCGTTCCTCCCGCATTGAGTCTCAGCAGACACAGTGGGGCGCACGGGCGGGTGTGCGTTGAATATGAGAGTGAATGTGTGTGTGTGTTGAATATTAGAGTGAATGTGTGTGCGTTGAATACGAGAGTGAATGTGTGTGTGTTGAATGAGAGTGAATTTGTGTGTGTTGAATTTGAGAGTGAATGTGTGTGTGCGTTGAATACGAGAGTGAATGTGTGTGTTGAATTTGAGAGTGAATGTGTGTGTGTTGAATATTAGAGTGAATGTGTGTGTGCGTTGAATACGAGAGTGAATGTGTGTGTTGAATTTGAGAGTGAATTTGTGTGTGTTGAATTTGAGAGTGAATGTGTGTGCGTTGAATGAGAGTGAATGTGTGTGTGTGTTGAATTGAGAGTGAATGTGTGTGTGNTGAATATTAGAGTGAATGTGTGTGTGTTGAATATTTAAGTGANTGTGTGTGTGTGTTGTTTGGAGTGATTGTGTGTGGGGTGTGGAGTGATTTGTGTGTGTGTTGTATTTAAGTTGTGTGTGTGTGCTGTGTGGAGGGATTTGTGTGTGTGCTGTGTGGAGGGATGTGTTTGTGTGTTCAGTGTGAATGTTTGGTCACCTGCTTCCTCCAGTTGTCTGGACCCCCCCCCCCCCATCTGTGTGCCCTCCAAATAACGTCACGGTGGTGGCGGTGGCGGTGGTGGTGGCGGTGGTGGTGGCACTCGCCAACAGCAACACGCCTCGGTTCGATTTCCCACTCGGGGGCCTTCCTGTGCTGAGTTCGTACGATCTCCCCCTGTTCTACAGAGTGAGTGGGTGAGCGGAGTTTGTGTGATCTCCCCCTGTTCTACAGAGTGAGTGAGTGGAGTTTGTGTGATCTCACCCTGTTCTACAGAGTGAGTGAGTGGAGTTNGTGTGATCTCACCCTGTTCTACAGAGTGAGTGAGTGAGCGGAGTTCGTACGATCGCCCCCTGTTCTACAGAGTGAGTGGCGTTTGTGTGATCTCCCCTGTTCTACAGAGTGAGTGAGTGCAGTTTGTGTGATCCCCCTGTTCTCTAGAGTGAGAGTGAGTGTAGTTTGTGTGATCTCCACCTGTTCTACAGAGTGAGTGAGTGTAGTTTGTGTGATCTCCCCTGTTCTCTAGAGTGAGAGTGAGTGGAATTTGTATGATCTCCACCTGTTCTACAGAGTGAGTGAGTGTAGTTTGTGTGATCCCTGTTCTACAGAGTGAGTGGAGTTTGTGTGATCTCCCCTGTTCTACAGAGTGAGTGTAGTTTGTATGATCTCCACCTGTTCTACAGAGTGAGTGAGTGTAGTTTGTGTAATCTCCCCTGTTCTCTAGAGTGAGAGTGAGTGGAGTTTGTATGATCTCCACCTGTTTTACAGAGTGAGTGTCGTTTGTGTGATCTCCCCTGTTCTCTAGAGTGAGAGTGAGTGGAGTTTGTATGATCTCCACCTGTTTTACAGAGTGAGTGAGTGTAGTTTGTGTGATCTCCCCCTGTTCTCTAGAGTGTGAGTGGGTGGTTCTGTGTCCCCTCACACTCTGCAGAGCACACAAACTCCACTCACTCACTCTGTAGAACAGGAAGAGATCACACAAACTCCACTCACTCACTCTGTAGAACAGGCGGAGATCACACAAACTCCACTCACTCTGTAGAACAGGGGNAGATCACACAAACTCCACTCACTCACTCTGTAGAACAGGGGAGATCACACAAACTCCACTCACTCACTCTGTAGAACAGGGGAGATCACACAAACTACACTCACTCTGTAGGACAGGGGGAGATCACACAAACTCCACTCACTCTGTAGAACAGGGGGAGATCACACAAACTCCACTCACTCACTCTGTAGAACAGAGGGAGATCACACAAACGCCACTCACTCACTCTGTAGAACAGGGGGAGATCACACAAACTCCACTCACTCACTCTGTAGAACAGGGGGAGATCATACAAACTCCACTCACTCACTCTGTAGAACAGGGGGAGATCGCACAAACTCCACTCACTCTGTAGAACAGGGGGAGAGATCACACAAACTCCACTCACTCACTCTGTAGAACAGGGGGAGATCACACAAACTCCACTCACTCACTCTGTAGAACAGGGGGAGATCATACAAACTCCACTCACTCACTCTGTAGAACGGGGGGAATCACACAAACTCCACTCACTCACTCTGTAGAACAGGGGGAGAACACACAAACTCCACTCACTCACTCTGTATGACAGGGGGAGATCACACAAACTCCACTCACTCACTCTGTAGAACAGGAGGAGATCGCACAAACTCCACTCACTCACTCTGTAGAACAGGGGAGATCACACAAACTCCACTCACTCTGTAGAACAAGGGGAGATCACACAAACTCCACTCACTCTGTAGAACAGGGGGAGATCACACAAACTCCACTCACTCACTCAGTAGAACAGGGGGAGATCATACAAACTACACTCACTCTGTAGAACAGGGGGAGATCGCACAAACTCCACTCACTCTGTAGAACAGGGGGAGATCATACAAACTACACTCACTCTGTAGAACAGGGGGAGATCACACAAACTCCACTCACTCTGTAGAACAGGGGAGATCGCACAAACTCCACTCACTCACTCTGTAGAACAGGGGGAGATCACACAAACTCCACTCACTCTGTAGAACAGGGGAGATCACACAAACTCCACTCACTCTGTAGAACAGGGGGAGATCACACAAACTCCACTCACTCAGTAGAACAGGGGAGATCACACAAACTCCACTCACTCACTCAGTAGAACAGGGGGAGATCATACAAACTCCACTCACTCACTCTGTAGAACAGGGGAGATCGCACAAACTCCACTGACTCACTCTGTAGAACATGGGGAGATCACACAAACTCCACTCACTCACTATGTAGAACAGGGTGAGTTCATACAAACTCCACTCACTGTATGACAGGGGGATATCACACAAACTCCACTCACTCTGTAGAACAGGGGGAGAACACACAAACTCCACTCACTCACTCTGTAGAACAGGGGAGATCACACAAACTCCACTCACTCACTCTGTAGAACAGGGGGAGATCACACAAACTCCACTCACTCTGTAGAACAGGGGAGAACACACAAACTCCACTCACTCACGCACTCTGTAGGACAGGGGGAGATCACACAAACTCCACTCACTCACTCTGTAGGACAGGGGTAGATCACACAAACTACACTCACTCTGTAGGACAGGGGAGATCACACAAACTACACTCACTCTGTAGGACAGGGGTAGAACACACAAACTCCACTCACTCACTCTCTCACTGAGGAACAGGGGAACATGCAAACTGCGCCCGAGTCGGGAATCGAACCCGGGTCCCTCTTTGCTGTGATGCCCGTCAGAGTGGAGGCTGCGGGATGGTTCCCTCCCCCCTCCCTCCCCCTCCCCTCCTCCCTCCCTCCCCTCCCCTCCTCCCTCCCCCCTCCCCTCCCCCCCCTCCNTCCCCCCTCCCCTCCTCCTCCCTCCCCTCCCTCCCCTCCCTCCCTCCCTCCACTCCCCTTCCCTCCCTCCCTCCCCCTTCCCCTCCCTCCCTCCACTCCCTTCCCCCCTCCCTCCCCCCTTCCCCTCCCCCTCCCTCCCTCCCTCCTTCCCCTCCCCCCTCCCTCCCTCCCCCTCCCTCCCCCCTTCCCCTCCCCCCTCCCTCCCCCCTCCCCCTCCTGCTTGAATGGCAGCCCAGAGCAACAGGATGTGGAGACTGGAACCACGTGCGGAGGGGGGGCTGCTTTGTACCGAGTGCGCGTGGTGCCAACCAGCGCCCCCTCGCCCCCCCCCTCGCCCCCCCCGCCCCCCCCTCGCCCCCCCCTCGTGTTCCCGTGCCAACCTTCAGGGGGTGCCGCTCGCCAGCAGCACTCGCCCCGACTTCCACTACGGGGTGGGGGGGGGGGCTTTGTACTTGTCTATACAGAGCTGTGTGTGTGGGGTGTGTGGTGTGTGTATGTTTGTGTGTGTAGTCAGTGTGTGTGTGTGGTGTGTGTGTGTAGTCAGTATGTGTGTGTAGTCAGTGTGTGTGTAGTCAGTGTGGTGTGTGTGCAGTGTGTATGTGCAGGGTGTGTGTGTGTGTGTGCAGTGTGTGTGCAGTGTGTGTGTGCAGGATGTGTGTGTGTGCAGGGTGTGTGTGTGTAGTCAGTGTGTGTGTGTGTGCGGTGTGTGTGTGTAGTCAGTGTGTGTGTAGTCAGTGTGTGCAGTGTGTGTGTGTGTGTAGGATGTGTGTGTGTGCATGTGTGTGTGTGCAGTGTGTGTGTGCAGGGTGTGTGTGTGCAGGGTGTGTGTGAGTAGGTTGTGTGTGCAGTGTGTGTGTGCAGTGTGTGTAGTCAGTGTGTGTGTGCAGGGTGTGTGTGTGCAGGGTGTGTGTGCAGTGTGTGTAGTCAGTGTGTGTGCGTGTGTAGTCAGTGTGTGTAGTCAGTGTGTGTGCGGTGTGTGTCAGTGTGTGTGTAGTGTGTGTGCAGGGTGTGTGTGTAGTCAGTGTGTGTGTGTGTGTGTGTGTGCAGGGTGTGTAGTCAGTGTGTGTGTGTGCAGGGTGTGTGTGTAGTCAGTGTGTGTGTGGGTGTGTGTGTGTGCAGGGTGTGTAGTCAGTGTGTGTGTGTGTGCAGGGTGTGTGTAGTCAGGGTGTGTGTGTGTGCAGAGTGTGTAGTCAGTGTGTGTGCAGGGTGTGTGTAGTCAGGGTGTGTGTGTGTGCAGGGTGTGTAGTCAGTGTGTGTAGTGTGTGTGCAGGGTGTGTGTAGTCAGGGTGTGTGTGTGCAGGGTGTGTAGTCAGTGTGTGTGTGTGNAGTGTGTGTGCAGGGTGTGTGTGCAGGGTGTGTGTAGTCAGTGTGTGTGCAGGGTGTGTGTGTGCAGGGTGTGTAGTCAGTGTGTGTGTAGTGTGTGTGTCAGGGTGTGTGTGTGCAGGGTGTGTAGTCAGTGTGTGTGTAGTCAGTGTGTGCAGGGTGTGTGTAGTCAGGGTGTGTAGTGTGTGTGCAGGGTGTGTGTGNAGTCAGGGTGTGTGTAGTCAGGGTGTGTGTAGTCAGGGTGTGTGTGTGCAGGGTGTGTGTAGTCAGGGTGTGTGTGTGTAGTGTGTGTGCAGGGTGTGTGTGTGTAGTGTGTGTGCAGGGTGTGTGTGTGCAGGGTGTGTGTGTAGTCAGTGTGTGTGTAGTGTGTGTGCAGGGTGTGTGTGTGCAGGTGTGTGTAGTCAGGGTGTGTGTGTGTGCAGGGTGTGTAGTCAGTGTGTGTGTGTGTGCAGGGTGTGTGCAGGGTGTGTGTGTGCAGGGTGTGTGTAGTCAGGGTGTGTGTGTGTGTGAAGTCGGGNTGCAGGAATGTTGCTCGCCTTCCCAGCCAATGGCTGCGCTCCACGCGCCGTGCTCTGCTGGCTGGGGGGGGGGGCTCTCTACACTCTCTCTCACTCTCTGTATCACTCACTCTCACTGTCTCACTCTCTCTCACTGTCTCACTCTCTCACTCTCTGTCTCACTCACTCTCACTGTCTCACTCACTCTCACTGTCTCACTCTCTCTCTGTCTCACTCTCTAGTCACTCTCTGTCTCACTCACTCTCACTGTCTCACTCACTCTCACTGTCTCACTCTCTGTCTCACTCTCTCACTCTCTGTCTCACACTCTCACTGTCTCACTCTCTCTGTCTCACTCACTCTCACTGTCTCACTCTCTCTGTCTCACTCTCTCACTCTCTGTCTCTCACTCTCACTCACTGTCTCACTCTCTCACTGTCTCACTCTCTCTGTCTCTCACTCTCACTCACTGTCTCACTCACTCTCACTGTCTCACTCTCTCTCTGTCTCACTCTCTCACTCTCTGTCTCACTCACTCTCACTGTCTCACTCTCTCTGTCTCTCACTCTCACTCACTGTCTCACTCACTCTCACTGTCTCACTCTCTCTGTCTCACTCTCTCACTCTCTGTCTCTCACTCTCACTCACTGTCTCACTCTCTCACTGTCTCACTCTCTCTGTCTCTCACTCTCACTCACTGTCTCACTCACTCTCACTGTCTCACTCTCTCTGTCTCTCACTCTCACTCACTGTCTCACTCACTCTCACTGTCTCACTCTCTCTCTGTCTCACTCTCTACACTCTCTGTCTCACTCTCTCACTTTCACTGTCTCACTCACTCTCACTGTCTCACTCTCTGTCTCACTCTCTCACTCTCTGTCTCACTCACTCTCACTGTCTCACTCTCTGTCTCACTCTCTCACTCACTCTCTACACTCTCACTCACTCTCACTCACCCTCTCACTCAATCTCTGTCTCTCTCACTCACCTCTCACTCACTCTCACTCTCTGTCTCACACTCTCACTCTCTGTCTCACTCACTCTCACTCACTCACTCTCTCACTCTCTGTCTCACTCTCTCACTCTCTGTCTCACTCTCTCACTCACTCTCTCACTCACTCACTCACTCTCTCACTCACCCTCTCACTCAATCTCTGTCTCTCTCACTCACCTCTCACTCACTCTCACTCTCTGTCTCACTCTCTCACGACGCAGCGGCATTGTGCCGGGGACTTGGGGTGGAGGGGGTCGGGGGTTATTGTGGAGCGGTGGCGCAGCGGTTAGCGCAACGCGCGCTGCGGATGTACGTCGGACTTCTTTCTCGCCGTGGTGGTGGTGGTGGTGGAGGTGGTGGTGTAGTTATTGGTGGTGGTGATGGTGGTGGTGGTGAAGGTGGTGGTGTAGTTATTGGTGGTAGTGGTGGTGGTGGTGGAGGTGGTGGTGTAGTTATTGGTGGTGGTGGTGGTGGAGGTGGTGGTGGTGGTGGTGGTGGTGGAGGTGGTGGTGTAGTTATTGGTGGTGGTGGTGGTGGTGGTGGAGGTGGTGGTGTAGTTATTGGTGGTGGTGGTGGAGGTGGTGGAGGTGGTGTAAGGTATTGGTGGTGGTGGAGGTGGTGTAAGGTATTGGTGGTGGTGATGGTGGTGGTGGAGGTGGTGGAGGTGGTGGAGGTGGTGGTGTAGTTATTGGTGGTGGTGGTGGTGGAGGTGGTGGTGTAGTTATTGGTGGTGGTGGTGGTGGAGGTGGTGGTGGTGTAGTTATTGGTGGTGGTGGTGGTGGTGGTGGAGGTGGTGGTGTAGTTATTGGTGGTGGTGGTGGTGGAGGTGGTGGAGGTGGTGTAAGGTATGGTGGTGGTGGAGGTGGTGTAAGGTATTGGTGTGGTGATGGTGGTGGTGGAGGTGGTGGAGGTGGTGGAGGTATTGGTGGTGGTGGTGATGGTATTGGTGGTGGTGATGGTGGTGGTGTAGGTATTGGTGATGGTGATGGTGGTGTAAGGTATTGGTGGTGGTGATGATGGTGGTGGTGGAGGTAGTGTAAGGTATTGGAGGTGGTGGAGGTATTAGTGGTGGTGGTGGTGATGGTTGTAGTGGAGGTGGTGGTGATGGTGGTGGTGATGGTGGTGGTGATGGTGGTGGTGATGGTGGTGATTGTGGTGATGGTGGTGGTGATGGTGGTGATGGTGGTGCTGGTGGTGATGGTGGTGATGGTGGTGGTGATGGTGGTGGTGATGGTGGTGGTGGTGATGATGATGATGATGGTGGTGGTGATGGTGGTGATTGTGGTGATGGTGGTGATGGTGGTGATGGTGATGGTGGTGATGGTGGTGGTGATGGTGGTGGTGGTGGTGGTGATGGTGGTGATGGTGGTGATGGTGGTGATGGTGATGATGGTGGTGGAGGTGGTGGTGATGGTGGTGATGGTGGTGATGGTGGTGATGGTGGTGGTGATGGTGGTGGTGATGGTGGTGGTGGAGGTGGTGGTGGTGGAGACATTCCGATGGGGCTGCGTGCTTGACAGGCGGCCCCTGTGGGTCGCATGAGGGTTCCTGTGGGAGAACGCGCCAGGGATGTTGGGGGGGGGGTATCGCAAACGCATCGCCAAACATTCATCTCGCGGTCGTCTGGAGTGTGGGGAATGGAGCTATTTTACTAACGAGCTCACGTCAGCCTCGACTCGCAGGGAGATGGAATGGGCTCCAGGAGGGGCAGGAAGAGAAGGGGGGGGGGAGATGGAATGCTGCAGGCAGGCAGGCAGGGAGGCTGGGTCATGTAAACGCCTCCAGATGTTCGCCTCGCACGCCGTGCGACCAGGGAGCGTCCCCTTTCACGAACACGATCGCTAGTTAACACTACCACTAGTTAACACTGCCACTAGTTAACACTGTCACTAGTTAACACTGTCACTAGTTAACATGTCAATTAACATTGCACTAACACTGCCACCGCTAACACTGCCACTACTGCTAATATTCCCACTAGCCCACCAAGAACAAGACCATAATACTAACACTATCACTAATACTACCATACTACTAATACCACTAATACTACCACTAACATCACCTCTAACTAACGCACACACTAACAACAACAACCGCCATTCGCCACTAAGTGGCGGTGACGTCACCACGACGCTTGTGCCAGGCCAAGTGCACCTTGAGGCCACGTGAAATGTCGAACGCCCGCTGGCAGGAGGTCACGGGGCAGACCCAGGTGCCACGGGTCGACTGACCGAGATGACTGGCTGATGCACCACCTGTGCCCCCTACTGTACCAACTTGCTGTGCTTTAGCCACCCGGCGCTCCGCTCGTTGTTGTGAGCGTCGCTCCTCCGCCCTCCGTTGTTGCTGGAGGGCGACTGCCTCCAACTGCCCAGTAGCGTCCTTCACGAGCCTCCTCCACAGAGGCCGATCTTGACACCGCTGGTACCAGTCATCGGCAAGTCCACTCAGCTCCACGTCCTCCTGTACCACATCACTCCATCTCTTCTCCAGCCCGTGCCGCGCCCGTTTAGCCCCCTCGATCCGGCCGAACAAAAGCTGTTTAAATGTTTTAAGCTAAATGTTTCCAACCGGCGAAGATGCTCCACTAGGGGGTCCACGTTTCGCAAGCGTAGAGAAGGGAGGAAATGACCGTGGCCGAGAAGACCTGAAGCTTCGTGCGGAGCGACAGACCACGTAGCTTCCACACAGCGTTACGCAACCGATGGAAGGATATTGCCGCTCGACTGATTCGGAGTGAGACCTCTGCTGTTAAACTGGAGCCGGTCATAAGCACACTGCCCAGGTATGGGAACTCTCCACTCTCTTCACAACTGCCCATCACCAATTGGGAGTTGTGGGGGTGGAGTGTCCGATGGTACAAAATACCCAGGCACACACACACTAGTACACACACACGCTAACACACACACACACGCTAACACACACGCTATCACACACACTAACACACGCTATCACACACACTAACACACACACGCTAGCACACACACACTAACACACACACGCATGTTGACACACACGTTGACACACACACACGCTAACACACGCTAACAGACACACACGCTAACACACGTTGACACACACACACGCTAACAGACACACACATACGCTAACACACACACACATGTTAACACACGCTAACACACACACTAACACACACGCAGGGCACATGTGANCAACAACACGCTGCCGGCTGGCCCACAGTGATTGGCGCATGGCCCCATGGGAGCCGCGATGACGCCAGCCGTGGTGGAGGTGGTGGGGTGGTGGTGGGGTGGTGGTGGGGGTGGTGGTGGGGGTGGTGGTGGTGGGGTGGTGGGGTGGTGGTGGGGTGGTGGTGGGGTGGTGGTGGGTGGTGGTGGGGGGTGCCCAAGACAGACTCATTGTTCCTGCGAGCGCCCTCAGTGCTTGGAGCATTGAGGAATGCCTCGCGGGCGTGCCTGTCAACGTGCGTGTGCGTGCGTGTGTTAGTGTGTGTGCGTGTGTGTGTGTGTTAGCGTGTGTGTGTGTGTCAACGTGTGTGTGTGTTAGTGTGGGTGTTAGTGTGTGTTAGCGTGTGTGTTAGCGTGTGTGTGTGTACAACGTGCGTGTGTATGTGTGTGTTAGCGTGTGTGTGTGTGATAGCGTGCGTTAGCATGTGTGTTAACATGTGTGTGTGTGTCAGCGTGTGTGTGTGAACGTGTGTGTCAGCGCGTGGGAGCGGTGGTGCAGTGGTTAGCGCTACGCTGCGCTACGAACCGGGGACCCGAGTTCGATTCCCGCTCACGGTCAACACCGGTGACGATTATCTGAACCGGTCTGGGCCTCCTTAGGTCGACTCAGCCTCAAATGAGTACCTGGTTCGGTATAATAAGACATCGCCTCTGGGGAGACAAAGGCGGCCGGCTACACGGGGCATCTTGGTGCGCGTGGAATAGTGGTGGTGGTGGTGGGGAGGGTGTTGGTGGGGAGGGTGTTGGTGGGAGGGTGTTGGAGTCGTGGTGGGAGGGTGTTAGGGTGTTGGAGTAGTGGTGGTGTTGGTGGGAGGGTGTTGGTGGGGAGGGTGTTGGTGGGGAGGGTGTTGGAGTCGTGGTGGTGGTGGTGGGGAGGGTGTTGGTGGGAGGGTGTTGGAGTCGTGGTGGTGGTGGTGGGGAGGGTGTTGGTGGGGAGGGTGTTGGAGTAGTGGTGGGGAGGGTGTTGGTGGGGAGGGTGTTGGAGTCGTGGTGGTGGTGGTGGGGAGGGTGTTGGTGGGGAGGGTGTTGGAGTCGTGGTGGGGAGGGTGTTGGTGGGGAGGGTGTTGGAGTAGTGGTGGTGTTGGTGGGGAGGGTGTTGGTGGGGAGGGTGTTGGTGGGGAGGGTGTTGGTGGGGAGGGTGTTGGAGTAGTCGTGTTCGATCCCCGTCCACGGCTGCCGCTGCGGTGACGCCAAGAGCGCCTCGCCGTGATGAGGGCCTGCTGCTGCTGCTGCTCTTGTTGTTGTTGCTGTTTCAAATTACACGAGCGGCCTTGGCGCCCCGTCCACATTTTTGTGTCTCGTTTTAAAAACTCGGCATTGGTCCTGGCGTCTACCCCCCCACCACCACCACCCAGTCGCCCCTCGTAACCCCCCTCACGCCCCCCCCCNGGTCGTACCTCGTAACCCCCTCATGCCCCCCCCTCAGGCCCCCCCCGGTCGCCCCTCGTAACCCCCCTCACGCCCCCTCCTCTCGTACCTCGTAACCCCCCTCATGCCCCCCCCTCAGGCCCCCCCCCAGTCGCCCTCGTAACCCCCCTCAGGCCCCCTCTGGTCTCATTCCTCTCTAATTGGGCTGCGCTTGCTGCTGACCTCACCCCCACCACCCCTCCCTCCACCACCCCTCCCCCACCTCCTCCAGTAATTCCCAGTCTCACCGCCCCCCACCAGCCCGCAGCCTCCCTAGGGTGGGGGGGTGTTGGAGTGGTAGTGGGGGGTGTTGGAGTGGTAGTGGGGGGTGTTGGAGTGGTAGTGGGGGGTGTTGGAGTGGTAGTGGGGGGTGTTGGAGTGGTAGTGGGGGTGTTGGAGTGGTAGTGGGGGGGTGTTGGAGTGGTAGTGGGGGGTGTTGGAGTGGTAGTGGGGGTGTTGGAGTGGTAGTGGGAGGGTGTTGGAGTGGTAGTGGGGGGTGTTGGAGTGGTAGTGGAGGGTGTTGGAGTGGTAGTGGGGGGTGTTGGAGTGGTAGTGGGGGTGTTGGAGTGGTAGTGGGGGGTGTTGGAGTGGTAGTGGGGGGTGTTGGAGTGGTAGTGGGGGTGTTGGAGTGGTAGTGGGAGGGTGTTGGAGTGGTAGTGGGGGGGTGTTGGAGTGGTAGTGGGAGGGTGTTGGAGTGGTAGTGGGGGGGTGTTGGAGTGGTAGTGGGGGGTGTTGGAGTGGTAGTGGGGGGTGTTGGAGTGGTGGTGGTGGGGTGGTGGTGATGTCGTAATCAGCGAGGCATTATTAATGTTGTTGTTGTTGTTAATGTTGTTGTTTGTTTCATCGTTGACTTGAATCTTTCGCGACTGCAGGAATTCATGTTCTTGGGGTCTGTCGGCAAAGCCGCGCGGACAGAAAAAACAACACAAATTTATCGACGTTTCGATCGCAGCGTCGATGTTTTTTGTTATTTTTCCTGTCTCCGCGACTTTGCCGAAAGACCCCAAGAATATTATCGTCGTGAGCATCGTCATCTCGTTGTTGTTGTTGTTATCGCATTAAGGTGCAATTGAATCTGCGTTTCCAACTAAATGCGTCTCGGCTGTAATAGTGAGAGTTGTTAACGCGGCGGCTGCTGCTGCTGCTGGATCGCTATCAGCGGCGCCTGTGAGTGGCCCACGTGGTCTGGGCGAGGGGTTGGCGGGTCACGTGAGTGGCCCACGTGGTCTGGGCGAGGGGTTGGCGGGTCACGGACGCGTGGGCTCGTGTCCACCGGGCTGCCCCACGTGACCCACCGGGCTCCCCCACGTGACCCACCGGGCTGCCCACGTGACCCACCGGACTCCCACGTGACCCACCGGACTCCCCACGTGACCCACCGGACTCCCACGTGACCACCGGGCTGCCCCACGTGACCCACCGGGCTCCCCACGTGACCCACTGGGCTCCCCACGTGACCCAGTGTATTCAGCGAGCCAGGCAATCGTTGCTTTACAACAACAACAATAAGGGGAATTGGCCAGACCACTGCGATGCAGTTCTATAAGTCCGCTTCCACGGACTCACTGACATGCACTCGCACAGACCCGCACGCGTGAAACACGCGCCCACGTGACAGCACCACGTGGGTGGATTGGGGAGATGGTCACGGCGCCGGGCATCGAGAAGGAGCCCCCAGAAGGAGCCCCGTGGCCCCCGGGGGGGGGTGGGGGGCCGGCCGTGCCCCCCCCCCACCCCCCACCCCGCACTCACTGGAGCTGCTTGCCGAGCACAATGAGCACATTGAGCACAACGAGTGCTCAATGTGCTCAATGTGCTCTCAGTCTCGAGGACGCCGCCTCCTCCTCCTCCTCCTCCTTGCCGCCGCGATTGGAAACAGCTGCGAGCGTCGTCCGGGGCAGTGGGGACGCGGCTCGGGTGCGGTGACGCGGGCCGCGTGCGTGCGTGTGTGTGACATGCGTGTAACACGTGTGTGTAACATGTGTGTGTGTGTGTGTGTGCAGCACGGAGCGAGCAAGTCCAAGGTTTGTGCGAACGTCTTCTGCGGCGCCGGGCGCGAGTGCTCCGTGAGCGACAAGGGGGAGCCCAGCTGCCTGTGCATCGCGGTGAGTGGCACAGCAACAACAGCAGCAACAACAACAGCAGCAACACCAACAAACAATAACAACAACACCAACAACAACACCAGCAACACCACCACCAGCAGCAGCAACAGCAGTAGCAGCAACAGGAACAACAACAGCAGCAGGTCCGTAGTAGGGCAATGGTGGTGGACTCGGTTGTGTTGGTGAGGCGGCTGCTGCTGTGTTGGCACAAGCACAGATAACAGCAATAACAACAACAATAACATCAACAATAACAACAAATTATTTTACTTTAACAATTTGCGTCGTTGCCATGTGTCGGCCCCCGCGAGTGAGCTGGCTGTGTTGCTCTCGTTCAGCAGCGACCTGGTCATCACAAATGACAGCTCGGCGAAAGTGGGCTCATCGTCATCATCATGGTCACGTGGACATTTATAGTGGCAGCCACATACTCTGAAGCGCGTGACACTGATTCTAAATGTGGAGGGGAAACCCGGGGGGCATGGAGACAAATCCACGCAACACAGGGAGAGAGACACGCAGACTCCAAATATACAGCAGCAGCAGGCATCGTCAGGGTCGGGATCGAACCCACCACCTCCTGTAGACCAGGCGAGGTGGTCAACATCTCCTGTAGACCAGGCGAGGTAGTCAACATCTCCTGTACACCAGGCAAGGTAGTTAACATCTCCTGTAGACCAGGCGAGGTAGTCAACATCTCCTGTACACCAGGCGAGGTAGTCAACATCTCCTGTACACCAGGCGAGGTAGTCAACATCTCCTGTACACCAGGCGAGGTAGTCAACATCTCCTGTACACCAGGCGAGGTAGTCAACATCTCCTGTAGACCAGGCGAGGTGGTCAACGTCTCCTGTAGACCAGGCGAGGTAGTCAACATCTCCTGTAGACCAGGCGAGGTAGTCAACATGTCCTGTAGACCAGGCGAGGTGGTCAACATCTCCTGTAGACCAGGTGAAGTAGTCAACATCTCCTAGGAACCATGAGTGCGAGCGAGGGAGCAACGCTCTATCCGCCCAGATGGAACAGACGGAGATTAGTCCACGCGTGTTGCTGTCGAGGACTGTGGCAGGGCACGCCTCCTGGACTCGCACACGGGGAGTCGGTCTAACACACGGAGGCTTTTACCATCAATGATTGTGTGATGCACTCGCATTGTGAATGTTGTGGCTTGGCTCTCCAGCACACAAGCGGCGAGTGCTCTACGCGTAACGACTTGGCACGTTCTGTTTACGTGACAAACCTCACTAATTGGCTGCGTCGGGTGCTGGCGGTTTTACCGAAGCCACTTTTCTACATTGACGCGATCTCACTCAAAACAAGCTGCATGAAGGGAAGGGGTTGCGCAACATTTGCTGCGAACGAGGGGGAGGGGGGGGCAACGCTGTGTCCAGTGCAGATGGAACAGATGGAGATGACACCATTGGAACCTCATTTGCCAACACCACGTGAGACTAGGCTCTAAAGAAAGCTGTCTCGGGTGTGGCCCAATCAACTTCAAGGACAGTGCATACATTATCAGAGTTGTGTTATTTGTTTGCGTTATGACTGCAGGTATTGTGGTCAATGCAAACATGACTCCTTGTAAAAAAGGTGTCAGTTTTGTTGCCAGATAGAAGGGTAAAAAAACAATTATCAGATTGAGATGAGTTCACGGCGCTGGCTGCAGCGTCGACCCTGGCGAGCGGGCCACTTGCCCCAGACGGCCCGTCGGCCAGGGCCCCGCAGGAGTGCAAGTCCCACAAGCGCGCCGTGTGCGGCAGCAACGGCAAGACGTACCGCAACCATTGTGAGCTGCACCGCGACGCCTGCCTCACCGGCACCAAGATCCAGCCAGCAGCAGACGGGCCCTGCCAGGGTGAGGCGGAGGAGGCAGCGTCTCGCCCTCGTGTTGTGGTGTGTGTGGTGTGTGTGTTGTGTGTGTGTGTGTGTGTGTGGTGTGTGTGGTGTGTTTGTTAGTGTGGTGTGTGTTGTGTGTGGTGTGTGTGTGGTGTGTGTTGTAGTGTGGTGTATGTAGTATGGTGTTGTGTATTTGGTGTGTGTGTGTGNGTATGGTGTGGTGTGTGTGATGTGTGTTGTAGTGTGTGGTGTGGTGTGTGTGGTGTGTGTGGTGTGTGTGTGTGTGGTAGTGTGGTGTGTGTAGTGTAGTGTGGTGCGGTGTTGTGTGGTGTGTTGTGTAGTGTGGTGTGTGTAGTGTAGTGTGGTGTATGTCGTGTAGTGTGTGATGTGTGTGAAATTTCAGTGCTGGGGAGACAAAGGCGGCCGGGCGCGGTTTTTCCCGGCCACGTGACCTTCTCGGCCACGTGACCCTCTCGGCCACATGACCCACATGACCCTCTCGTGCGCAATTTGGCTGACGACCGCCCCCTGCTGTTCGTGATCTCACCAACAAAAATAATAACTCTACTACTAGATTACTCACTAGGCCTGCATCCCATCGACACGTCACACTGAAAGGGCTTCGTTATTTATCGTTTGTCCTCTCTCTCTTTCTGTCTCTCTCTGTCTCTCTCNCTCTGTCCTCTCTTCTCTCGTCTGTCTCTGCTGCAAGAGGACCGATGATTCCGCATCCCATCCAGACGTTGCTCTATCCACTGCTGCATCAATTGCTCCGCCTGCATCACATCAACACATCACCACCACCCTACCACTACTTTAATCACTAACCCCCATCCCATCACCACATCGCTGCTGCACACGGCTGGGTAGCTTCCTCTTCTGCACCATCAACACACCACCATCACCTCCATCATCGCCACCACCGTCACCAACATTAGATCACCGTCATGACCAGATGAGTGCCTTCGTAATTGACCGTTTGACTGCATGACTCTGGAATGCTGACTCTCACTTGCTGATGGACTGACTCATTGACTGACCATCGATCACTGACTCTCTGAGCTGGTTGTGACGATTGCAGACGGTCTCACAGACTGTGCGAGTGACTCCCTCTCTATCCCGGATTTTCTTGACTCAATACCAGACTCGCCGACTGACTTATGGCATGCTGAATTGACTGACAGTCTATGACTGACCGACCGACTGACTTACTGACAGATTTACCGACTGATTGACCGACTTACCGCCGACTTACCGCCGACTGACTCCGACTGACTGACCGCTGATTCTCCCTGGCACCCCAGTCTGTGCTGCAAGGCGACCGTAACGGCCTACCGCCTGGTCGAGTGGCTGCGCAGTGANACGGTGTCAGGCGGCTGGTTCACCGCCGGCAGCGACTACCGCACCGTGCTCAACAACTACTTCACCTCCTCACTCACCGCACGCCCCACTCACTCACCGGCAAACTCACCGCACACCCCATCACTCACCGCACGCCCCACTCACTCACCGCACACCCCATCACTCACCGCACGCCCCACTCACTCACCGCACGCCCCACTCACTCACCGGCAAACTCACCGCACGCCCCACTCACTCACCGGCCACTCACTCACCGCACACCCNACTCACTCACCGGCAAACTCACCGCACGCCCCACTCACTCACCGCACACCCACTCACTCACCGCATGCCCCACTCACTCACCGCACACCCCACTCATTCACCGCACACCCNACTCATTCACCGNCAAACTCACCGCACACCCCACTCACTCACCGCACACCCCACTCACTCACCGGCAAACTCACCGCACGCCCCACTCACTCACCGCACACCCNACTCACTCACCGCACGCCCCACTCACTCACCGCACACCCCACTCACTCACCGGCAAACTCACCGCCCGAGTCGCTCACCGCACACCCACTCACTCACTGCTCACTCCCTGGCTCACTGGCTCTCCAATCACCCTCTGAGCCCCTGGCTTACCCCGACTGAGCGTGGTGCGTACAACGCCCCCCCCCCCGGGCTACGCGTTCTCGAGCCGCTGAGCTGGTTCGGTGCGACCGGTGAGACCTGGGGAGACACCGGAGAGGCGGCTTCCTTTGGGAGAGTGCCCTGACACCACCACCCCACCACCCCACCACCACCACCACCACCCCNACCACCACCACACCCCACCACCACCACCACCACCCCACCACCACCACCACCACNAGTCACTGCCGCCATGTGTCTGTGATCGCCGTTGAGTCGCGTGCGGTGGCAACATTTGTAGCCGCCGCGGGCACACAGCGGCCGACTCTTGCGAGCGACGTCGCGGGATCCTTGGCGTCCGCCGCAGTGACTGTCCGGACGGCGTTGTTATTGCCGCCGCCGCCGCCACGCAGTGCGCGCCTCGCCGGTATTGACCGGGCGTTCGCTGATTCACCGCGAACCTCTGCGCACGACGACGAAGAGCGCGGAGAGCGTCACCGCTGGGCTCAGGCACCCGGTGGACCTTTGTCTTTGTGCGCAGGGCACCGCCGGGGTGGACAAGGCGCACTCCACCGAGCTGCTGCACTCATCCAGCAGAACCCGGCGGTGTCCACCATGAGCACCCAGCCANCCGAGGAGCCCAGCCACGGGCAGCTCCTGCGGTAGCTCCCCCACCCCCCCNACCCTCCTCCACTCCCCCTCCCNTCCTCCTCCTCACCCCACACCCCTCCCCCCCCTCCCCCCCCATTCACAGGGGTGGTGTTGTGGGGGTGGTGTTGTGGGCGTGCTGCTCACCCCCCCTCGTGTGCCCAGTGCCGCCTTCACAGCCTACTTGCTACCAACAGCACTTGCCCCGCCAGTCTGTTAAAGGCTACGCGGGGACCTTTCTCTTTGTGTGCGTCTCAGCGGGCTCTGCGTGGATGCCCTCATCGAGCTCTCGGACCGCACACCGACTGGAAACTCATTCGAGGAGTTCCTGGACCTCCTGAACCCAACTCACCCCCCCAGAGAAGAGTGAGCGGCCAGCCAGCCAGCCACACAGACCCCCTCACCGTCACCACCATCGCCACCATCACCACCTCCACCCCTCCCACCCCCTCGTCACCACCTCACCACCATCGCCTCGCCACCATCACCACCATCACCACCACCTCCACCCCTCCACCATCACCACCNCCTCCACCATTGCCACCATCACCACCACCATCACCACCATCGCCACCATCACCACCACCTCACCATCGCCACCCCCTCACCATCACCACCCCTCACCCCTCACCCTCCACATCGCCACCACCACCCCTCCACCCCTCCACCACCATCACCACCCCTCCACCCCTCCACCACCATCACCACCCCCTCCACGGCACGCCCCACGTGTCGCGTGTCGCGTGTCGCGTGTCGCGTGTTGCGTGTCGCGTGTTGTGTGTTGCAT